>CAMZMU010000065.1:24662167-25184165 GCA_947311845.1 Poa pratensis | reverse complement strand
ACCATCATGGGAGAAGCAAGGCAAGGAGTAGAGAACTATGTTTTCGGCGAGATCACCCTCAATTCACGCAAGGAGAGCCCATCGTTGATGATTTTGGCTGGGGGCCGGAATCAGATCTACTTGAATCAGGTGATGTTATTCCAATTGGCAAGTTTAACGTTTTTGTTGGTATGATTGCAACTAGATCTGCTAGTGATGGAGACTATGAATCTGTGTCAGGAGCTGCCACAATTGTTCAATCTGATGGAGAAGAATCAGTTGGTACGGCTGAAGATGAGCTGCCCCTGGACGTGCACGAGGAGAATCGGGAAACCCGGCTCCAGTCCCGGGTGATGTGGGGGACTATGCAGATTCAGAATCGATCCTGCCCTTGTTCGAAGGCCGGTTCGGATATGGAGTAGAAGAAGAGGACGAAGAGGAGCAAGAGTCCGTTCCAAGCCCGGTTAGGAGGGTGGCGGTTTACACCGCTCCTTCATCAACGCGGGGGCATCACCGTCAACGGTTGTGCCACCAGCTTTTACTCCGGGTCAGCAGCAGCAACAATTGCCACCAGTGTTGGAGCTGGCGGGCCAAAGGGTGTGAGACCCGGCTTCGGTATCAGAGGAAAGTGAAAACACGGCGCGTTACAGGAATAGCTTCGGTTTTCTCAATAACCGAGCTCAGGGTGAGGAAAGAAACAATGCAACTGGGGCCCGGGCCATGTTTAACAATGGCCTGGTCCTAGATCCAACAGCACTTACGAGGATTGTTACTCCAGAGAACGCGCAGCAAGAGCTATAGAATTGGATACAGCACGCCGGGCCTTGGAGCAGGTGCGCAGAGACACAATGGCAGAAAAAGAAGATATGGAGATTAGGCGAAAGCAATTAGAGGATGAGGAAAATCGTCTCAATGAGATGACCAGGGCACACCGGAGGAGGCACCAGAGCCGGCTGGCCCTGGAGAAAACGCCATAAATCCAGCAGTATTGTTTAGGACCCCAGAAGATCAACCAGTTGGTGTAACCCAGGTGGCTCCAGTTGTTAGAGCAAATATAGAACCAGACAGAGGAACAGGAGCAGCTGGGTTGCAGTTGCAGCGGCGCCGGGTCTTCTCGCTGGGGGAGCCAGGGGAAATCCGGGTCTGCCGCCCAGGACACCAAGGTTTCATACGCCGGCGGGTCACTATTCCAATCCAGCAGATAACGTATATGCCGCAACTTTGGCACTAGATCGTATTCCATTAGGAGACTCGCCAGCAGAGGTTGAAGCTCGGCGTGCCATTGACATGTTACGCACTGCGGTTGCTCAGCAAGTTCAGTATTCAAAAGAGAAAAGTGCGCTTCATTCACAACATATCGTAGCAAGAGTCGCCATGGGGGAAACCCGCCATTGGCCGGGTTTGCCGCGGCACAGCAGCAAAACCCGCCCCAGCAGAACCAAAACCAGAATAATCAGCAGTATCAACCCGCCCCTGCAATTTCTGTGGCTCAGCAGATAGTCAATAGATCGCGGGCAGGAAGGAGTGCAGCTAATGCAAACCCGGCAGTACCAGCAGCTGGAGCACCACAAGGAGGACCGGGTCCCGTGCCAGCATCTGCAAGCTCGCCGGGTAACATTAATCTTTTAGCAAGTTCTTCCACTTTGGCGGGTCCCAAGTGTCTTTCAGATGCCATTAGAGCAGAGCCTTTCCCTGAGAAGTTCAAGGAGCCAAGCAAGATTGCCAATTATGAGCCGAGCACAGACCCGGCGAGTTGGTTGAGCAGTTGAGATGGCGATGTGTATACGCAATGCTACAGAGAACGTTTGTGCAAAGTATATGTATTTGATGATGAGTGATGGTGCAGCAAAGTTGTGGTTCAAGAATCTGCCAGAGAAATCTATCAATTCTTGGGATGAGTTGAAAACAATTTTCATCAAGCACTTTCAGGGCACGTGCAAGCGTTTATTTTCCATTGAAGATCTTGATCGTTGCGTACAGAGGAAGGGCGAGTCAGCTCGTCACTGGATGGGCCGGGTCACGGAGATCCTGCACTCTTCATCAGGTATCGAGCCCAAGGATGCAATTTCATCGATGGAGAAAACTTGCAAGTACGCTCCCTTGGTCCAGAAGCTGGGCATGAAGGAAGGACACCGGGTTAAGCCCGTTACTATGGCAGAGTTGATGGATGCGTGCAACAGACATGCAGCCACGGACAAAACCCAGGATGATAGTGAGGAAGAAAAAGGGAAAGGTGCTGCGAACAATGGAGGAAAGAACAATGGCCCGGGAAACAATAACAACAGCAATCAGAACCAGCACAAGCGTGGGCATCAGGAAGGAAACTCAGAGCTAGTTGCAAATGCAAATGGGGTTTCAGAGGCAAAGGATGGATGGGAATTATCAGGAAAACAGAGGTTATCAGGGAAATAATGGGAGTTACGGTGGTGGAAATAGTTATCAAGGAACACGCCCAATGAGCACTGAAGAGGCCTTCAGGATGCCGTGTCCTCGTCATAGCAAGAACGGCAGACCCGCCAATCATTCATTGGCCCAGTGTGTAGATTTGAACAGGTGGAAAAACAATGAGATTCAGAGAGCTCTGCAAGGAGCAAACAGGAGTGGAGGACCCGGCCCGAGTGCTAACCCGGCTGCGGGACCTCTAACTGGAGCAAACGCGGTACCAACTGGAAATACAGGACCCGGCCAAAATACAGGTAATCAGGGTGGATTCTCGAACCAGCCGAGGCAACTTGGCCAATATCATATATATACCAGTGGCACGACCAAGAGAGAGAGAAAGATAGTCAAAAGGGCAGTTAATTCAGTGGCTGTAGGGGTACCAAGGTATTTGAGATGGTCAGAGCATACTATTACTTGGAGCAGAGCAGATCACCCGGATGTGGTGGAGCACCCGGGTCTGCTTGCGTTAGTTGTGGCTCCTCAAGTTCATGGCTTTGAGTTAAAGAAGGTTTTGATGGACGGTGGCAGTAGCATTAACATCTTGTACTGGGAAACATTTATGCGTATGGGTCTGAAGGAGTCACAGTTGCAGAAAACGTCAACAATATTTCATGGTATAGTTCCTGGGAAGTCTGCTACACCTGAGGGAAAAATTTCATTAGAGGTTGCTTTTGGCGAGTCTATCCATAACTTCAGATCAGAGTGGCTCACCTTTGAGGTGGTGAAATTTCCAAGTCCTTATCATGCGTTGTTTGGAAGGCCGGCTTTGCCAAGTTCATGGCGAGGCCGTGTTATGTATACTTGCAGTTGAAGATGCCGGGTCCCAAGGGGATCATCACTGTTCATGGTAACAGAGAAATTGCAGCAGAATGTGACGAGGGAGATGCAGCCCTGGCAGAGCGAACTTGTGCTAGAGAGGAGTTGAAAGCTTACAGGTCTAATCTTGACCCGCAGGACAACAAGCGCTCAAAAAACCAACAACAGAAGATGACAGGGCAAAGTTTAAAGCAGCAAAGGATACTAAGATGGTGGATTTTGTGCCTGGGGATTCCTCCAAGCAGTTCGCCATAGGGACCAGCCTAACTGATAAATAGGAAAGCGCGCTCATCGAGTTCATCCGTGAGAATCGGGATGTTTTTGCGTGGACACCTAGTGACATGCCAGGCATTCCGACTGAACTCGCTGAGCACCGTTTACATGTTGATCCAAAGGCAAGGCCGGTGAAACAAGGTTTGAGAAAAATGAACGAGAGAGAAGAAAAGCTATAGGAGAGGAGATAGCCCGGTTATTGGAAGCCGGCTTTATCATGGAGGTTTTCCACCCAGAGTGGTTGGCTAACCCGGTTTTGGTTCTGAAGAAAAATAATGAGTGGAGGATGTGTATTGATTTTACAAGTCTCAACAAGCATTGTCCAAAAGACCCGTTCGCACTGCCGCGCATCGACCAAATTGTTGACGCAGTGGCAGGCAGCGAGCTCTTGTGTTTTCTGGACGCATATTCAGGTTATCATCAGATCAAGCTTAACAGGCAGGATTGGGAAAAGACATCGTTCATCACCCCTTTGGTGCTTTTTGCTACAAGACCATGACTTTTGGGTTGAAGAACGCAGGAGCAACTTATCAGAGGTGCATTCAAAATTGTTTTCATGATCAGATTGGGCGCAATGTGCATGCTTATGTGGATGATGTGGTGATCAAGTCAGAAAAAGCCGGGTCATTTATCAGTGACCTTACAGAAACATTCAAAAATTTGAGGAAGTACAAGATGAAGCTCAATCCTACAAAGTGCGTGTTTGGAGTTCCAGCGGAAAATTGCTCGGTTTCATTGTGTCAGAGCGTGGAATTGAGGCAAACCCGGAAAAAATCAGAGCCATCCAGAGTTTGAAAAAACCTGAGGAATTGGCAGATGTTCAGAAGTTGACAGGATGTGTGGCTGCGCTAAGCCGGTTTATATCCCGGCTCGGAGAAAAAGCAATACCTTTGTACAAGTTACTCAAGAAAACAGACAATTTTGTGTGGAATCAGGAAGCAGACGAGGCATTTGAAGCTCTGAAGAAACAATTATCAAAAGCGCCAGTTCTGGCGGCCCCGGGTCCCAAGGAACCCATGCTGTTATACGTCGCTGCCGGGCCTCAGCTGTGAGTGCTGTGGTGGTGGTCGAGCGTAAGGAGGAAGGCAAGGAAAACCCGGTTCAGAGGCCGGTTTATTATGTTAGTGAGGTGTTATCAGAAGCAAAGCAGCGCTATCCGCATTGGCAGAAGCTAGTATTTGGTGTTTTCATGGCAAGTAGAAAGTTGAAACCATATTTTCAGGAGCATCCAATCACAGTGGTGAGTTCAATACCCTTAGCAGATATTATCAGGAATTCAGAAGCTACAGGAAGAATTGCCAAGTGGGCAATAGAGATGGGGCCTTACCACATTGACTATGTGCCTCGTACAGCTATCAAATCGCAGGCATTGGCGGATTTTCTTAATGATTGGACACAGTTGAGTGCACCACCTCTTGCGCCGGGTCTCAAACCTTGGGTTATGCACTTTGACGGGTCTAAGCAAGCACAAGGTTCAGGAGCTGGAGTTGTGTTAACTTCTCCCAAGGGTGATAAGCTGAGCTATGTTTTGCAAATTCACTTTGATTGCTCTAACAATGTGGCAGAATATGAGGCTTTGTTACATGGTTTGCGTATGGCAAAGGAGATGAGCATCAAGCATATTAATTGTTATGGGGATTCAGATCTTGTGGCACAGCAAGTTTCAGGAACATGGGATAGAAAAGATGCACAATGGCGGCTTACAGGAGAGAGGTGGACAGGGTAGCCGGGTTTTTCTCAGGCTATCAGGTGGATCATATTGACCGCAGGAAAAATGATGCTGCAGATGCTTTGTCAAGACTCGGCTCACGCAGAGAGCCGGTTCCACCTAACGTTTTCTTGGACGAGCTATGGACTCCATCAGTTAAGCCTCAGGGCGTAGAGGAACTGGCGGGTCAGGAAGACCCGGATTCGCAATTGGTAGCAGCAACTCATGAAATTCCAGAGTGGACAGAACCTTATTTGGCGTATCTTTTGCGTGGAGAGCTGCCAGAGCAGGAAGTTATATCCCGGCAAATTGTGCGCCGGGCTAAGGCCTACGTAGTTATTGATGGCGAGTTATATAAGAGAAGTGTTTCTGGAGTATTTCAGAGATGTGTGTCTGGAAAGGAGGGCCGGCAAATTTTGAAAGAGATTCATGAGGGAGATTGTGGTCATCATGCTTCAACAAGGTCTTTAGTAGCAAAAGCTTTCAGACACGGCTTCTTCTGGCTCACAGCTCAGGCAGATGCAGAGCGCTTGGTGAGTAGATGTGATGGTTGCCAAAGATATGCAACAAATTCATGTGCCGGCTCAGGAGTTGCGAACAATACCCTTGACTTGGCCCTTTGCAGTTTGGGGGCTTGATATGGTGGGTCCTTTTAGCATGTCTCCTTGCAAGAAAACCCACCTCTTGGTTGCCATTGATAAGTTTACAAAGTGGGTTGAGGTGATGCCTGTTACTAATTGTGAAGCAGCTACAGCAGTCAAGTTTTTGAAGCAGATCATACACAGGTTTGGGTATCCTCATAGTATCATCACAGATAATGGTACTAACATGTCCCTTGGTGAGATGGCAAAGTTTTGTGGAAATCAGGGTATACGTTTAGATGTTGCTTCAGTTGCTCATCCACAGGCCAATGGACAAGTAGAACGAGCAAATCAGGAGTTGCTTCGAGGTTTGAAACCACGTCTCCGGGTCCGTGTCTCAGAGCTGCTGGAGCGTGGGTTGAGGAGTTGCCATCAGTAGTTTGGGGAATCAACACAACACCAAACAGATCCACAAAGATGACCCCTTTCTTTATGGTGTATGGGGCAGAGGCAGTTTTGCCAAGTGATATAATTCATGACTCGCCTCGCGTGGCGGCTTATGTTGAAACAGAAAATGAGCAGACCCGGCAGGATTCTGTGGACCTGCTTGAGGAGAACAGAGAACAAGCACTGGAGAGATCAGCAGTGTATCAGCAGGATTTGAGGCGGTATCATAGTCGCCGGGTTAAAACTCGCACTTTCCAGGAGGGAGATTTAGTGCTACGATGGGTGCAATCCAGAGAAGGGATGCACAAGTTATCTCCCCCTTGGGAAGGGCCCTTCATCATAAGCAAGAAATTGAACAATGGTTCATATTATTTGGTGGATGCAAGAGAAAAGTCCGAGTCTGTTAATGACACATCGCACTCTACCTTTTCATTGGAAGAGCGTGAGAGGCCATGGAATATTGCGCAGCTGCGCCCATATTATACTTAGCATGAGAAAGAGATATGAGATGTAAAACACGATGTAACAGGCAGCAGGTTTCAGACGCGCTCTTTTCCTTACCAGGGTACCTAAGGGGACTGGAAGGTTTTTAATGAGGCGGCTTGCTGACCTAACCTTTTCTATCAATAAAGTGAAGGTTGAACAGAAATTTGTGTTCTTTTCGTTTCTTTTTTGATGTTTGATAGTAGTGTTGCATAGTTCTATGTTAAGTTTGGTCTTGGGGGCTTGCCTTGGGGCTCGCCCAAGACCCGGCTTTTACGGTCATCCGGGTCTCGATGTTTCGTGACCCGGCTGTGCAGTTTTCGTTACAGTATCCATAACTTTGGATTCAGAGGTATGAAGGTGAAGTTTACGTTTTAGTTGTTTATGTTTTTGTCATAGAATAAGTGCATAGTTATCTTTGAGGACGCCCAGAGAGCGTGTCCCACCAGTATGAGGATCAATGGGGTAATGTTGCATAGTTAAGCCATTACTTTATAAACATTGATCCAGGTCTTGGGGGCTCCTACTACAATAGTTTGCAGCTGCAATCCCAAGACCCGGCTTTATGCCACTAGTTTATTCTTGGTTATCTTGCTGTTGAGCTGATGTGACTCGCAATTTTATGGCCTGATTGCTCACCTGGAAATTCAATCAACCATGAAGCCCATTGGGACTTGGTTCGACCCTGTTTTTCTCAGAGAAGTAGCGACAGGGTATCCATGCGAAAGCCGGCTCACAGTTAAAGAAATCAAAAGGGTCATCAAAACCACAGAAGAGGCATATTTCATAGCAAAAGTTTGAGAGTAGCATAAAAAGTTTCATCAGGTGCATAGGCGCACCATCACAGGCATAGTGCAACAGTGCAAAAGTTATTACAATAAACGCCCAAAGGGCCGAATAAAGATTGTTTTCTTGCAGAGATAACAGCATCTGCGTAAGTTTTCAAGCTTTGGCTTCAGGAGCCGGGTCACGGGGAGGAGAGCCGGTTGGTTGATCTTCGACGGTCTTTGCCGGGTCTTCTTCTTCGGCGGCCGCCGGGTTAGCCTCTGGCTCCTTGGTCTCGTCGGTTTCTTTGGCCTTGGTCTTGCGCCGGGTGATTTTCGAAGTGGCTGGAAGAAGTTTTCATCATCTTCTTCAGCTATCGCCCGTGACGGAGGAGGAATAACTGGCGTAGAGGAGCTGGGAGCAGTGGAGGTACCAGGAGCATTTTTGCCGGGTCAATGGAATCCTTATAGCTTTGGAGGAGATCGACGCGTTGTGGCTCGTCATCCATGATCTCTTCATCATTTTCAGTTACCAAGCTGCAAAGTGGTGAGCTTCATCTTGCTGGCAATTACAGTGGCAACGTGCCGGGTTTGCTTCACAACCCGGGCGTAGCACTTCTTATCGAACTCCTTGCCATCAGTGTCAAACTGAGGAAAGCCCTTCTTCAGTGGAGCCGGGTTTAGCTGGGGATGGTAGGCCTTTGCCAAGGCAAGACCTCGCATCACCCCGGCCCTGCAAGCTGATCTCTTGAGCAGATGGATCCATTGCGGCATTGTTGACAGATGCCCAAGGACTTCAGTGTACTTGCTTGGCGGGTTCTCCCAGAGCCTAGCGGCTTTGATGACCTCGCAGCTGCCAAAGTACAGCTGACGTGTCAGCGTGTACATGCATTTGATCTTCTCTGCAGCGGTTTTGCGGAGGTTCCATCACGAGGGCCTGTGTAAGGAAAAGTGTAACAGTGAAATTTCAAAAACCGGGTCTTTTGATCAGTTTAGGTTGAAATTCAAAGGAGTAGTGCTTACCCACTAAAGATTCAACCATAGAGGTGATCATTCTTTTTAGCCGGGTCAGCTCGTTGTTGGTTTCATCCAGCTGCTTCTGCAGGGTCTCCTGTTGCTCCTGGAAGTTCTCCTCGTTCTCCTGCATGTCCTTCTTCAGATCGGAGTTTTCTTGCGTCAGGGCAGTAATCTTTTCTTCCAAGGCCTGGAGTTGAGCTGAGTGATCAGCCCGGGTCTCAGATTCAGTTTTGGCAGCGTCAGTGAGCCGGGTGATCTCAGCCTGGGCCTTGGCATGGTCTTCCTGTTAAGATGCAAAAAGTTATGTTAGTCCCAGGTCGCCGCAGGCGTGCAACCCGGCACTTGGGGGCTACATGCGCAAAAAGTCTGAAAATTTTAACTGTAAGTCCCAGGTAGCTGTGGACAGCTAACCCGGCACTTGGGGGCTACTCAGTTTGAAGTTCAATTGTTCAACGTAATAAAGAAGTCCCAGGTTGCTGCAGGCACACAACCCGGCACTTGGGGGCTACAGTGTTCAAAGTTTCGATGTGAAAATGGGCAAGTTTTAAATGATGGAAGTTTTTTAGTCCCAGGTTGCTGTAAACAGACAACCCGGCACTTGGGGGCTACAGGTTTGAAGTTTTTACCTAAGGAATGCATATTGTAAGCACCAAGCTCATCACAAGTGATGAACTTAGAGCTTGGGGGCTACTCAGGGTATAGTTATGCAAGAAAATATATAGGCAAGAAGTAAAAATGGGTACCTGATATCGTTTTTGGATCAGGGCGACCAGTTCTGTCTCCAGGGTCTTGTGTTGAGCTAGGCGAGAAAAATATTCGTCGCAAAGTGCTGGAACAGACATGGTGTCCAGAGCCGGTGAGTTTGAGGAGGAAGCCGGGTTCTTGTTCTTGGCAGGAGTTGCCGGGTCAGCATCTGGGGCTGGCACCTTGGCAAGAGTCTCAGGAGCATTTTGTACTGGAACGTGCCGGGTCCCAGTAACCTGCACTTCATCTTCTTTAGTCCCAGAGCCTAACCCGGGCGAGTGAGCAGCTGGGGAGGATTCTGGCACCGGGTCAACAACATTTTTTGGAGAAGCCGCGGGGGTTGCTTGCTCCCTTGGCTCGTCTTTGTCCTCGGTTCTTCATATGTGCCTCCATAGGAGAAGGCTCTGTGGTTGCTGGAGGAGGAGACGCCGCGGGAGGAGATTCCGGGTCTTCATCCATAAAAGCCCTGGCACTGGAACAAATAATGTCTTAGTTAAACAAGAATGGGACAGTGAAGTAAAGTAAAAAGATGTGAAGTATTTCTAACCCGGCGTTGATCTGGAAATCCTCGGGTGTGCTAACACCATCCGAGGAAGAATCTGACAAACGAGATGGTTTAGGAACCCGGATCTTGCCAGCTAAAGGGAACTGTTTGCTGGGCGTCTTCTGGATGGATTTGGCCCAGCTTGATAAAGAGCGTTGAGGGATACCTGGGCTCAGGGAAGCTTGGCTTGTAGAAGACCGGGTTCGGCGTCTCTTGTTCGCCTCAGCCTCCTTCTCAGCCTCCTTTTCCTGTGATTGTGCTTAAGTTTGAGATGAGTTCATCATGAAGATTGAGAAAAGAGAATGTGGTACCTTGGCAATGGTGGCCCGGGTCCTCTTCTGAGTAGGAGCTGCAGTAGCTTGGGGACCCGGCGCTACGTCAGAAGCCGGGTCAGTGGGGCCTGGAATAAAATTTGCCGGGTTATCAGTAGAGGTGTCCTTGTTGGGGACTTCGTTGTTAATCAACTGGAGGAAGAGCCGGCCTACGGAGTCTAGCTCACCTTCTTCTTCTTCTTCGTCGTCTTCACTTTCTGTGTCCTCCCCATCAGGAGAGGATGTGGGGTAAAATCCACGCTCCACCACTTGGAGTCCTGAGAAAAAGCAGTCACAGTAAATAACAGTCTATGGATGAGTTTACCGGGTTAAAGTAAACAAAATGGATTGAGTATTGGCTTTACCGTGGGGGGTTTGTTCTTGGCACTAAATGGGGCGAGCCCGTTCAGTGCAATGGCATCTTTCTTTTCGCCAAGCAATCTCTTGGCATTCTTCAAGCTGATCATCAGTGAGCGTCATCTCAGAGTAACGCAAGTTGTCTGTGGTTTCACCAGTGTACTGGCAAATTAGCCGGGTCCTGATGCTGAGTGGCTGGATGAACCAACCGATCCAGCACTTGACCAGATCTGTGCCCTTGAGGCCATGGGCGAGTAAAGCTCTGGCCCGGCGAAGAATGGGCTCGAGCTTGACCCGCTCGGCGTCATCGGCATAACTATTCATTTTGGCTCATATGTTAAGCCCGAGTTCCGGAAAGCCGGGTAACGGGCATCGTCAGATTCTGGTGAAGTGTCTTGCAGTAAAAATATGTGTTTTGCCACCCCTTGGGATGGCTGGCTAGAAGGAGAGCCGGGAAATCGCATTCCCTTCGGCGCTGGATTGCAACTCCCCCATATGGAAGTACTTGATCCTTGCGAGAGGGGTTGCAGTAGAAGAACTCGAGGAACAGCTCGAGGCTTGGAGCCATTTGTAAGTAATCTTCACAGAACACCACATAGTTACTGATGTTCAGCATGGAGTTGGGCGCGATGTCTTGAGGCCTAAGGCCGTAGTACTTCAAGACCCGGCGAAAAAACAGGGAACCCGGGGGGCGAAGGCCGCGCTGAACGTGGTCGAGGAAAACCACCACTTCACCTTCCTTGGGGCTGGGGCGGATTTCTTCTCCAGCAGCGCGCCATTGGATCTCATCCTTTGGAGGGAGCTCGCCGCAGTTCACATATTCCTGAAGCATCAAGGTCGTCACCGTGGATTTGGTCCAGTTGACCTGAGTAGCAGCGGGGGCGGCGGAGCCAGATGCACCGGGTGGGCGCTGTGAGGCTTCTTTGCGAGCTTCTTCGCCGCACGGGGAGCTCCGGCCTTGGCTTTGTCCTTCACCATGGCTGAGAAGCTTCGGTTCTCTGAGCACAACAATGGAGGTGTGAAACCCTAGTTCTAGATGTAGATGCGTGGAGAGGGAAATGCAAAGCAAATCTGGATGAGATTCAAGTTGGAATCAAGTGCGGAGCACGGATAGGTGGATAATCGTACCTGTGGATCTTCTTGCAGGAGATTGGGAGGCTCGATTTGAGATTGGATCCGCGGTGCTACAGTGCGCGCGCGAGGAAGAAGATGAACTGGATGGGGAAAAATGACCGTGGTGTCTCTTGGTCTCCTATTTATAGGCGCAGTGAAAACCCTAGGGGTGTTGTGGTAAAAAGTGAAGAGATAAGGATCTTTGACTAAAAGTCAACGACAAACGGAATGAGATAATTACGGAGTATTAAATGATAAGATCGTGATTAAGATGGATAAGGATGGAGTTATAGTTGGGTGATAGTTTTCGCTAAGTGTTGAAAGTGAAACCCGGGCGTCGGAACCCGGCAAGGGATAACCGGGTTACGGCGTGAACCGCCAAAGAAACTGGCCAAGCAAAGGAGAAAAGAGGCATGTTCTAATGTTAAATTTGTTATCTGTTATCTTATGTTTCAGGTGATTAACCCGGCTGGCCAGGATATCAGCTCTGCTCAAAGAAGCAATATTCAAGAATAAGAAGCGAGCATGCCAACCTGGCAACCAGGTTAATCTGGGGGCTACTGATGGGGGGATGATAACCCGGTAGGCCCATGAAGAGGGAAGCATGACCCGCCAGGCAGGAGGCCCGGCCAGGCCAGCTAACCATCAGCATGGGCCGGGTTATGTTGCTGGGCCAGAGGCTTTGGCGGTAACCCGGTTCAGGAAGGGAAGTTTCTAGAAGACCAGAGGCGGTTCGTGACTTGGAGGATACGAAGGCTAGAAGAGCTAGAATAGGATTCCGAGTCTGGGTAGAGCCCGGGTTCGTATTGTAAAGTGCCAGGAGACCCGGTAGTCTATATAAACCGGTCCCTGAGCCCTAGTTGAGAGAGAACTTTACGATCCAAGCTTAGGCGAGAGAACCGAGAGAAACACCACAACCTTGTAACCTAGATCGAGATCCGGCTCTGTTGTCGTAGCCGGGTTATCGAGATCGAGATCAATAACAAGATAGCAGGAAGTAGGTCTTTATCTCCAATGGAGAGGCCGAACCTGGGTAAACCTTTGTCCCTGCAATGCTAAACAATCTCCCAGACGCTAGTGTCGCCTTGCCCATCAACTCAAGCTACCCCAAAGTAGCATCTGCCGTGTTATCTACCCCACGACAGTGGAGGTAGGTGGGGCGACTTTAAGTTGTCTGCCCAGGTTACCAGTGGCTGATAATCCCCAAGAGCAAGGAATCACTGTAGCACAATTCGATAAGTATTGAGTGTCGAACCCACGAGGAGCTGAAGGTAAACTATCTATTCTCTAAAGCCCTATAACCCTCTGTAACACCCCGAAAATTGAACCCAAATTTTAGTGGTGTTTTCCGACACCTGAAAAACTTTTTCCTCTTATACTAAATATTTCTCCAAAACTTTTGAAGATGAATTGACTTGGAAATTGCTTTCTCGAAATTTCCCCTAAGTCCACGAACCACTCCAACACCCGTGATAATTTTTGTGCTCCGGTTTTCTCCGAAAAACCCTAGCCCTAATTATCGGAACCTTTTAATCCTTTTCTTCCACCTACAACAGGAAAGCCCATTTCCATAGCTCTAAAAATTCCACCAAAAATACCAGAGGACCCCATGTCCATATAAAGACAACCCATGCAAAAATATTGCATACTCCAATGCAATATTTCCAAGTTAGCCCATATTTTCAAAACTGCCATTTCTAGTCCAGAAATGTTTTAACCAAGCTAGACACCTCCAATAATTCTGATAAATTCAGGGTATGCATATTTTGTCATTTCCTGCATTTTATCTTTTGGAGCCAAGCCCATTTGAGCAATATTTAGACCACTTCCTTTGTAAGCCCAAATTGATGCCATTTTGGGTTCTTCAAACAAACCTACACCAAGAAAACTCCTATGACCTTGATACTTGGTGATGTTGACCACATGACCCAAAGACACACAATTTCAGGAGATCACCCCAAAAGGAAGCATGGATCACCACTTTCCCTAAATCATGCCATTTTGGCCATTTTAGGCCATCCCTTGGAAAACCAATTTCCCTTCACCCAAATGATCTCATAGTCCATGGACACACTCCCCAGACCAAAACAACCCATTCCTAGTTTTTGGGGATTTTATTGAGTTGTGCAAGGCCATGGTCATTTCATCGAGCACCATCTGCCTTTCTAGCTTTCTGAAAATCCTCTTCTGCAAAGTTGCAGCTCCTTGATGGTTTCTTGTTTGGGTGTGTTAGATTTGTTCTTGTGAGCACCGTAGTGCTTTTAGTTTTGCGTTTGGAGCTTTGGTTTGTCGGGAACGCAGTGATGCCATCCATGGCGTGCTCTGGAACGCCAGGACGTGCCCACCGGCGTCCCCTTGTCTCTGCCCTCTCCGCTGCTCCCTGCCTCGCTGCCCCCCCGTAGCTGCGCCGTGTCCAGACCCCCCCTCCCCCTCGCGGCACCTGGCTCCGGCGAGCCAAGCCCTGCCCAGGCCCCCCGCTCCCCAGCACGACACCTCGCCTCCGCCGTGCGCCGCCAAGCACTAGAAGCCGCACCGAACACACAGTGCACCTCCAGGAGCAACGCGACGCGCCGCACGAGCAGTAGCACCCTCGTGCTCCTTCTGTTCTTCCAGCGCTTCGATCCTATCTACTTATCTCCTTTTCTATGGCCGACGAACTCCGGCGACATGCTCCCATAGCAACCACTCCCCGTACCCCTGCCTCTGCCCTCCCCGGGCTATAAAAGCCACCCCCGAGCCCCTCAAGCTCGCACACCACTCCTCAATCCCTCCACACCCCAGCACCGCCAGAAGCCGAGAGCGCTAAAGCTCGGGAAAAAATGGCAGCACGGCCGAAGCTTGCGAGCACAAAATCCCCGTGCCCGTGGCCTTCCCCTTCCTCCCGAGCATCTCCCCGGGCGCGGTGGAGCACTGCAGCCCCTCCCCCACCGTCGCCAGCGGCCCAGCTGCCCTGGAGCTCGCATCCCCATCGCCTCCCCGCCATGGCCGAGCTTGGCAAGCTCGAGGGCGTCGCGTCCGTGCCGTCCTTGGCCCTCTGGAGCCCCAGGCCGAGCGCGGCGCTGCCCCGCGTGACTGCCGCTGCCGTCGGCCAGTGCCCCGGCCCTCCCAGCAGCCCGCACCGGCGCCGCCCGAGCCGCCCATGTGGCCGTCGTTGCCGAGCATGTCGGGCTCGCGGCGTTGCACGCAGGAGCGACCCCACCGACGGCGCGGCCTCCCCTGGCCGCGGTATGCCGCTGCCATCCCATCCCCGCCATCTCCCGGCGCTCCGGCCATCCCAGCAGCCGGCGCCGGCGACCGCCGGCCAGCTCCCGTGCGTGCTGCACGCGAGAGCAAAGCTAGCAGTAAGCTAGAGAGCTGAACAGTGTACTGATCGGCGTATTCCCTGTTTTACGCTTTCCTCAAGCCAAAGCGTATTTCAGGTTTTACGCTTTCCAGCTCAGAAGACGTATTCTCTGAAAATACACGACCCAGCCAGCTCAGCCAACCCGAGCTGCTTATCTGCCGCACTGGGCAGAGGATAGCTATCCTTCGCTCGCCCTTTTCTCTCAAACCGTAACTCCGATTGAGGTGATTCAAATTTGTAAATTCTTAGTTTGAAAAGCTCTGTCCAGTAGTATAGTTGTTACATCTTTGTAAAATACTTGTATGACCAGCATCGTGTGTGCATGCCTAGGGTTTTTCCGAAGTACCGGTCGACCGAGACCCTGACCCTCGACGTGTCCGTGACCCTCCAAGCCAAACGGCGTCGATCTTCGGAGGCAAGCTAAACCCTTGCTATAAGCCATCCCGCAATGCTTGTTTGTTGTTTGCCTATTACCATGCCGGGTGTTTATGTCTGTCTACTGTTATGTCTGTCTGCTATTATTATTACATGTCTGTTTGTTGTCCGTATTTTTATATGAGCATTGTATTGCTGCATATGTCATATTGCAATTTAATTTATTGCACTACCTTATAACTGCTTATCTGTGCAACACTCACTTTCCCGAGACAATGGCCGGTGCTACCGCCTCAGTCAAAGGAATGGGGGAAATTATTACAACTGTGCGTCTCGCGTTTGCGGGGCTTTGTTTGGTTCTTTCCTCTTCGCCGAGGTGAGGAGCGGACGAATGTCGTCTTATGATCCTCGGGGTTGGGGGCATTCGCCAAAAGAGTTAGTTGCCTTGTCCCACCGTCAAATATGGTTGGCATAGACCATCCGGACTGCGACGCATGGGAGCTGCCTTTCTGGTTCTTTTTGCCGAGATTGCTGACACCACGTCAGGGGTAACCCTCGAGTGGAATGGATGCTCTCTTTCTTATGAGTGCTTTTCGGTTATTCTTTTACGGTGACACCGGCCGGGCTGCCCGCCAACGTCATCCGTTAAAATATTATGCTATTATTCTGTGAATACTAACCCCCGAGTGACACCGGCCGGGTTGCCCGCCACCGTCACCCGGGTATTATTGTTATTATTATTATCACTAACCCCCGAGTGACACCGGCCGGGTTGCCCGCCACAGTCACCCGGGTATTATTATTATTGTTATGTTGATACCTATACCTGCAAATGTTATGTTGCTAATTCCTTGTTGTTTGATGTTATATGATATTGATATTGTGACTGTTGTGTTGGACTAATCCCCTGTTATTTGGACTTGTTATGATGAATTTGATTAAATGAAACACGCCTCCAAACTTCGATAGGGTCAGTCCATAGTGCCACTAATCTGAACATCGAAAGCACTACCACTGTCGCTCACATGGGCGGGCCTTGACCTACGTAATCCTATTGAGCCTCCTTTGATGCCACCCTTTTGGCAAGTCTAGTCGGTTACCATAGTTGGTCGGGGCTAGTCTTGCGAAGGTTCCGGAGCTAGGCGTCGCTCATGGGTTGGGGACGTGCCGGATTCACTTCTGCATAAGGCATATAGTTATGTCGGTGGCTATATAGGGAGTGTCTTGATGGCGTGAACGGTTGAGTGAGTGTATCAGACCGTCTTAAGGACGTGATCCTAAAGTACCGGTTGTTAATGATCCACTTGGATGAGTGAAGTATTGCAACCTCTCGAGAGTGTAAATCTGGATATCTAGCCTAGTTCCAAGGTTATGGAACAACAGTTCAGTGTCGGTCACACTATTGTCTTTGTCGAGTCAGGAGGTTAAACCTAAGGCTTGTTTGAAAGTAAGATGAACAACCTGATGTAACTAAATGAACGATAAGTTGATGCAGGGAATGTTACTTGAGATGTGATTGTGAACCAAGTTTAGGGATGGCGGTGTGATGCGTTGGGAAGCCTATAGTTAGGCCAGAGCCCACATCAACCGTGCGTGCCCAGAGTGAAATGATGAGGCCAGTGGGCCTAGCAGTGATCACAGGTGATGTTGTGTATTATTTGGTACCTACTTGGTACACCCGTTTACTCGTCACAGGTAAGCCCTTTGTATGATTGCCGGTGCACAATCCAACCCCACCTGGCTTGGACTCTGCACTGGTGATACCCCATTGTTTGCCTATGCCATGTTTTGCTTGTCAATGCCATGCTACTTTCATGTCATGTATCTAGAGTACACCTTGCCATGTTGTAGGATTTTATTTCCAATGTATACCTTGTTGCATGATTGTTGGATTGTTTGTAGTAAGTGGCGATACTTGCTGAGTGCATAATAATGTACTCACGGGCCTTGTGATTGTGGCCAGATGTTGGCGAGGAATCATCTTCTACCTTAGCAAGGAGATGGAGCAGAAGCGTGCTAGGATCAGTAGCCCAGCCAGATACCTGTGGAGTGGAGCCGCTCCAAGCCGTAGCCTCTCATATGTCTTCCGCTGCCAGTTAAAACTCTGTATCGTGCCATGCTGGGATTGATATTTTGTCATTCCTTGATGGCCTTGTAAACCATTTGTAGCACTGTTGTGTAATGATTTCTGCTATGTTGCATTGTCGTAACGTGCGGCCAGATATCTTGGGCTGGCGCACGGGGCGACCGCCCTTCTGACAAGCTGTGCTAGAAGGGGGTGCCACAGAGCATGGTATCAGAGCACCAGGCTGGCTGTAGACTACCCTAGCATGGAAAACCCCGCCTTACTTTTGCCCGACAATGAGCCCGATGGATATAACCCATCTCCGCCTAACCGGCATGGCTGGTGTCGGTCAATAGTATGGTGCAGTAGGACTTGTCCCATTTCCCGAGAGAGGCTCGCCGGTTTCTTCCATGAGAAGGAATCGACACAACCCAGCTTATATGAGACCCCGGTCCTAGCTGCCATTTATCCCCCCCTCGCCTGCTATCCTTAGCAACCCAACTCTCTTGAAGCAGGATCCCGCAAGGGAATCCCGCGTTCTTATCTCATCCTACACCCAGAGCCAGAGGACATCCAGCAGAGTAGAACCCTGTTTAGTCTGAGTGACGCTTGTACGTTGGTAGGTGAGAAGCCGTGAGCTTGTTTGTTTTGTTGTCTGTTTTCTTGGTTGATGTAGAATCAGCCGAAATAAAACTTGGTGTTCTTATCCCCTGGTTGACCACTTGGTTGACACATGATGGAACGTCATGCCTTTTCTTCAGTTAAAGGTTTTGAAGAAACGACAGATCACTTAAAACAGGGACAATATATGTGAACCCAGACGCATATACCCACCTGTGAGTTAATGCAAACTTTGAATGGGATTATTTTGTTGTATGCAAATTATTTTGTGTGTGTTGCACAAGTTTAACCATTAAGTGGAAGTATTTGATGAGACACTGTAACCACGGTGTCCCGCTCACTTAATGTTGGCTCGCGCATAGGTTTGAAAAACTCCTACATGTAGTACCCCAAGGTTCCTCACCCAATATGAACCTTGTTTGGACGCATGTAAGAGAAAGGGGCCCGAACCCTCCACGATGACCCCCATCACGGGCTTTAGTATGCTTGTTGAGTGTTCTTTCTCGCTGGAACACAGAAGTATTTTTGTAGAGTGTTTTCTTTCTATGTTTGCTTGTGCTTGCCTATACGGTATGGTTGAAATGATTATGCCATACTGCTGCAGCCGTTTTGTTTTGGGCCATAAAATGCAGAGATGTTTTATAAAATGATGTTTTGCTACAAGTAGAAATTCTTGTATCACTGCCCTTTAATCTTGCTGCAAGACACGAACTGTACACGGATGGACAACTCCCGAAATTGATGATGCAAGTTCTACTCCAACTGGGACACCGCGACTACTTCAACGTGAAGAGGTACCCCGAGACGTGTTATTTTCCTCGTATCCCGGAGTTCTATAGGGAAAATTTCTTTGCAAAAACAAACTTTGGGAATGGCTCTATCCCACAAAATTTTGGTGTTTGTGATCCCACTCTTGTGGCGCGAACATCGTTGTTTGAAAACAAACCTTGTTTCCTTTTCCAAACCTGTATATACATGAAAAGGGCACCTGCCATGTATGTATAGCTTTGGAAAAATAAAACCTTTTGTTGTACGCACGTGAAAGGGGCACCTGTTGTGTGTGTATAACTTGTCAAAAAATAAAACCTTAGGAGAAGGTTATGACTAGCATATCCCTGCCTTTTGTTATAAAGTTTTTTTGAGTCCTTACTCACCCCAGTTGATCTTGTTAGATTATTTGATAATTTGGTTGTAGATCTTGTTTGATCTTGCCCTGTTTGTGCAAAACCTTAGATTTTAAATTCATAAGCATGTGAGTAGATCCTATGTTGATTGATTGACTGAACCCCTGCCATGCCATCTGTTAAATGCCGTGAGTAGGATAGAAGTAGCCAGCTTCGAAAATGTATGTTTTAGGAAAAGTCTTGTTGACCCTTTGGTGAACCAAAATTCTATTATTTTAGAAAAAGTTTTAAACTGGGGTATAAATGGATCGTTCAAGATTTTCTTGTATAACCTCCTAAATCTCGAGGACGAGATTCCTTTTAAGGGGGGAAGGTCTGTAACACCTCGAAAATTGAACCCAAATTTTAGTGGTGTTTTCCGACACCTGAAAAACTTTTTCCTCTTATACTAAATATTTCTCCAAAACTTTTGAAGATGAATTGACTTGGAAATTGCTTTCTCGAAATTTCCCCTAAGTCCACGAACCACTCCAACACCCGTGATAATTTTTGTGCTCCGGTTTTCTCCGAAAAACCCTAGCCCTAATTATCGGAACCTTTTAATCCTTTTCTTCCACCTACAACAGGAAAGCCCATTTCCATAGCTCTAAAAATTCCACCAAAAATACCAGAGGACCCCATGTCCATATAAAGACAACCCATGCAAAAATATTGCATACTCCAATGCAATATTTCCAAGTTAGCCCATATTTTCAAAACTGCCATTTCTAGTCCAGAAATGTTTTAACCAAGCTAGACACCTCCAATAATTCTGATAAATTCAGGGTATGCATATTTTGTCATTTCCTGCATTTCATCTTTTGGAGCCAAGCCCATTTGAGCAATATTTAGACCACTTCCTTTGTAAGCCCAAATTGATGCCATTTTGGGTTCTTCAAACAAACCTACACCAAGAAAACTCCTATGACCTTGATACTTGGTGATGTTGACCACATGACCCAAAGACACACAATTTCAGGAGATCACCCCAAAAGGAAGCATGGATCACCACTTTCCCTAAATCATGCCATTTTGGCCATTTTAGGCCATCCCTTGGAAAACCAATTTCCCTTCACCCAAATGATCTCATAGTCCATGGACACACTCCCCAGACCAAAACAACCCATTCCTAGTTTTTGGGGATTTTATTGAGTTGTGCAAGGCCATGGTCATTTCATCGAGCACCATCTGCCTTTCTAGCTTTCTGAAAATCCTCTTCTGCAAAGTTGCAGCTCCTTGATGGTTTCTTGTTTGGGTGTGTTAGATTTGTTCTTGTGAGCACCGTAGTGCTTTTAGTTTTGCGTTTGGAGCTTTGGTTTGTCGGGAACGCAGTGATGCCGTCCATGGCGTGCTCTGGAACGCCAGGACGTGCCCACCGGCGTCCCCTTGTCTCTGCCCTCTCCGCTGCTCCCTGCCCCCCCGTAGCTGCGCCGTGTCCAGACCCCCCCTCCCCCTCGCGGCACCTGGCTCCGGCGAGCCAAGCCCTGCCCAGGCCCCCCGCTCCCCAGCACGACACCTCGCCTCCGCCGTGCGCCGCCAAGCACTAGAAGCCGCACCGAACACACAGTGCACCTCCAGGAGCAACGCGACGCGCCGCACGAGCAGTAGCACCCTCGTGCTCCTTCTGTTCTTCCAGCGCTTCGATCCTATCTACTTATCTCCTTTTCTATGGCCGACGAACTCCGGCGACATGCTCCCATAGCAACCACTCCCCGTACCCCTGCCTCTGCCCTCCCCGGGCTATAAAAGCCACCCCCGAGCCCCTCAAGCTCGCACACCACTCCTCACTCCCTCCACACCCCAGCAGCGCCAGAAGCCGAGAGCGCTAAAGCTCGGGAAAAAATGGCAGCACGGCCGAAGCTTGCGAGCACAAAATCCCCGTGCCCGTGGCCTTCCCCTTCCTCCCGAGCATCTCCCCGGGCGCGGTGGAGCACTGCAGCCCCTCCCCCGCCGTCGCCAGCGGCCCAGCTGCCCTGGAGCTCGCATCCCCATCGCCTCCCCGCCATGGCCGAGCTTGGCAAGCTCGAGGGCGTCGCGTCCGTGCCGTCCTTGGCCCTCTGGAGCCCCAGGCCGAGCGCGGCGCTGCCCCGCGTGACCGCCGCTGCCGTCGGCCAGTGCCCCGGCCCTCCCAGCAGCCCGCACCGGCGCCGCCCGAGCCGCCCATGCGGCCGTCGTTGCCGAGCATGTCGGGCTCGCGGCGTTGCACGCAGGAGCGACCCCACCGACGGCGCCGCCTCCCCTGGCCACGGTATGCCGCTGCCATCCCATCCCCGCCATCTCCCGGCGCTCCGGCCATCCCAGCAGCCGGCGCCGGCGACCGCCGGCCAGCTCCCGTGCGTGCTGCACGCGAGAGCAAAGCTAGCAGTAAGCTAGAGAGCTGAACAGTGTACTGATCGGCGTATTCCCTGTTTTACGCTTTCCTCAAGCCAAAGCGTATTTCAGGTTTTACGCTTTCCAGCTCAGAAGACGTATTCTCTGAAAATACACGACCCAGCCAGCTCAGCCAACCCGAGCTGCTTATCTGCCGCACTGGGCAGAGGATAGCTATCCTTCGCTCGCCCTTTTCTCTCAAACCGTAACTCCGATTGAGGTGATTCAAATTTGTAAATTCTTAGTTTGAAAAGCTCTGTCCAGTAGTATAGTTGTTACATCTTTGTAAAATACTTGTATGACCAGCATCGTGTGTGCATGCCTAGGGTTTTTCCGAAGTACCGGTCGACCGAGACCCTGACCCTCGACGTGTCCGTGACCCTCCAAGCCAAACGGCGTCGATCTTCGGAGGCAAGCTAAACCCTTGCTATAAGCCATCCCGCAATGCTTGTTTGTTGTTTGCCTATTACCATGCCGGGTGTTTATGTCTGTCTACTGTTATGTCTGTCTGCTATTATTATTACATGTCTGTTTGTTGTCCGTATTTTTATATGAGCATTGTATTGCTGCATATGTCATATTGCAATTTAATTTATTGCACTACCTTATAACTGCTTATCTGTGCAACACTCACTTTCCCGAGACAATGGCCGGTGCTACCGCCTCAGTCAAAGGAATGGGGGAAATCATTACAACTGTGCGTCTCGCGTTTGCGGGGCTTTGTTTGGTTCTTTCCTCTTCGCCGAGGTGAGGAGCGGACGAATGTCGTCTTATGATCCTCGGGGTTGGGGGCATTCGCCAAAAGAGTTAGTTGCCTTGTCCCACCGTCAAATATGGTTGGCATAGACCATCCGGACTGTGACGCATGGGAGCTGCCTTTCTGGTTCTTTTTGCCGAGATTGCTGACACCACGTCAGGGGTAACCCTCGAGTGGAATGGATGCTCTCTTTCTTATGAGTGCTTTTCGGTTATTCTTTTACGGTGACACCGGCCGGGCTGCCCGCCAATGTCATCCGTTAAAATATTATGCTATTATTCTGTGAATACTAACCCCGAGTGACACCGGCCGGGTTGCCCGCCACCGTCACCCGGGTATTATTGTTATTATTATTATCACTAACCCCCGAGTGACACCGGCCGGGTTGCCCGCCACAGTCACCCGGGTATTATTATTATTGTTATGTTGATACCTATACCTGCAAATGTTATGTTGCTAATTCCTTGTTGTTTGATGTTATATGATATTGATATTGTGACTGTTGTGTTGGACTAATCCCCTGTTATTTGGACTTGTTATGATGAATTTGATTAAATGAAACACGCCTCCAAACTTCGATAGGGTCAGTCCATAGTGCCACTAATCTGAACATCGAAAGCACTACCACTGTCGCTCACATGGGCGGGCCTTGACCTACGTAATCCTATTGAGCCTCCTTTGATGCCACCCTTTTGGCAAGTCTAGTCGGTTACCATAGTTGGTCGGGGCTAGTCTTGCGAAGGTTCCGGAGCTAGGCGTCGCTCATGGGTTGGGGACGTGCCGGATTCACTTCTGCATAAGGCATATAGTTATGTCGGTGGCTATATAGGGAGTGTCTTGATGGCGTGAACGGTTGAGTGAGTGTATCAGACCGTCTTAAGGACGTGATCCTAAAGTACCGGTTGTTAATGATCCACTTGGATGAGTGAAGTATTGCAACCTCTCGAGAGTGTAAATCTGGATATCTAGCCTAGTTCCAAGGTTATGGAACAACAGTTCAGTGTCGGTCACACTATTGTCTTTGTCGAGTCAGGAGGTTAAACCTAAGGCTTGTTTGAAAGTAAGATGAACAACCTGATGTCACTAAATGAACGATAAGTTGATGCAGGGAATGTTACTTGAGATGTGATTGTGAACCAAGTTTAGGGATGGCGGTGTGATGCGTTGGGAAGCCTATAGTTAGGCCAGAGCCCACATCAACCGTGCGTGCCCAGAGTGAAATGATGAGGCCAGTGGGCCTAGCAGTGATCACAGGTGATGTTGTGTATTATTTGGTACCTACTTGGTACACCCGTTTACTCGTCACAGGTAAGCCCTTTGTATGATTGCCGGTGCACAATCCAACCCCACCTGGCTTGGACTCTGCACTGGTGATACCCCATTGTTTGCCTATGCCATGTTTTGCTTGTCAATGCCATGCTACTTTCATGTCATGTATCTAGAGTACACCTTGCCATGTTGTAGGATTTTATTTCCAATGTATACCTTGTTGCATGATTGTTGGATTGTTTGTAGTAAGTGGCGATACTTGCTGAGTGCATAATAATGTACTCACGGGCCTTGTGATTGTGGCCAGATGTTGGCGAGGAATCATCTTCTACCTTAGCAAGGAGATGGAGCAGAAGCGTGCTAGGATCAGTAGCCCAGCCAGATACCTGTGGAGTGGAGCCGCTCCAAGCCGTAGCCTCTCATATGTCTTCCGCTGCCAGTTAAAACTCTGTATCGTGCCATGCTGGGATTGATATTTTGTCATTCCTTGATGGCCTTGTAAACCATTTGTAGCACTGTTGTGCCTGAATGTGTAATGATTTCTGCTATGTTGCATTGTCGTAACGTGCGGCCAGATATCTTGGGCTGGCGCACGGGGCGACCGCCCTTCTGACAAGCTGTGCCAGAAGGGGGTGCCACACCCTCTTATATGGCCGTTTATGCAAAGCAATAAAAATGAAAAGAACTAATTAATGAAAGCAAGTGATGTGAATGGGTTTATCTAGTAACAAGTTTCTCAAGCAAGTTTCAGACACAGGTTTCTTAGAGCAAGTTTCTCTCAGCAGTTTTCTCAAGCAGCAAGTATCAAATATCTCAAGTAGCAAATATCTCAAGGGAGTAAATGCTCTAGCAATTGTTATTTCATTCGTGTGGTTGTCACAATTAGTGAAGCACATGTTTCAGTCTTAGTTGTTTCTTTTAGGTGGGAGCCATAAATAGGTGTAGCCAAGTAAATGAGCAAAATACACAACTCTTATGATGGATCTCATGGCCAAGTAAATGTGCAGCACAAGAATTATTAAGACATAATTGTCCCACCATAGCCTTAAGTTCTAGAGTCCCCCAAATATCTCCCCCATAAAGTAACTTCAAGTCTCAGACACCGGTTTCTCTCTACTCCGACATGTCCTACTCAATCCATTACACTACGGTGATCACCTTACATGCATTCCCCAACATATGCGTGCACTCATACATTGTACATCAAGACAATCATAAAAGATAACAACACTTGTATGCAACCAATCAACGAACTATTTCACAATTGCCATGAACAAATCACTTCTCAAACACAGATGGGGAGACACAATAGATCAAGGGAATAGTATATTGCATCACACATCATGTTTGCCAAGAGTTTACAGTGGGGAGATGGAGATGATCTTGCTGTAGATGTTGATGATGAACACGCCGGAGGGGGTGGAGCCCTCCGGAGGTGACTCCGGCGGCGTTTCCCCCCTCCGATCTTCTCCGGCGGCAGCCTTCTGACTCTCTGTTTCGTGGTTCTGTGTTTCTCCGCCGCCTTTTTCGCGAAACGCCAGGGGACCTTTTTTATAGGCGTTTTTAGGTCAAGACTATGTCGGTGGAGCAAAGATCGACGGCAACGGAGCCACGAGGGCCAAACGAGTGGGCCCCACGCGGCCACAGTACCTGGCCGCGTGGGCCACCCCCGTTTGGGCCTCGGGCCTCCGCTTGCTAGCTTCTTTCGCCCACAGGTCTTCTTCCTTCCAAATATTGACGCCCGTAAATTTCCAGGTGATTTCGTTGACGTTTGGGTCCCTGAAACATTAAAATAAGAAAACGGGGTTTTCTCCTGTGCGGGGTTAATTCCATAAAAATAGGAAATAAATGAATATTCCCAAAACTCATTATAAAATATTGATATAACCCTTATATGATGCAAATATGATTGGAATATAAGCAATTAAAGTGCAAAGTTCATGTATGCATTTTACATGCATCAACATCCCCAAGCTTAATCCATGCTCGTCCTCGAGTATGAAGATGATAAAACTAACATGGACTTTGCAATTTAATACTTAACAATGAATATCAAAGATGATTACAATTGCTACATATAGTCAAATGATTCATTCTTCAAAGGAGTAGCAATATGCAAATAGTTTATGAAGTGATATCAAATATTCAAGACAAGGATGTTCATTGATAGTTCACAAAGTGTAACATGGTAGCAAGTAATATGGAACACATGTATGCATAATGATAAGTAGAACATCCTACAATGGTCATAGAGTGTAGATGAAAATCTGAATATGATAGGTGTACACTTTGGAAAGATGTATATGTGAGTAGAGGTAAAGCATGCATAAGTTTCATCCAACTTCCAAACTCTTCTACTTAAGTTAATGATTGCAATAAGGTATTCATTGGTGTCAAGCTCTCATTGCCCCTATCATAGCATCTTGAATGATTAAGGTTAAAGTGAAAGCAAATATGAGTAGTGTGCTTGATAAAGAATGGGTTGAATGTCTCATGCCTCTTGAATACAAGTACTTACACCATGTGTTACTCAACTTGGGAAACAAAGCAAGTTCAATTAAATATCATTGTAAGCATAATAGTATCATCAAGAGCGTCAACTGGGGTACCTCTTGTCCCAAGATATGGAACAAGCCCATATCAAAATGACAAGACAAACAAACAAAATGAACAATCTCAACACCTTTTTATTTACCATTTGGAATAGTTTTTTATTGCAAGGTGTATCACAGAAGGTTCACCATAGTATGTAAGTAAATTTCCACCATGAATGATGCATGGCTTAGATTAGCGGCCCAGGCGTCTCTCTAACCATTTACACAAACTCATTTAAACTCACTCTATTTCCACATTTATTTCAACATGATAAGCATCCATAGACAAAAGCACATGATATCAACTAAATGAGATGAAGAGCGTGTTGAAAGCTTGCCATGTGACAGCACATATGGGCTAACTTCCAACCCAAAACATTCATTAAGCCACAAACATCATAATCTTAATCACAATGGGTCAAGTTTTATTATGCAAATAAAAGAACATTGTGCATCAAGTTCGTGAGAGCTATATAAGCAACTTTTTTCCATTGCAATCAATAACATAAACATTTTCATTCAGAGGTAAGATAACACAAACAACATGTTAAACATACTCGGAATAGCATAAAGCCAATAGGTAGATATGGTGGACTCACTGGAATAACTTTGGTTGAAGGTGTTGGAAACAAGTTTTTGCTTGTTGGAGTTTTTGGGCTAGCAAAAGGGAGAAAGTTGAACCATCTAGATGCATGCATGAGTGTCCATAGAACTAACTAATCCATGTTAAACAAGTAAAATAACAATCAGCACCAAAACATGAATAAGTGATAGCTCTTGAAAAAGAATTTGCAAACTATTACTCATAAACAAGCTCATGAATCATGCAACTATATGTATCATTAAAAATCAAGTCAAACATCCCTTTTCCCAATCTTATAAAAGCATCCAACATATTTCAACCCATATTTCCAGTAGCTCTCTCATATATAATTGATAGTGTGGTGGTCTCTCAAGACAAAAACAAAAACAAAAAGACGCTCCAAGTTTATGCGATAAAGTGTTTCGATCGAAAAACAGAAGTTGGACGTGTGCAAACCGAGAGTGTGTAGGTCCAGCGGGGTTGTCTTCACATCCCCAAGCTTATGGTTTTCACCATCCTTGGATAGCTCTTGGTGCATCTCCTCCAATCCCTGTGAAAAAACTTCAAAACACCGTTTCTCCCATCTCTTTTCCGTGGGGTGCATTAATAATGATAAACAAATAGGTTTCTTGCTGCATATAATCCTTGAACAAAAATTCATATGACATGTCCAGAAAGTGTATAATGTTGTATGCCTACTCATAAACTCAATTGGATCAAAAAGATTCAACTTAAAAGTTCAAAGCATGCATCAAACAAAATGGGACAGAATCTGTCCAGAAAAACAGCAGCAGCAAAACGTATTTTTCTACCCTACCAAACTTTCTCTAAAAATTCCGAAAAAATTATGCATACAGAGGATGAAAATTTGCAACTACAGTTCAAATATGAGCTCATTCGGAGTTACAGAATAATAATTAAAAATCATACCGTGCACAGATTCGTGCAGGAATAAAATCTCCGAACTCAAATAGCAACTTTTCAAGACCAACATGGGTAAAACTTGGCACTTTATTAAAAACTCCTGAACTAAACTAGACACAAGATCTCTTGTTACAGCAAGAGGACACAAAGAAAAATCACACACAAAAATAACCGGGTTGCCTCCCGCAAAGCGCTTTCTTTATAGCCATATAGCTAGGCTTCTTACTTGTTGTCAAGATGGTTGGAGTGAGGTGGCTTGGCATCCCCAAGCTAAAATTCTTGTATGTAGGGTGAGCTTAGGGGTAACATCCCCAAGCTTGAGTGTTTGTCCCTCTTGATCTTTGTTCATCACCCTCAACTCTTCCACTTGAAAGTTCTCTTCACACAAAACTCATCATAAAACTTGATTAGAGGGGTTAGTGTCTCCATAAATAAAATCCTCAAAGGTACAGCAAAGACATATCATGAGTTGATTCTAAACATTAACTATTGTTACTATGGTTGCGTATTGTTCATTGATCAAAAGAACCACACAAAACACAAGTAATGAAGCTAATGCAAAATAAAGACAGAATCTGTCAAGAACTGAACAGCCCGCAAAGAGTGAATTTTCAGAGGCACTTACGTTGCTCAAATCAGAAAACTTTGAACTAATGAAATGTGTGATAATAACTAATGATTGCTGTCGTAAATTTTCAGGTCAAAATTCCTTTTCTGTAATTTTTAACATTTTTCGCAATGAAGCTCGGGAATCTGTTTTCTGGACAGCAAATCACTATTGTTAAATCCTACCTCTCAAAAGAGGTTATTCTCTCCATAAAAATGAAAAATAAGATACAAAGGTGATGTTACAGTAGTAAACAAGCACCTTGACTCAAAAACCGAAAATCAAACTGAAGAAATCAAAAAGAAGCAAAACCAAGAAAGGTTCAAGAGAAACAAACAAAGAAGAAAGAAAATATTTTTATTGTTTTTTATTTAGCAAAAAGGCAAAAGAAGAAGCAAATATATACAACTTAAACACTCTTTTTATTTGGTTTTAACTTTGGGAAAAGTTTTAATAATAGAGACTTTGCAATGGTTCCATTGGCATGAACAACACATGTTCAAGGTCGACCCCAACTTCTCCATTACTCATCCTTCTCATTTACTTTCCCAAAAAATTTATAAAAAAACGAAAATCCTAAACTAATTGTCACAAATCAGTAGGTAGAGATATTTTACATGTTGTAAGGATATAAAGGTGTGCTCAAACCGAATAGGAAGTTAAAGCATAAGGAACACACCACAGAATATCAAACCATCAACTTTTAAGTCTAACTCTTTTCCTATGCATTGTCATTTTATATATGAATAAATAGCAGCAATTTTGTGATAACCAATGCATGTAGTGATCAGTAGCTTGCATTTTAAATAACATAGAAACATAAAGAGGATTCTTATCTCTTCCTCTCTCATAATAGTTGCAAGCATTAAAGTTAAACATACCCACATAGTTTTGAATAGAATCACCACATAAAGACTTATCATCTAATGAGCATAATGGATCATCAAACTCAATTAAATCACTTTCATCCTCAACGGCTTCCCCAAGCTTAAACTTTTCCAGAGCATTAGCAATAAAGTTGTTAAAAGAATTAGTACTACCACAGACATGATTGTTATGCAAATAAATTTTAATTTTCTCCTCAAACACTTCATGTCCTAACTCAAGATAGATATTATACAATTCTAGGATTGTTTTGTTGTTTTCCATTTTATAATTTTTTTGTGTTTTAGATTTATATGTTAGTATGCAATGCAAACAAGAATAAAAGTTTAGCACAACGCTCCCCGGCAACGGCGCCAGAAAAGTACTTGATAATCCCCAAGAGCAAGGAATCACTGTAGCACAATTCGATAAGTATTGTGTATCGAACCCACGAGGAGCTGAAGGTAAACTATCTATTCTCTAAAGCCCTATAACCCTCTTATATGGCCGTTTATGCAAAGCAATAAAAATGAAAAGAACTAATTAATGAAAGCAAGTGATGTGAATGGGTTTATCTAGTAACAAGTTTCTCAAGCAAGTTTCAGACACAGGTTTCTTAGAGCAAGTTTCTCTCATCAGTTTTCTCAAGCAGCAAGTATCAAATATCTCAAGTAGCAAATATCTCAAGGGAGTAAATGCTCTAGCAATTGTTATTTCATTCGTGTGGTTGTCACAATTAGTGAAGCACATGTTTCAGTCTTAGTTGTTTCTTTTAGGTAGGAGCCATAAATAGGTGTAGCCAAGTAAATGAGGAAAATACACAACTCTTATGATGGATCTCATGGCCAAGTAAATGTGCAGCACAAGAATTATTAAGACATAATTGTCCCACCATAGCCTTAAGTTCTAGAGTCCCCCAAATATCTCCCCCATAAAGTAACTTCAAGTCTCAGACACCGGTTTCTCTCTACTCCGACATGTGATGACGTGAAACACACGTTCGTTGGGAGACCCCAAGAGGAAGGTATGATGTAGTCAGCAGCAAGTTTTCCCTCAGAAAGAAACCAAGGTTATCGAACCAGTAGGAGCAGCAACTCTTCAGAAGGTTGTCAACGGCGCCAGAAAAATAGCTGTCGCAGGGAGTCTGGACTGTTGACGTGGAATCTGCACACAACACAATCAAACTACTTTGCCCCAACGAAACAGTGAGGTTGTCAATCTCACTGGCTTGCTGAAAACAAAGGATTAAACGTATGGTGTGGAAAATGAGTATTAAATAGCAGAGAATGAAAAAGGAACAGTTTGCAGTTTGTGGTTATTTAATCAGTGTAAAAGAATGGACCGGGGTCCACAGTTCACTAGTGGTGTCTCTCCATAAAAGATAACTAACATGTTGGGTGAACAAATTACAGCTGGGCAATTGACGAATAGTGAGCGCATGACAATGCATATACATGACATGTTGACTACTATGATATTTAATTGGGCATTACGACATAATACATAGATCGTTATCCAACAGCATCTATGACTAATAATCCACCGCCGGGTTGTCATCCGAGTCCCCCGTTGGTATTAAGTTGCAAGCAACGGATAATTGCATTAAGTAAAGTGCGTAATGTAAACAAACACATATGTCCGTGGACATAGCATCGTTAGGTTATCCCTAGTGGCAACAGCACATCCACAACCTTAAAACTTTCTGTCACTGTCCCAGGTTAAACGGAGACATGAACCCACTATCTAGCATAAATACTCTCTCTTGGAGTTACAAGCATCTACTTGGCCAAAGCATCTACGAGTAACGGAAAGCATGCAAGATCTTAAATAACATATAAGATAGATTGATAATCAACTTGACATAATATTCAATATTCATTGGATCCCAGCAAACACAACATGTAGCATTACAATAATATGATCTTGATCATGTAGGGCAGCTCACAAGATCTAAACATGATGGCACAAAGTGGAGAGACAACCATCTAGCTACTGCTATGGACCCATAGTCCAAGGATGAACTACTCACGCATCACTCCGGAGGCAGGCATGGCAATGTAGAAGCCTCCGGTGACGATTCCCCTCTCCGGCAGGGTGCCGGGAAGAGGTTCTGAACCCTCCCGAGCTAGGGTTGACGACGGCGGCGTCTCTGGATCTTTTCGTGGATATTTGCTCAGGTACTTAGGGTTTTCGCGTCGGGGGAATAAGTAGGCGAAAGGGCGGCGGCTGCGGACCCCCGAGGGGCCCACACCACCCCAGGGCGCGGCAGAAGGGGGGCCCTGGTGGCCCTCCTCTGCTGCTCCTTCGCTCCGTCAGGCGTGTTCTGGAAAAATAGGCACCCCCGTGTAGTTTCGTCCAATTCCGAGAATATTTCCAGACTAGCTTTTCTGGAATACAAAAACAGCAGAAAACAGGAACTGGCACTTCGGCATCTTGTTAATAGGTTAGTCCGAAAAAATGTATAAAAGTGATATAAAGTAGATGCAAAACATGTAGCAATTGGTATAAAACAAGCATGGAACATCAAAAATTATAGATACGTTTGAAACGTATCAACATGTCCTACTCAATCCATTACACTACGGTGATCACCTTACATGCATTCCCCAACATATGCGTGCACTCATACATTGTACATCAAGACAATCATAAAAGATAACAACACTTGTATGCAACCAATCAACGAACTATTTCACAATTGCCATGAACAAATCACTTCTCAAACACAGATGGGGAGACACAATAGATCAAGGGAATAGTATATTGCATCACACATCATGTTTGCCAAGAGTTTACAGTGGGGAGATGGAGATGATCTTGCTGTAGATGTTAATGATGAACACGCCGGAGGGGGTGGAGCCCTCCGGAGGTGACTCCGGCGGCGTTTCCCCCTCCGATCTTCTCCGGCGGCAGCCTTCTGACTCTCTGTTTCGTGGTTCTGTGTTTCTCCGCCGCCTCTTTTCGCGAAACGCCAGGGGACCTTTTTTATAGGCGTTTTTAGGTCAAGACTATGTCGGTGGAGCAAAGATCGACGGCAACGGAGCCACGAGGGCCAAACGAGTGGGCCCCACGCGGCCACAGTACCTGGCCGCGTGGGCCACCCCCGTTTGGGCCTCAGGCCTCCGCTTGCTAGCTTCCTTCGCCCACAGGTCTTCTTCCTTCCAAATATTGACGCCCGTAAATTTCCAGGTGATTTCGTTGACGTTTGGGTCCCTGAAACATTAAAATAAGAAAACGGGGTTTTCTGCCTATGTAGGGTTAATTCCATAAAAATAGGAAATAAATGAATATTCCCAAAACTCATTATAAAATATTGATATAACCCTTATATGATGCAAATATGATTGGAATATAAGCAATTAAAGTGCAAAGTTCATGTATGCATTTTACATGCATCAGTGGCGCACCAGATTACTCCCGCGCCACTGGTAAAATATTACCAGTGCCGCACTGAGCCTGGTGCGCCACAGGTAAATTTTTTACCAGTGGCGCACTGGGTCTGGTGCGCCACAGGTAATCTCTCTCCACGATTCAAAATACCTGTGGACAATACCTGTGGCGCACCAGACCCAGTGCGCCACTGGTAAAAAATTTACCTGTGGCGCACCACTGACTGGTGCGCCATAGGTAAAAAATTTACCAGTGGCGCACTACTGGCTGGTGCGCCACTGGTACTCTCTCTCCTCCACCTCGAAATTTTTCAAGTTTATCTGGAAATTACCTGTGGCGCACCACGTTTACGGCGCGCCACTGCTAAAAATTTACCAGTGGCACACTGGAATCTTGTGCGCCACTGGTATTTTTTTCCAAAATCCAGGAACCCAGGTGAGAGACTATCAGTGGCGCACTGGGATCTGGTGCGCCACTGATAGCATCTCACCTATAAGCTTTTCCCTACTAGTGAAGATTGTCTGCCCTCTAGGATTAGAGGTGCAGAAGATACATGCATGCATCAATGACTGCATCCTCTACCGCGGTGAGAAGTACGAGAATTTGAATGCATGCCCGATATGCGGTGCATTGCGGTATAAGATCGGGCGAGATGACCTAGGTGATGTTGAGGGCGACCCGAGCCCCAGGAAGAGGGTTCCTGCCAAGGTGATGTGGTATGCTCCTATAATACCACGGTTGAAACGTTTGTTCCGAAACAAAGAGCATGCCAAGTTGTTGCGATGGCACAAAGAAGACCGTAAGGAAGACGAGATGCTGAGACACCCCGCCGATGGGTCGCAGTGGAGAAAAATCGACAGTGAGTTTGGGGATTTTGCAGCTGACGCAAGGAACTTAAGGTTTGGTCTAAGTACAGATGGCTTGAATCCGTTTGGGGAGCAGAGCAGCAGGCATAGCACCTGGCCCGTGACTCTATGTATCTATAACCTTCCTCCTTGGTTGTGCATGAAGCAAAAGTATATTCTGATGCCAGTGCTTATCCAAGGCCCGAAGCAGCCCGGCAACGACATTGATGTGTATCTGAGGCCATTAGTTGACGAACTTTTACAGCTATGGTCTGACGAAGGTGTACGTGTGTGGGATGAGTACAAACAGGAGGAATTTGACCTACGAGCGTTGCTGTTTGTAACCATCAATGATTGGCCTGCTCTTAGTAACATTTCAGGACAGTCGAACAAGGGATACAATGCATGCACGCACTGTTTAGATAAGACTGACAGTATATATTTAGGTAACAAGAATGTGTACCTGGGGCATCGTCGATTTCTTCCAAACAGGCATCACGTAAGAAACAGAGGCAAGCATTTCAAAGGTGAGGCAGATAACCGGACGAAGCCTACACGCCCTGATGGTGATGTTATATATGGCATGGTCAAGGATTTAGAAGTAATCTTTGGAAAGGGTCCTGACAGTCTATCTGTTCCGAAAGACGCTAACAAGCACGTACCCTTGTGGAAAAAGAAATCTATATTTTGGGATTTACCCTATTGGAAAATCCTAGAGGTTCGCTCTGCAATCGACGTGATGCACGTGACGAAAAATCTTTGCGTGAACCTGCTAAACTTCTTAGGCGTGTATGGGAAGACGAAAGATACAACGGATGCACGGCAGGACCAGCAACGTACGCACGAAAGAGACAACCTGAATCCAGAGAAGTATCAAGGTACTGCCAGCCACGCTCTTACCAAAGAAGAGAAGGAGATCTTTTTTCAAGTCCTGAGCAGTATCAAGGTCCCGTCTGGCTACTCGTCGAATATAAAGGGAATAATAAACATGGCAGAGAAAAAGTTCCAAAACCTGAAGTCTCATGACTGTCACGTGATTATGACACAATTACTTCCGGTTGCATTGAGGGGGCTTCTACCGGAAAACGTTCGAGTACCCATTGTGAAGCTATGTGCATTCCTCAATGCAATTTCTTAGAAGGTAATCGATCCAGCAACTCTACCAAGTTTACAGACGGGTGTGGTCCAATGTCTTGTCAGCTTCGAGTTGGTGTTTCCACCGTCCTTCTTCAATATTATAACGCACCTCATAGTTCACCTAGCCGAAGAGATTTCCATTCTCGGTCATGTATTCCTACACAACATGTTCCCCTTTGAGAGGTTCATGGGAGTCTTAAACAAATACGTTCATAACCGTGCTAGGCCAGAAGGAAGCATGTCCAAGGGCTATGGAACAGAGGAGGTCATTGAGTTTTGTGTTGACTTTATTCCCGATCTTACGCCGATCGGTGTTCCTCAATCGCGCCATGAGGGGAGACTGCGTGGAAAAGGCACGCTAGGAAAGAAAGCAACAAGAAGTATGGACGGGCATTCTTTCACTCAAGCACACTACACAGTTCTATAAAATTCCAGATTGGTGGCTCCGTATATCGTGAAACACATGGATATTTTACGCTCCGAATACCCGGAGCAGACTAACTTCTGGATTAAAGGAAAGCACGTGGAAACTTTCGGCAGTTGGTTGCGTACACATCTCATTAATAACTCCACTGTTGGAGATGAGCTATACTTGTTGGCCAAGTCACCATCTTCGACTATATTGACTTTCCAAGGGTACGAGATAAATGGGAATACATTTTACACGGAAACCCAAGACAAAAAGAGCACTAACCAAAACAGTGGTGTCCGCTTTGATGCAACAAACGACAATGGGACAAAGGACACATATTATGGTTGCATACAGCAGATATGGGAACTTGACTATGGACCTTCTTTTAAGATCCCTTTGTTTCAGTACAAATGGGTCAACCTGTCAGGCGGGGTAGAGATAGACCGGCGGTACAGAATGACTATAGTGGATCTCAACAATCTTGGGTACCACACCGAGCCATTCGTCCTAGCCAATGAAGTGGCTCAGGTTTTCTATGTGAAGGACATGTCTTCCAGACCGAAAAAAGAAAAGATAAGCAAGCCGATACATCCTACGATCAGCCAAAGCGCCACATAGTTCTTTCAGGGAAAAGAAATATCGTGGGAGTGGAGGACAAGACAGACATGTCAGAAGATTACAATAAGTTTAATGAAATTCCGCCCTTCAAAGTGAAAACTGACCCAAGCATCGTGTTAAATGATGAAGATTGTCCATGGCTACGGCGCAATCAGAAGAAAGGGACACACACGAAGAAAAAAGTGAACACTAGATAGGGATGTTGTTGGTGATGTGTAATAATGTATTAAATTTAGAAATTTTAGCAAAGTTATTTTATTAGTGTTTATTCAAAATTTAGGTTGTTATTTTAGGTCTTACAAATTTAGGTTATCTTGCAAATTTAAAAAATTTAGGTTGTTATTTTAGAAAATTTGAAAATGTAGCAAATTTAGCAAAGTTTGAAAATCAAAATTAATACTCCATAATTAGTTGCAATATTGTTGTTAAGAACTATTTGTTGCAATTTTTTTATCAATTCTTGTATATAAGAAATTTTAAATTTGCAGTGACATTGAGCTATGGAGGACGTCGATGTCCCCTTCATCCGAGACGAGGAGAATGAAGATCACATGGCAGCAATTATATTTGAGAAGACCCTTGGAGTTAATTCCGATGGAGAAGATTCCGGTGAAGAAGACGACGAGGAATTCAGCGCAAAATGTTTGAACGACTCCGGTGAGGGACTTGAGCTAGAAATTTTAAGAGACGATGATGAAGTGCCCTTAGAAAACTCCGGCGAGGTATATATATATTAAGTCTTGTTGCTCACTAGATGCATTAATTGATTTGCACTTATTAACGAAACATTTTTCTTGTAGCCCTCTGGATCTAAGCCAAGCGTCCCTAAACGAGGCCCGAACCAAGGGTTAAAGCTGCCAGATGGTGCAAAGTTGTCGATCGATGAAGTTGCTAATGATGGCAAACCGGTGAAACCCGAAGGAATCTACAGTAAATATGTAGGTCAATGCGGAGTTCTTGTTAGGGACATGGTCCCGGTCACCATTGCAGAATGGAATGAGCCGAAGAAAGCCAACATTGGCGCAAGTTATGTCGGTAAAAGAATTAAAGACCTCCTTTGGGACTCGATCTTGACATCTTTCAGCCTACCGGCAGATCTCCCAGAGAAGAAGAAGCAGAAAGTCAAGGAGTGGACTCTTAAGAAGATGGTGATGCACCTAAAATGCATCTACTTTTCCAAGCACTTTGCTTCATAATTTGCTCCGGAATCTTCCCATATTTGAATAAAACTGCTGAATCTGACGCTGTTTTTAGCAAAGTCTCCTTTCTGGTTGTTTTTGCAGGAAATTAAATCTAGGAAAAATACCACGTCATTTTTTATGGAAAAGGAGGACAATGTGCAAAGGATGGACACGAGGAAGCGTCGGAGGCCCAAAAGGGGGGCCCCACGCGGCCACTGTACCTGGCCGCGTGGGCCCACCCAATGGAGCCTCGAGCACCGCCTCCACTTCAGCTTTGCGTACCCCCTCATATATACGAAAAAGTGGGTGCCCTAGGAGGGGAAGCTTTCGCGAAACAGAGCGCCGCCACCACCACGATCTTCGTTTTCGGAGACAGATTGATCCAGGATTTCCTCCCCCGGAGGAGGGATCCGGAGGCCGTCTTCACCGCCATCTTCACCGCCTTCATCTCCATCGACCATGAGCTCCCTCACCATCGCCATGTGTGAGTAGTCCGCTGTAGGCATATGAGGTGGATGGGGATTGGATGAGATTGATCATGTAATGATACCCGTTGTCGAGATTTAGGGGTTTATCTTGAGGATATTTTTGTATTGTGTTGATGCACTTATGCTATGCTTAATGCTTGCTACTAGGGCCCGAGTGGCATGATTTCAGTACTGAACTTATTTTGCCCCATCATATAATTGAGTTTGGTATTTATCTGCAAAGTGTATCACCTGCTATTATGTTGAACCTGCGAACCCTAAAAGTGACATATAGGGAAAACAAGGGGGAGATGTTTTAGTTTGAGGATTCTATGTGTTCATGAAGTGTTAATGCGTTGTTCCGGGCTATTCGAAAGGGTAGACCTTAATTACCTGTAGTTCCAAGTTGGCCCCGGTGAAATGGGCAGGTAGGACAATAGATGTTGTGCAAATTCTCTTGGTTAGTACGCACAACTATTACGGAACACATACCTACATATATCGGAGTTAGAGATAAGTCCCATTGCTATTTGTTCTTATTATATGATCAATCTTATTCATGCAACACCCCGCTATCACCTCATGCCTACGTTTTAAATCTCTGAGTTACACTTTCACTTTTCCGGTGAAAACTGGGAAACCCTTGTTCACTACTGCTGTTTATTTGCTACTTGAATCATACTACTGCCATCACTATCACTGCTGCAAGTTTATTGATATACAGGTGTGGTTGAGAGTGACGCCTCAATTGCCAAAGTCTTATTGGTATTCTTGTGTTCCCATCGTGTCGAACTATAAATTTGGGTAATACTTCCCAACGAAGATTTCAGCGATCCCCTATACTTGTGGGCATCAAGACATTTTCTGGCGCCGTTGCCGGGAACCTAGCTTTATTGGTAAGACAACTTGTTATCATTTATTTGCTGCATTTGCTTTTTCCTAACCATGGGAAAGGAAAAGATTACTCCGAAGGAAGTGAGGCCTTCAACTACTCGTAGAGGTACGGACTTGCTAAGTAGGCCAAACTTTTCACCTAATGTTTCTGCTGTTGTTCCTAAGAAAAAAGGAAAAGTTTGAATAGTTCACCATTGTCTAAGATGTCTACTAGTACTGAAAATGATTTAATAGTGGTAGCATAGACAATGAAGTGACACCTGAAACACCTGAAACATCTGAGATAACTGAAACACCTGAAACTTGAATCTTCTATTATTGAAAATGTTGAGTCTGAATTAGAAGATAATGTGATGATGAACATGAAACTTCTTCTGAGGAAGAGATGCATTTACTATGGCTTTTATGGATTCGAATTTTGATAAATTGGATAAACTTGATAGCTATAAAAATTCTCCTCTTGATGATTATTTCCCTGTTACTGAGAAAATGAATGCTCCAGCTATTAAAATTGACAAAGATTATGAGTTTAGTGTTGATCCTGAAATAATTGAAAAAGCTGAGAAGTATAAGTTTTATGGGAGAGACAATGAGTTCCCTTTTGAACACATTGCTGATTTGCATGATTTATCTGTGTTTGGTAAAGATGAAATCCACCAACGTATTATTTCTTAAAGTTGTTTCCTTTTACTTTGGGAGGAAATGCTAAAACTTGGTATAATCGTTTAGAACCTGGATGTATTACTAGCAAGGAGGAATGCTTGCAGGTATTTTATAATAAATATTTCCCTGCTGATAAGATTCATGGTTTAACTATTGAGATTAGCAACTTTTCACAAACAGAGAAGGAGGATTTACCCCAAGCTTGGGGGAGGTACAGTAAGATGGTTAGGAAATGTCCTACCCATGGCTTCAAGAATAATGAAATACTTGATATATTTTACAATGGACTAACTGAAAATACAAGAGGCTATCTTGATAGTATTGCAGGTAGTGTTTTCAGGGAAAGGACCGTTGATGAAGCAACTGAGTTATTGGAAACTATCTCTAGAAACTATGAAGATTGGAATATTGAAATAATAGATGACAGAGATATATTTCCAGAGAAGAAAGGAGGTATTCTTGAATTAAACAATGAGGCAATGAAGGGAGCCTCCAAGGATATGAAAGAGAAGGGAATTAAAACCTCTCATCTTAAGGAATTATCTGAAATGGGTGTTAAACTTCCTATTGATCGACCATGTTTTCCAATCCCAGTCAATGCTATAAGCTCTTGGAAGGTAATGAAAAGGTAACACCTCCTATTGATGTATCATATGTTAATGATTTTGCTTATCATAATAAACCTGAAGAGCATGATATTAGAATGAATATGATGGAAAACTCTCATAAAATTAAATTCCTTCGTGAAAATATAAATGCTAGTGTGGGAGAAGTTAGAAGAATTATTAAACACTGTGAATGATGAATAATCAAATTGAACAAATGGTTTCTCTTCAAAATCAATTGTATGAAAATCTTATTGAGAAGAAACAGGTTTGTGGGTTAATACTAGAGGTGGTGCAAGTACTCAGGACCTGACTATCCTGAAACCATCCCAAGAGAAAGAGCAAGAGGCTCTCAAGAAGAAATCTTCTGCAGGAAAATCTCCCAATGAAACAAAGATTGATGATTCTCAAGAACAAGATAAGATATTTCTATTTCTGATGCTGAGAGATGATAATAATGAAGAAGAGGAATCATCTCCACCTGAAGAACAACATGAAGTTGAAAATATTGAGAACCTGAACCTCCTGAAAAGAAGACCCTCAACCATCTATGAGAAGAAAAAAAAGAAGAAGCATCCAAATCACAAAAAGGTAAAGAGAGGGATCCATGGGTACAAAGACCCATACCATATCCCCAAGAGGTAATGAAATCTTTGGATGATGCTAGGTTTGAGAAATTTTTGAGTTGATTAAAAATTTATGTTTGCAAATTCCTCTTGTTGATGCTATTAAAATTCCTCCATTCAAAATATATGAAAGATATTGTCACTAATAAAAGGAAGATACCTAATGATGCAATTACTGCTATGCTTGCTGATTATTCATTTGAAGGAAAATTGCCTGAAAAGCGTGGAGATCCTGGTATTCCGACTATTCCTTGTCATATTAAAGAAACTTATGTGAAATATGCTATGTGATTTAGGAGCTGGTGTTAGTGTTATGCCTTTTTCTTTATATAAGAAACTTAACCTAAAAAATTGGTTCCAACTGAAGTTTCATTGCAAATGGCTGATAAATCAACTGCTATACCTATAGGTATATGTGAGGATGTTCCTATCTCTATGCTAATGTGTTAATTCCTACAGACTTTGTTATATTAGAAATGCCTGAGGATGATAATCTATCTATTATTCTTGGAAGACCCTTTTTAAACACTGCAGGAGCTGTGATAAATTGCACTGAGAGCAAAGTGACATTTAATGTCAAAGGAAATGAGCATACTATTATTTTCCCAAGAAGAATCCTGTTACAATGATAAACAAGAGTGTGAATTCTATTCAAAGAAATACTATTATGATTGGAAGCTTTGAATTGCACTACCACCTCCTGCACCAAAGTATGCTACCTTGATGATTGGAACTATTCCAATCAAATATGAGGTATCTTGAAACTCTTCTTTATATCTATAAAATAAGAATCATGTTATATCTTTTGCATATTATTAATGAGACTTGATCAACCTCATTACTAATGTGGAAATGATGAAAACTTGATTCCCATAAAAATTTGTATTGCATTTTAATTTTATTTATCTTAGAATTTTAGAGTATATGCATAATCATAATTATTTCAGAGTTCAGAAATTCCAGAATATGAAGTTTGAAAAATTCTCTTAGAAAATTGTCTCTAAAAATTCCAGAAAAATTTGGAGGTAAGTTATTTAACCAAGGGACCATATGCCAGAAGTGGGACACCAGGAGGCCACCAGGGACCAAAAAGGGGTGCCCACGCGGCCACTGTACCTGGCCGCATGGGACCCACCAATTTTGTCCTCAAGTGGAGTTAGGTGAGTGTCCAGTGCTCATCTCCTTCCTCTCGACAGAAAACCACCCCAGCAAGGTATCATGATGAACAAAGGCAAAGCATTGCTTGGGATGAGCTCTAGACCGAAGAGAAGAGCATCAAAAGTCTCCCTTAATTATGATGACAACCAACTTTGGGAGGATGATGCAGTTTTTGTGGGAGAGAAGTTGAAGATCCATACAACTAGATGGCAAGACCCCCATGTTCTTGAGGAGTGGGGAATGAAAGAAGACTTCGATGCCTTCGCCAACACCACTGGTTTGCTTAGGTTTGCCCAAAACCCGCGAGGTACGTACGAGGAACTCTCGCGAGAATTCCTCTCCACATTCCGATTCGAGGGCCCGACAACTACAAACATGGTAAGAAGAGTAAGCCACCGCCTCCTTCCTTTGTTTGTAAATTTACTATGAGGGGAGAGCGCCTTGTTATGTCTTTGGAGGAGTTTTGCAAGGCTATTGGTGTGGAAAACAGGGGTAGTTGGGATGAAACCCGTGCTGACTCCAACCCGGAGCTTGTTGCATTTTGGCATTCTATTTCTGTTAACTCTCATGATAGATTGAATAGGGGTAAATTTACTCATATACAGCACCCAAGTTTGAGATACTTTGCGTTGTTCCTTGCAAGAGGATTTCTTGCTAGAGACAACAATTCTGCTTGCACGGGACCAATGGTTTATTTACTAAAATGTGCAAAAGAAAAACACCTTGTGAGTATAACTTGGGAGTCATTCTTGCTAGATCTTTAAATACGGCGTGAGTAGAAATGTTACTGATCAAACCCCTATTTATGCTGGAGCTATTGCTACTTTAGTGTATGATTACATTAAGGATGAGAGGGGTTATGGTGATAACATGGGTACTCCTGTGACAGAGTCCATTTACTCGATTTTACTTTAACCACTCGTATGGGTATAAGTGTGATTCATGAGGATCATTATTGGTATACTTATTTGAGTGCTAATGGACAAAGAGTGCCCATTAGGCTCCCCCGTACTGACCTTTTTGACAGGAGTACCGGAAAATGGATTGTGGAAGAGGTGCCGCAAGATCCAGGGGTACAAGGCTACCAACCTCAAGAGGAGCCCCAACACTCGGGAATGCAAAGCTATCCATATGGTTACTACCCTGGAAGTGGAAGTGGATACAACTACTACCCGGGATACTAGCTTGATCGCAAGCTTGGGGGAGTACCTCTCTCCTTTTCCATTCATTGTGTTATATCATTGTTATCTTGTTATGTTTTAGTTTCTCGTTTTAAAAATCACAAAAACACAAAAATATTTCATTTGTTTCTTAGTTTAGTTACTTCTGTACATTTACTTTATGCATCTTAAAACTAAAAAGAACAAAAATATTTTGCTTTCTTGAATTTAACGCAAAAATGAAAGTGCAGGAATTGCTGAAATCTGTTCACTGTTTCATTTTTCATATTTTTCTGTAACTCCGATTGAGCTGAAATTTTAACCACTGCAGCAACTCTTCATAACCTACACACCCGTAAAATATGAAATTATTCTGAGGTGTCTAGGTAGGGTAAAAACAGTACTGTATGCAGTAGCATTTTATGGCAGAATTGAGTTTTTATTGCGCAGTTCAAATTGGGAGAGGAGAACAACAATGATGAGTTGATGCATGAAGTAGATGAAAGGTATGACACCTTTGCTATGCTTATGTGGACTTTTTAATAATAGCAAGTGCGCACATCATAGTTTCTTTAACATCTAGGGAAATGGTAGCAAATGTTTATCTTCTCCGTGTTCTAGTATGTTATATTATGATGCATGCGAGATATATGTAGTGACAATACTTGGATGTGAGTTGAATAATGTGGCTCTGAACAAAGGTCTACGCATCCCATTGTGCTTGCTAAACTTGCCAACCAAAAGATAGAATAATTCTTCAAATGGTAAACATGAAGTCATATGCTTGACAAGCTTAGCGGTTGGGAGTTAACTTAAATGTGCTGACACATGGAAAGTTTTCAACATTGCACTAAATTATATTTAGTTGATGTCATGTACTTTTGTTTATGGATGCTATCATTGCGAAATAAATGTGGAAACTTGTAAGTTTGAGGAGTAAGAATAATTGGCTAGAGAGACGCCTGGGCCGCCAACCTAAGCCATGCATCATTCATGGTGGAAATTTACAGCGTACCATAGTGAACATTCAGTGATGCACATCATAATAAAAAGCTACACAAGTGGTAAATAAAAGAGTGCTGAGATTGTTCATTGTCTGTTTGTCTTGTCGTTTGGACATGGGCTTGTTCCATGTCCTGGGACAAGAGGTACCCCAGTTGACGCTCTTGATGACGCTATTATTACTTGCAATGACTTTAAAACTCAAATTTGCCTTGTGACCCAAGTTGAGTAGCACATGGTGTAGGTACTCGTATTCACGGGGCATGAGACTTTCAACCTCTAGTTGGTCAAGCATATGAGTCATAATAGGAACATCAAATGGTTTGATAAAAATTAAAGGCAAGGTTGTAAGCACAATGATTTCACCAATCAATAAAAGAAAGAATCAAAAGATCTCAAAAATCTTGGCATGATTCAATCAAAAGCGATGCAAGAACCTTTGTTTGTTTCTACAATTGGACAAACTCATCCAAGTGCTGACACTTCATGTTATTTCTCTTGCAACAAATATAAATGCTTTAACACTGATTAGATGCACCTTTGCTAGCATTTTGTTATTTGTTATGGAAGTTATGTTTTGAATACTTGTTGGTATTAAACGGTGTTACATATGCAATGCAAAGTTCTTGTCAAAGTCTTTTTATCGCTTCTGCACTATGTTTGAGTTGTTCGAGGACGAACAACGAGCTAAGCTTGGGGGAGCTGATGCACCTAAAATGCATCTACTTTTCCAAGCACTTTGCTTCATAATTTGCTCCGGAATCTTCCCATATTTGAATAAAACTGCTGAATCTGACGCTGTTTTTAGCAAAGTCTCCTTTCTGGTTGTTTTTGCAGGAAATTAAATCTAGGAAAAATACCACGTCATTTTTTATGGAAAAGGAGGACAATGTGCAAAGGATGGACACGAGGAAGCGTCGGAGGCCCAAAAGGGGGGCCCCACGCGGCCACTGTACCTGGCCGCGTGGGCCCACCCAAATGGAGCCTCGAGCACCGCCTCCACTTCAGCTTTGACGTACCCCCTCATATATACGAAAAAGTGGGTGCCCTAGGAGGGGAAGCTTTCGCGAAACAGAGCGCCGCCACCACCACGATCTTCGTTTTCGGAGACAGATTGATCCAGGATTCCTCCCGTAGGAGGGATCGGAGGCCGTCTTCACCGCCATCTTCACCGCCTTCATCTCCATCGACCATGAGCTCCCTCACCATCGCCATGTGTGAGTAGTCCGCTGTAGGCATATGAGGTGGATGGGGATTGGATGAGATTGATCATGTAATGATACCCGTTGTCCGAGATTTTAGGGGTTTATCTTGAGGATACTTTTGTATTGTGTTGATGCACTTATGCTATGCTTAATGCTTGCTACTAGGGCCCGAGTGGCATGATTTCAGTACTGAACTTATTTTGCCCCATCATATAATTGAGTTTGGTATTTATCTGCAAAGTGTATCACCTGCTATTATGTTGAACCTGCGAACCCTAAAAGTGACATATAGGGAAAACAAGGGGGAGATGTTTTAGTTTGAGGATTCTATGTGTTCATGAAGTGTTAATGCGTTGTTCCGGGCTATTCGAAAGGGTAGACCTTAATTACCTGTAGTTCCAAGTTGGCCCCGGTGAAATGGGCAGGTAGGACAATAGATGTTGTGCAAATTCTCTTAGTTAGTACGCACAACTATTACGGAACACATACCTACATATATCGGAGTTAGAGTTAAGCCCCATTGCTATTTGTTCTATTATATGATCAATCTTATTCATGCAACACCCCGCTATCACCTCATGCCTACGTTTTAAATCACTGAGTTACACTTTCATCTTTCCGGTGAAAACTGGGAAACCCTTGTTCACTACTGCTGTTTTATTTACTACTTGAATCATACTGCTGCCATCACTATCACTGCTGCAAGTTTATTGATATACAGGTGTGGTTGAGAGTGACGCCTCAATTGCCAAAGTCTTATTGGTATTCTTGTGTTCCCATCGTGTCGAACTATAAATTTGGGCAATACTTCCCAACGAAGATTTCGGCGATCCCCTATACTTGTGGGCATCAGATGGCCACGCAATTCAACTGCTGGAAGAAATCATTGTGGAAAAAATATCAGAAAGTAACTCCAGATTTCACTGGACATCTAGAGAAGATAAAAGACCAGTGGGCCGAATTTGTGGCGTATAAGAAATCGGACACCGCTGTGGCCCGATCGGCCAAAAATAAGTTGAATGCTGAGAAGAAGAAATATCACCATACTTTGGGGTCAGGTGGCTACAAGACTGCCATGCCTAAGTGGGAAGCCTTTGAAAACGAACTGCGTCAAAAAGGGATCACTCCAGAGACAGATGACTGGCCCGACAGGTCCAAGTTCTGGATGTTCGCGCATGGGGCAGTGTTGCACCCAGACACAGGGCTGATTGTTCCAAAGGGAAAATGGAAGAAAAGAATTACAAGAGTCGTAAAAAAACTAAAAGACGCAATAGCACAAGTCAAGGAGGGAAAATATGTTCCCGATAGAGAGGACGACGAGCTGACACTCGCCCTCGGGAATAAAGAACACTGGGGACGATGTCGAGGCAGAGGAGGCGGGGTTGGTTTTCTTCAAGGGTTTCCGGCGGACGTTGCAACTTATAAAAAACATTGCAGAAGTAAGAAGAGGGAGGCGGACCGGTTTTCGGAATTAGAACGCCAGGTGCATGCTGTGTAGAAGCAACTACACTCAATTACCCAGCAAAGGGAATCTCAGCTGCGACTAGAAGATCCTGCAGTCGATGTCTGCCTATCTGATGACTCCCAAGTGCAGGAGATCAATTGTAGTACCTTTCGATTAGAAAAGGTTGTCGAACCCACGAGGAGCTGAAGGTATTGGTTATTAAGATTGATAAATAAAACAATGAAAGATGCAAGTGTTTTTGGTATTTTTTTGGATGTATGGATGCAATGCTGAAAATAAATAGTAGCAAGTGACAGCTCTTAAAGAGAGAAAGCCCAATCCTCTATGTGGCAAGAGGACAAGCTCAAGTGATGTGTTACTTATATGTGGAAAACGTTCCCGAGGGCGGCATGGATATTGCTAGGCATAGAGATTTATTAAACAACACGTTGAATATCTTGTCAAGTTTTAATCTTCTTTGGATGGAGCCAACGTTAGATAAAACTAAATAAATAAACTAAACCCCTTATGATGGATCATGTGGCCAAGTAAATGACTGCACAAGAATTATTAAGACATAAAGTCCCACCATAGCATTACACTCTAAGGTCCCCGATACTAATACCCTCATAATGCAACTTCATGACTCGGTCAAGGGTTTACGTGTCCTCCCAAGTCTCCCTCAATTCATTACACTACGGTGTTCTCCTATGAGCCCATAAAGGTGAAGTGTTGTGCAGTCGACATTCGCACAACACCATCATAGAATCACATAAAAGATAAACACTTGACAAAATACCAACACATGTCATATATAAATCATTGCCAATTCATCCTATGCCCCCAGGAACATGAGAGAACTACTCACAACGCGAAGACATGATATGATTCAATGGCATAAGTGGTACAACACAATCTGAAAATATAGTCTCACCACAAAACAATGACAAGTAGCTAATCATACAAGGTAGAATAGCACTTAAACAATAATCTCGGGTTCAACAATCTCAAACTATGAGGGGATGAAGTGGATCACGAAGATGGTGATGGAGATGGTGCTGGTCTTGACGGTGGTGTTGATGGAGACTCCGGAGGGGGGATGGAGGAACCGTTCGGAGGTGATTCCGGCGGCGTTTCCCCCTCCGATCTTCTCCGGCGGCAGCCTTCTGTCTCCTGTTTCTTGGTTTTGTGTTTCTCCGCCGTCTCCTCGCGAAACTCCTCGGGGGACTAGTTTTATTGTCGGTTTTAGGTCAAGACGGAGTCGTGGGCGAAAAGATCGACGGCAACGGAGCCTCGAGGCTCCAGATGGTGGGCCCCACGCGGCCAGGTACTGTGGCCGCGTGGGCCACCCCCTTTTGGGCCTCGGGCCTCCGCTTGTTTGCTTCCTTCGCTCCAAAGTCTTCTTCCTTCCAAATATTGATGCTCGTAAATTTGCAGGTCATTTGGACGTCGTTTGGGTCCCTGAAACATCAAAATATAGAAAATAGGGTTTTCTGCCTGTGCAGGGTTAATTCCAGAAAAATAGGGGAATTTGTGGAATATTCCCAAAATCATTATAAAACAGTGATATAACCCTTATATGATGCAAATCTGATTGAAATATAAATAAAATAATGCAAAGTTCATGTATGCATTTTACATGCATCACCATCTCAGCGGAAAAGCAGCGTGGGTTCCACGCAGCTACAAGATCCTGCAGTTGATGAACCGTCGGCGGCTCACTACCCCGTGGATGATATCACGGAGAAGACAAATTGTGAGTTACATGCGCCAATGAAGAACATTAGTTATCCGGTGGCGAATGGCTATGCTTTACCATATCAACTTGGAGCAACCTTCCATTTTGGTCAGATTCCAGCTGGATTTGCTCGTGTCGGGGTCACAAAAGTTATGTCGGGATTCCACTCAATGGATCTTGACATTCCTGGAGCTGAAGGCGAGAAGACATTGGGAGAAGTCGAGCTTGTGATCGTTCTATGGAAGAAGAAATACATCATGTTTCCAAACTCGGCGCCAAGGCCACCGACTCCTCCGAGTAGAAATTCACCACCTCAAAGTCCACCCGCCTTCTCCGACGATTGGGCGCCCACCGCGAGTCCATCGCCCGCGCCGTCCCGTCAGCCGACTAATGCGCCCACTAGTAATTTGACAAAGCGGAAGCTGTTCACGGGTACTATGCTCAGGAAAGACAGGTCCCCTGTCAAGAAACGTCCAAACATACCCAAGATAGTCAAGACTCCTGAGAAGTTACCTGCCGAGAAGTGTAAGGAGGAATTAGAAGAGAGCTCGCGTGCCCAGGTGAAAGCATTTTTTGCACAGAAAAAACAGGAAAAACAGGACCCCGTAAAGGAACTTCTGAAGAATATACCAAGGGAGACACTTGAGCGCACCGTTGACAACTTATATATCCCTCTAGTGAGGCCCCTTTCAGACTATGAGCGCGGTATTGACAAGCAACATAGCTCACAGATGGAGGAAAGAGAGAAATGCGGGAAAAAAGTTCCCCAGCTCGGAGAACAAGAAGTACAATCGATCGCCCCGCTCATTGTGCCTTCTGATAATATTGTTGCTTGGGAAATCGAGCATGGAGAAGTTGTAATCCATGGCGAGACAGATTACCCCATCATGGAGTTAGCATATCAATATGCTCCCGGCTGCCTCTGGTCGAAAATCCGAGTGCTCTAACAACACAGTTATGGAAATTGCAATTTAATAACATGCTCGTCCTCGAGTATGAAGGTGATAAAACTAACATGGACTTTGCAATTTAATACTATCAATGGATATCAAAGATGATTACTATTGCTACATAGAGTCAAATGGTTCATTCTTAAAAAGAGGTAGCAATATGCAAGATAGTTTATGAAGTGATATCAAATATTCAATGTAAGGATGTTCAATGATAATTCACAAAGTGTAACATAAATGAAAAAGTAATATGGACCACAAGTATGCATAATGATAAGTAAGAACATCCTACAATTGTCATAGAGTGTAGATGAAAATCTGAATATAAAAGGTGGGCACTTTGGAAAGATATATATATGAGTAGAGGTAAAGCATGAATAAGTTTCATCTAACTTCTGAACTTCTCTACTTAAGTTAATGATTGTAATGTGGTAATCCTTGGTGTCAAGCTCTCATTGCCCCTATCATAGCATCTTGAATGATTAAGTTAAAATTGAAAGCAAATATGAGTAGTGTGCTTGACAAAGTAAAGGTTGAAAGTCTCATGCCCCTTGAATACGAGTACCTACTCCATGTGTTACTCAACTCGGGAAACAAAGCAAGTTCAATTTAAATATCATTGTAAGTAAAATAGTATCATCAAGAGCGTCAACTGGGGTACCTCTTGTCCCAGGATATGGAACAAGCCCATATCAAAATGACAAGACAAACAAACATAATGAACAATCTCAACACCCTTTTTATTTACCATTGGATAGCTTTTTATTGTAAGGTGTATCACAGAAGGTTCACCATAGCATGTAAGTAAATTTCCACCATGAACGATGCATGACTTAGATTAGCGGCCCAGGCGTCTCTCTAACCATTTATACAAACTCATTTAAACCTACTTCACCTCCTCATTTATTTCACCCATGGTAAGCATCCATAAACAAAAGTACATGACATCAACTAAATGAAATAAAGTGCAATGTCGAAAGCTTGCCATGTGACAGCACATTTGGGCTAATTCTCAACCAAAGACATTTGTCAAGCTCATAACATCATAATTTTAATCACAATGGTTCATGTTCATTAAATGCAATAAAAGTAAAGTGTGCATCAAGTTCGTGAGAGCTTTTTAACCAACTTTTCTCATGACAATCAACAACATAAGCATTTTAATTCAGAGGTATAGATAATACAAAATAACATGATAAACATACTCGGAATAGCATAAAGCTAATAGTAGATATGGTGGACTCACTGGAAAAACTTTGGTTGAAGGTGTTGGACAACAAGTTTTTGCTTGTTGGAATTTTTGGCCTAGCAAGAGGGAGAAAGTTGACCGTCTAAAAGCATGCATAAGTGTCCATAGAACTAACTAATCCATGTTAAACAAAGTAAAGTAACATTCAGTATCAAAACATGAATAAAAGATAGCTCTTGATAAAACACTTGCAAATTATTACTCATTAACAAGCTCTTGAATCATGCAGCTATATGTATCTTTTAAAATCAACTCAAACATCCCTTTTCCCAATCTAATAATAGCATCCAACATATTTCAACCCAAATTTCCAGTAGCTCTCTCATATATAAATGATAATGTGGTGGTCTCTCAAACTAAAAATCAAACCAAAACAAACAAAAAGACGCTCCAAGTTTATGCGATAAAGTGCATTGATCGAAAAACAGAAGTTAGACGTGCGCAAACCGAGAGTGTGTAGGTCCAGTGGGGTTGTCTTCACATCCCCAAGCTTATGGTCTTCACCATCCTTGGATAGCTCTTGGTGCATCCCCTCTAATCCCTGTGAAAAAAAATCAAAACACCGTTTCTCCCATTTCTTTTCTGTGGGGTGACATTAGTAGTGATAAACAAATAGATTTCTTGCTGCATATAATCCTTAGACAAAAATTCATATGAATATCCAGTAAGTGTATAATGTTGTATGCCTACTCATAAACTCAATTGGATCTAAACGGTTCAAGTTAAAAGTTCAAAGCATGCATCAAACAAAATGGGGCAGAATCTGTCCAGAAAAACAGCAGCAGCAAAACATTTTTATACCCTACCTAAATTTGTCTAAAAATTCTGAAAAAATTCATGCATACAGAGAATGAAAAGTTTCAACAACAGTTAAAATATCAGCTCATTCGGAGTTACAGAATAGGAACTAAAAATCATACCGTGCACAGATTCGTGCTGGAATAATATCTCCGAATGCAAATAGCAACTTTTTCAAACCAAAATAGGTAAAACTTGGCACTTTATTAAAATTCCAGGAACAAAACTAAGTCTCTTGTTACAGCAAGAGGACACAAAGAAAATCAAAAATAAAAACAACCGGGTTACCTCCCGTAAAGCGATTTCTTTATAGCCATATAGCTAGGCTTACTTACTTGGTATCAAGATGGTTGGAGTGAGGTGGCTTGACATCCCCAAGCTTGAATTCTTGTACTTATTCGAAATATGTAGGGTGAGCCTAGGGGTAACATCCCCAAGCTTGAGTGTTTGTTCCTCTTGATCATTGTTCATCACTCTCAACTCTTCCACTTGAAAATTTCTTTACACAAAACTCATCATAAAACTTGATTAGAGGGGTTAGTGTCTCCATAAATTAAATCCACATAGGTACAGCAAAGACATATCATGAGTTGATTCTAAACATTAACTACTGTTACTATGGTTGTGTATTGCTCTTTGATCAATAGAACTACACAAAACACAAGTAATGAGAGTAATGCAAAATAAAGACATAATCTGTCAAAAACTGGACAGTCCGTAAAGAGTGAATTTTCAGAGACACTTACGTTGCTCAAATCAGAAAATTTTGAACTAATAAAATGTGTATTAATAACTGAAGATTGCTGTCGTAAAATTTCAGGTCAAAATTCCTTTTCTGTGATTTTTAACATTTTTCGCAGTGAAAATTAGGAATCTGTTTTCTGGACAGCCATGATAGTTTTAATGATGCTCACATAGTAATAAGAATTGAAATGCAAAAGAGAGCATCAAAAGAAAAATATGAAACACTTTTAAGTCTAACCCACTTCCTATGCATTGGCATTTTATATATGAATAAATAGCAGCAATTTTGTGGTAACCAATGCATGTAATGATCAGTAGGTTGCATTTTAAATAACATAGAAGCATAAAGATAAGCCTTTCTTCCTCTCTCATAATAGTTACAAGTAGTGGAAACAAATTTGACAAAAGTACTATTAGATTGGTGCAACTTTGCAAACTTAGGAACATATAGAGGATTATTAAATTTATCATGTGAGCTATTAGTGTGTTTTCCTCTCTCAAAATAATTGCAAGAAGCACCATAAACATGATGGTTATGAGTGAAATGGTTATTAGTATAAGATAATTTCAGCCCACATAAGTACTTTTCAACATATAAAAGCTTCTCCTACATGGTGTGAATAGGAGAGTTCAAAAATAAAGTAGGACTCTCATAAGTGAGAGTGTTGTCACAAGCTGCAAGTATATCATTTTTATCCTCACATAATTTAGTAACAAGTTCTAAATATGGAGGGTTATCAAGCAAAATAGGACCATCATCCAAAGCATTATCATATAACATATTTAAGCAATACTCCTCATTATCATCTTTAAAATTATTATCAATAATGTTCTCATTAGGCATAGGTTGGTATTCCTCCTCATCATCAGAATCATTAAAGAAAAGTTTATAATCAGCAATATATTGAAGGTTACCCTCATCCATAGGTGGTGAAGGTGGAAGTTTCCTCTCTTCTTTCTCTAGTTGTTCATCATCTTCCTCATCTTCTTGGGGTTGCATGGGCATCCCCAAGCTTAGGTTTTTATCCTCCTCTTCCTGCAAAATATTAGTATTTTCCGTGGCAGCAAGAATTCTTTCTTTAGGAGTAAAATATTTAAGAAAAACCTTCCTCAAAATACTCCATTCAATAGTGACTTCTTCATCCAAAGACATGAACCAGATACGAGCATTACCAGATAAAGACAAATATAATAGCTTCCTTTTTACCTGATCCTCAGAAATACCAGGAAGCCTAAATAAAGCACATATTTCTTCAATTGTCTCTATGTGTTCACGTGCAGACTTAGTTCCATCCCCTGAAAATGGATTTTTCATAACTCTTTTAACATGACCAATGGGAATTTTAAATCCCTCTTTAGGTACCTCAGACACAGTAGTTTCAACCACTTTAGGAGCAGTGGCATAAGCACTTTCATATAAAGAAAGAAGCAGGGAGGCATGATATTCAGAAATGCCATAGTGACAATGAGATAAAACAGTTAATAAAATTCAGCTTTCAAGTTTCCTTACCAAACTTCTTACCAATAGCGCTACGCTTCCCGGCAACGGCGCCAGAAAAGTATCTTGATGACTCCCAAGTGCAGGAGATCAATTGTAGTACCTTTCGATTAGAAAAGGTTGTCGAACCCACGAGGAGGAGAAGGTATTGGTTAGCAAGATTGATAAATAAAACAATGAAAGATGCAAGTGTTTTTGGTATTTTTTTGGATGTATGGATGCAATGCTGAAAATAAATAGTAGCAAGTGACAGCTCTCAAAGAGAGAAAGCCCAATCCTCTATGTGGCAAGAGGACAAGCTCAAGTGATGTGTTACTTATATGTGGAAAACGTTCCCGAGGGCGGCATGGATATTGCTAGGCATAGAGATTTATTAAACAACACGTTGAATATCTTGTCAAGTTTTAATCTTCTTTGGACGGAGCCAATGTTAGGTAAAGCTAAATAAATAAACTAAACCCCTTATGATGGATCATGTGGCCAAGTAAATGACTGCACAAGAATTATTAAGACATAAAGTCCCACCATAGCATTACACTCTAAGGTCCCCGATACTAATACCCTCATAATGCAACTTCATGACTCGGTCAAGGGTTTACGTGTCCTCCCAAGTCTCCCTCAATTCATTAAACTACGGTGTTCTCCTATGAGCCCATAAAGGTGAAGTGTTGTGCAGTCGACGTTCGCACAACACCATCATAGAATCACATAAAAGATAAACACTTGACAAAATACTAACACATGTCATATATAAATCATTGCCAATTCATCCTATGCCCCCAGGAACATGAGAGAACTACTCACAACGCGAAGACATGATATGATTCAATGGCATAAGTGGCACAACACAATCTGAAAATATAGACTCACCACAAAACAATGACAAGTAGCTAATCATACAAGGTAGAATAGCACTTAAACAATAATCTCGGGTTCAACAATCTCAAACTATGAGGGGAATGAAGTGGATCACGAAGATGGTGATGGAGATGGTGCTGGTCTTGACGATGGTGTTGATGGAGACTCCGGAGGGGGGGGATGGAGGAACCTTCCGGAGCTGATTCCGGCGGCGTTTCCCCCCTCCGATCTTCTCCGGCGGCAGCCTTCTGTCTCCTGTTTCTTGGTTTTGTGTTTCTCCACCGCCTCCTCGCGAAACTCCTCGGGGGACTACTTTTTATAGTCGGTTTTAGGTCAAGACAGAGTCGTGGGCGAAAAGATCGACGGCAACGGAGCCTCGAGGGTCCAGATGGTGGGCCCCACGCGGCCAGGTACTGTGGCCGCGTGGGCCACCCCCTTTTGGGCCTCGGGCCTCCGCTTGTTTGCTTCCTTCGCTCCAAAGTCTTCTTCCTTCCAAATATTGATGCTCGTAAATTTGCAGGTCATTTGGACGTCGTTTGGGTCCCTGAAACATCAAAATATAGAAAATAGGGTTTTCTGCCTGCGCAGGGTTAATTCCAGAAAAATAGGGGAATTTGTGGAATATTCCCAAAATCATTATAAAACAGTGATATAACCCTTATATGATGCAAATATGATTGAAATATAAGTAAAATAATACAAAGTTCATGTATGCATTTTACATGCATCACCATCTCAGCGGAAAAGCAGCGTGGGTTCCACGCAGCTACAAGATCCTGCAGTTGATGAACCGTCGGCAGCTCACTACCCCGTGGATGATATCACGGAGAAGACAAATTGTGAGTTAGATGCGCCAATGACGAACATTAGTTATCCGGTGGCGAATGGCTATGCTTTACCATATCAACTTGGAGCAACCTTCCATTTTGGTCAGATTCCAGCTGGATTTGCTCGTGTCGGGGTCACAAAAGTTATGTCGGGATTCCACTCAACGGATCTTGACATTCCTGGAGCTGAAGGCGAGAAGACATTGGGAGAAGTCGAGCTTGGTATCGTTCTATGGAAGAAGAAATACATCATGTTTCCAAACTCGGCGCCAAGGCCACCGACTCCTCCGAGTAGAAATTCACCACCTCAAAGTCCACCCGCCTTCCCCGACGATTGGGCGCCCACCGCGAGTCCATCGCCCGCGCCGTCCCGTCAGCCGACTGATGCGCCCACTAGTAATTTGACAAAGCGGAAGCTGTTCACGGGTACTATGCTCAGGAAAGACAGGTCCCCTGTCAAGAAACGTCCAAACATACCCAAGAAAGTCAAGACTCCTGAGAAGTTACCTGCCGAGAAGAGTAAGGAGGAATTTGAAGAGAGCTCGTGTGCCCAGGTGAAAGCATTTTTGGCACAAGAAAAACAGGACCCCGTAAAGGAACTTCTGAAGAATATACCAAGGGAGACACTTGAGCGCACCGTTGACAACTTATATATCCCTCCAGTGAGGCCCCTTTCAGACTATGAGCGCGGTATTGACAAGCAACATAGCTCACAGATGGAGGAAAGAGACAAATGCGGGAAAAAAGTTCCCCAGCTCGGAGAACAAGAAGTACAATCGATCGGCCCGCTCATTGTGCCTTCTGATAATATTGTTGCTCGAGAAATCGAGCATGGAGAAGTTGTAATCCATGGCGAGACAGATTACCCATCATGGAGTTAGCATATCAATATGCTCCCGGGCTGCCTTTGGTCGAAAATCCGAGTGCTCTAACCACACAGTTGTGGAAATTGCATAACTGATACATGACCGCCGCAAAAGAAGGGAGATTCTATTTCATGGCGGGAGTTAAGGAACAGCACTACTTCCGAGAATATGCTGTGCAGGTTGAGTTCCGCGAACTTTTTCAGATGTACAATCAACGTGCCCTCGACAAAGCTATCATCAGCTGCTATTGTCTGTAAGTGATTTATTTGTGTAATTTAATTCTTTAGTTATGCTCGTTCATTGCCTGTAATTATCCTCACGGTATTCTTTTGTACGCTATTATGCAGAATGAAGATTCGTGAATGCAGAGTGGATGGAATCTGGGACATTGGGTTCATTGACCCGGATAAAATTCATGAAGTCACCGTAGAACAGTATGCCCTGGACACAGAGGACGTTTTGCTAACGTTTTTAAAGCGACAAAGTAGCAAAAAAGAAATACTTTTTCCTTACAACTTCAAGTGAGTGTTACTGTCTTGTACACATTCTATTTTGCTTTCCCGATATTAAGTGTAATTGATGAGCTCTGAATAACTGCGTATATAAACGTGCGCACAGGTTCCACTTCATTCTGCTAATCATTAGAATCGATCTTGGAGAAGTTGAAATATGGGACTCATTGAGGAAACATCAAGATGAATACAAAAGCGTGCGTGTATTGCTCCAGAGGTAATTTCAATCGCACTATATCGGCCTCTTTAATTCATTCATTTCCTGATATCAAAGTAAGTAATAACTCCTCAATTCATTTTCTTTGCCGGGCAGAGTTTGGAGAAGGTTCAGAGAGGAAGAACGCGGTGAATGGAAAGATAAGCTGGAGTTTAAGGCTAACAAAGTAAGTAGTACTACGTACCTAGGTCCGCGTATCTCTCTAATTTTAGTTTCAATACCATTATCATTCTCTTGATTATTATTTGATTGGATTCTATTCTCGTATAGTGGTGCCTGCTACAACCACAGGGGACGAATTTATGTGGATACTACGTTTGCGAGTACATCCACATAAAGGTCAATGAGAGAGTCAATAGTCGAAGAAATCAAGAGGTTGATACGTCTCAAACATATCTATATTTTTTGATGTTCCATGCATGTTTTATATCAATTGTCACATGTTTTATATGCACTTTATATCATATTATGACATTTATTGGACTAACCTATTAACAAGAAGCCACAGTGCCAGTTTCTGTTTATTATGTCTGTGCATTGCAGAAAATGTCCAAAATTGAAAGGGCTCAGAAAAATCTGAAAAAAATACAGAAATTCTAAAACGCCAGAAGACTCCGGGAGCCAGAAGGACAAGTCCAGGGGAGGCCCACAGCCCCCACACGCCCCCTGGGCGCGGCTAGGCCTTGGCCGCGCCCAGGGGTGGTGTCGCCACCTCGTGCATCGCCTCGCGACGCCCTTTGGACTATATATTGCCCTTGACCTAACACTCACAGAAGAATCGACGATTTCCCCAGAAAAGTTCCAGAGCTCCGCCGCCATCCAAAACCCTAATTCGGGGGACAGAAGTCTCTGTTTCGGCACCTTGCCGGGACGGGGAAGTGCCCCCGGAGCCATCTCCATCGACGCCACCGCCTCCATCATCGTCGTTGCTGCCTCCCATGATGAGGAGGGAGTAGTTCTTCATCGGGGCTGAGGGCTCTACCGGTAGCTATGTGGTTTATCTCTCTCTCCCATGGTGTGATCTTTATGTGATCATGAGCTTTGTAATCTAGTTGAATCCATAGATGTTACTCTTCATTATCTTATATGCTACTTGAGTGGTTTTATTAATGTAAACTCCGGAGTCACCTTTCTCCCACGGTGCGAAGTTGACAGTGTGGGGTTCCCTAGATGTGGAATGCGACTTTAAGGTGTGCTTTTATAGCCCTACGCAGTGGATTGGTGTTCGTTATCCAACGAGGAATAACTCAGAGTAGCATAGTGAAGAGGAAATATCTATGTATTCAATTATATTATTATTGTTGAGAGTGTCCACTAGTGAAAGTATGATCCCTAGGCCTTATTTCCAAGCATTGAAACACCGTTTACTCTTATTTTGTCTCATGTTTGCTTGCTGCCATTTTTATTTCAGATTGCAATTACCACTTATAATCATCCATATCACTTGCATTTTAATATCTCGTCGCCGAACTAGTGCACCTATACACCTGACAAGTGTATTGGGTGTGTTGGGGACACAAGAGACTTCTTGTATCTTAATTGCAGGGTTGATTGAGAGGGATATCTTTGACCTCTATCTCCCTGAGTTCGATAAACCTTGGGTTATTCACTTAAGGGAAACTTGCTGCTGTTCTACAAACCTCTGCACTTGGAGGCCCAACACTGTCTACAAGAATAGAAGCGTGCGTAGACATCAAGCTATTTTCTGGCGCCGTTGCCGGGGAGGTAAGGTAAAAGGTACTCACATCCTCCAGCTACTTAGCTATTTTCTAGCACTGTTGCTGACGTGTGAGTGCTCGAAGGTATTTCCTTTAGATTCTGCAATTATTTCTTTTTGTTTCTTGTTTTTATTTTACTAGTTAGGCTTAATGGAAAACAACAAAATTAGAGAGCTTTATGAAATTTATCTTGAATTAGGACATGATGCTTTTGAAGAGAAAATTAAAAAACCTATGGAAAATTATTTGCGTGATGGTAGCAATGTTATATCTATGAATTCTATGAACACCATTATTGCTAATGCTATGCAAAGCTCTAAGCTTGGGGAGGTTGAGGTTTTTGAAAATCCTTTTGCTACAAATGATTATATATTTGAGACCTCTCCTCCTAGTGAAGTTTTTGAAAATCCTTTTGCTACTGATGATTATAATGATTGTGATATTTTCAGTCCACCTACTATTGAGGATATAGTTTATGTTGATTATGATATGCCTCCTATATATGATGTTTACAATGATGAATATGATATTTTTAGTCCATCTACTATTGAGGATAAAATTCATTATGATTATTCTATGCCTCCAATTTATGATGATTACAATGATGGATGTGATACTTTTACTCCCACTATTACTAATGAAACTGTTTATGCTTATGTGGAGAGTAATGATACTTTTATGCATGTGGATCATGATAAGAATGCTTTATGTGATAGCTATATTGTTGAGTTTATTCATGATGCCACTGAAAATTATTTTGAGAGAGGAAAATATGGTATAGAAATCTTCATGTTACTAAATTTCTTCTCTTTATGATGAATGTTTTGAGCTTTCTCTTGATTTGCTTTTATTTGCTGGGTACTTTAAGACCTACTGGTCCTTATGAGAGAGGGAGACATGGATTCATACATCACAATAATATTAAGTCTCCTCTCTTTATGTTGAAAGTTTTGAAGTTGCACTTGTTTTGCCTTCCTATGCTAGTCACTTTGTGCTTTATTGATTTATTTTCTTACAAGATTCCTTTGCATAGGAAGTGGGTTAGACTTAAATGTGTTTGATATTTGCTTCTTGATGCTTTTCATATTCACTCTTATACATATGAGAGCATCATCAAAATTATCATGCCTAGCTAAAAGGCTTTAAAGAAAAGCGCTTGTGGGAGACAACCCATTTTTTTATTTTCTGCAATTTTTTTTATTTGAGTCAAGGTGCTGTTTACTTCTGTAGCAACTCCTTTGTATCTTTATTTTTCGCATTGTTGTGCCAAGAGTAGCCTCTAATGTTAAGATGATGCTAATTTTGATTGCTGCGCAGAAACAGATTTTGCTGTTCACTGTACGAAATTCCTAAAATCACCAGATTGTTAATTAAATCTAAAAAATTGTGCGTAATCTTTATGAATGTCTGAATCTTTCATTAGTTCAAAGTTTTTCGATCTGAGCGTCGTAAGTGCCTCGAAAAAATTCGTCTTTGCGGACTGTTCTGTTTTAGACAGATTATGCCTTTTTATTTTGCATTCTCTCTTTTACTAGTGTTGAGTGAAATTCTTTTTTGGGTGGAAGAGCTTCACATAACATCAGTGGCAGTAGCTAATGTTTAAAGTAACAAGTCATATTGCGTCTTTATAGAACATGTGATTTTTGATTATGCACTAACCCTCTAATGAGATTTACTTTGAGTTTGGTGTGACGGAAGTTTTCAAGGGTCAAGAGAGAAGGATGATAATAGGATCAAGAAGAGTGAAGAGCTTAAGCTTGGGGAGGCTCCCATGGATCTCCCCAGCATATTTCAAGAAGACTCAAGCGTCTAAGCTTGGGGATGCCCAAGGCATCCCCTTCTTCATCGGCAAAATTATCAGGTCATCTCTAGTGAAACTATATTTTAATTCTTTCACATCATATGTGCTTTTCTTGGAGCGTCTGTGTGCTTTTATTTTCAGTATTGTACTTTTATTTTCAATAAAGCTTGACTGGACCCTAGCATTCTTGATTGGGAGAGAGACACGCTCCGCTTTTTCATGAGAATACTCCTATTCTTCACTTATATTTGTTGAGTATTCATATCTAGCGCTGTTCAGCTTTTAGCTCTTGTTTTCATGTATCTCTTGTCAGAGCTATTAGCTTTTTTTGTAGAAAGTACTCTCTTGCTTCACTTATATTTGTTTGGAGAGTTGATTAAATAAATTGATTGGTGTTTGGTTGGTTCAGAAAATGTTGCATGTGGTAATTGGTATAAGGAAAAACTTGCTTAATCTTGTAGATCACTAATTTGGATAACTTGATGCTTGTCAATTGTTTTGAGTTAACAAGTAGATCATGATTAAATTTGTGCATCACATGAGTTAAGCCTATTAGTGAAGAACTACCGTAAAGCTTGTTGAAAATTTGGTTTGCATCGGTGGTATCTCTAAGGTCTAGATATTTTCTAATAACAGGGTTTGGTTAACAAGGAAGACGGTATGAAGTCTTATAACGTTTGCAATATGTTTGTCATATAAAACTTGGTGTACGGGTTGATATTCTTGTTTGCTTACATAAACCTTGCTAGCCTAAACTCTGTACTGAGAGGGAATGCTTCTCGTGCATCCAAATCCTTGAGCCAAAATCCATGCCATTTGTGTCCACCATAACTACCTATATGTGGTATTTCCTTGCCACTCCAAGTAAATTTTTCATGTGCTACCTTTAAATTATTCAAAATGTTATTATTCCCTTTTTGTGTCAATGTTTACTAGCTCATGAGGAATTAGTGTGGTTATTCTTTATTCTTTGTCAAATGGACTTTTACACCTGGACTAGTGGCATATACATCCGCTTATCCTAATTTTGCAAAAAGAGCTGGCAACGGGGTGCCCAGTCCCAATTAATTACAACTTTAACCATTAATTCTCTTCACACTTTTGCCCTGATTCATCAGTAAGCAATGACAAACAGTGAAATACCTGCATGTGTGTAAACCAAAGAGAAAGAGGGATGATCTGCCTTGCTGGTAGAAATAACGTCCTTCATGGGAGCCGCTCTTAAAAGTCCGTTTGACAGGTAGAATACTGTTCTCACCCGCTACCATTCGTTGACAATTAACAAACACCTCTCAAAAATAGATACTCCTCCATGGTATGTGATTGATGGAAGGCACCCGAGGATTCGGTTAGCCATGGCTTGTGTTAGCAAGGTTGGGAGGAGTATCAAATATTTTATGCAATCTCTATATGCTTTCAAAAACCTAAAAGCTCTAGCACATGACTTAATCCCTGCTTCCCTCTGCGAAGGGCCTTTCTTTTACTTTTATGTTGAGTCAGTTTTCCTATTCTTTCTGTCTTCCACAAGCAAACACTAGTGTCAACTTTGTTACAACATGCGTTATATGCTACGTATTGGACTTGTTATACTACTTTGTGTTGACGATATCCATGAGATAAATATGTTGAAAGTTGAAGCAAATGCTGAAACTTAATTCTTCCTTTGTGTTGATTAAATACCTTTTATTAGAAACTATTGCTTTATGAGTTAACACTTATGCAAAACTGTTTGATGCTTGTCTCGAAAGTACTATTCATGAAAACGTTTAGCTTGTGTGATTCATTGTTTACTCATTATCTATTTGGTAGCAAACTATAGACCATTGACTTGGATCACTTCATTCATTTACATGTGCCTTGCAATATTATATGATCAAGATTATGATGGTAGCATGTCACCTCAAAAATTATTTTGTTTTTATCGTTTACCTACTCGAGGACGAGCAGGAACTAAGCTTGGGGATGCTGATACGTCTCAAACGTATCTATAATTTTTGATGTTCCATGCATGTTTTATATCAATTGCACATGTTTTATATGCACTTTATATCATATTATGACATTTATTGGACTAACCTATTAACAAGATGCCACAGTGCCAGTTTCTGTTTATTATGTCTGTGCATTGCAGAAAATGTCCAAAATTGAAAGTGCTCAGAAAAATCTGAAAAAATTACAGAAATTCTAAAACGCCAGAAGACTCCGGGAGCCAGAAGGACAAGTCCAGGGGAGGCCCACAGCCCCACACGCCCCCTGGGCGCGGCTGGGCCTTGGCCGCCCCAGGGGTGGTGTCGCCACCTCGTGCATCGCCTCGCGACGCCCTTTGGACTATATATTGCCCTGACCTAAAACTCACAGAAGAATCGACGATTTCCCCAGAAAAGTTCCAGAGCTCCGCCGCCATCCGAAACCCTAATTCGGGGGACAGAAGTCTCTGTTTCGGCACCTTGCCGGGACGGGGAAGTGCCCCCGGAGCCATCTCCATCGACGCCACCGCCTCCATCATCGTCGTTGCTGCCTCCCATGATGAGGAGGGAGTAGTTCTTCATCGGGGCTGAGGGCTCTACCGGTAGCTATGTGGTTTATCTCTCTCTCCCATGGTGTGATCTTTATGTGATCATGAGCTTTGTAATCTAGTTGAATCCATAGATGTTACTCTTCATTATCTTATATGCTACTTGAGTGGTTTTATTAATGTAAACTCCGGAGTCACCTTTGTCCCACGGTGCGAAGTTGACAGTGTGGGGTTCCCTAGATGTGGAATGCGACTTTAAGGTGTGCTTTTATAGCCCTACGCAGTGGATTGGTGTTCGTTATCCAACGAGAGAATAACTCAGAGTAGCATAGTGAAGAGGAAATATCTATGTATTCAATTATATTATTATTGTTGAGAGTGTCCACTAGTGAAAGTATGATCCCCAGGCCTTATTTCCAAGCATTGAAACACCGTTTACTCTTATTTTGTCTCATGTTTGCTTGCTGCCATTTTTATTTCAGATTGCAATTACCACTTATAATCATCCATATCACTTGCATTTTAATATCTCGTCGCCGAACTAGTGCACCTATACACCTGACAAGTGTATTGGGTGTGTTGGGGACACAAGAGACTTCTTGTATCTTAATTGCAGGGTTGATCGAGAGGGATATCTTTGACCTCTATCTCCCTGAGTTCGATAAACCTTGGGTTATTCACTTAAGGGAAACTTGCTGCTGTTCTACAAACCTCTGCACTTGGAGGCCCAACACTGTCTACAAGAATAGAAGCGTGCGTAGACATCAGAGGTACGTAAACATCATTCACAAATTTATTTTTGCTACCATCAATTGTGTTTAGTTTCGATCATAACTGATTTGATCTCCTTCTTTTAAAGATGGCAAGGAAGCGGAACCAGCTCCTGCCAATAAACCGCGTAAAAGCAATTGCGGAGAAATTGGCGGGATTTTTCCTTACGCATGTCATACCTGAATCCGGTGAATTCCACTATATCGAAAAATAGACTCCCTCCATGTACTAGCAGTGATCTCCATGTAATGAGTACTTTATATGTAATGAGTACTTTATATGTGTAATGAATACTTTATACGTGATGTCCTCCGAAATCCTGAAAAATGAGCGAAAAGGAAAAAAAACAGAAACCCTAAACCCCGAAAAATAAGCGAAAAGAAAAAAAACAGAAAGAAAAAAGCAAAAGGGGAAAAAAGCAGAAACTATTAACACCGGTTAATAAAACCAACCGGTACTAAAGGTCCTCCGCCGCGCGCGCTGTGCTACGCCCACGTGGAGGCCTTCAACACCGGTTTGTGATACAACCGGTACTAAAGGGGTATCCCTTTAGTCCCGCTTTATTAGTACCGGTTGCACAACCGGTACTAAAGGGCCTATACAACCGGTGTAGTTGCCCTATTTTCTACTAGTGCCAATGATCGCATTTCAAGGCCTGTAGGAAGTGGTCGTTGATGGGTATCAAAATTGGAGACAACACCAGCTTTTCTTAAAGCTTCAAATACATGTTCAGCATGAGGATTACAACTCTTCCAACCCTATTAAGCATAAGCAGAAATTCTTATAGTGTCTATCAGCGAAACAAATTTTATTTGACTTGTTGACCACAGTTATGCCTCACCTTCTCTGTCACATAGTATCGGTGCAGTTCCTCAAAGTACTCTGAAGTCTGAATCGAATTTTAATCTTTGTTACAAAGTTCATGTAAAATAGAGCTATGTTGTACATACTAAATAAGAGATGTATCTACCTGTAGGCTGTACAATCGGAGCATATTTTTTCTTGAAAGCATAATAAGATGTTAGATTTTATTGAATATAACCAACTGTGTGCAAGCTGCAGACATGGTCATTACATGTTCACATGTTATAGAATAAGTACATCCAGGCAGCGTGCTCACAGCGCCAGCCGTACTCTGTTTCGGAGGAGAACTTGTAACACCTGAAAGCCCCTCTAATCATCTGCATGCCCCCTGTGCTAGAATCAAGTCTTGCTTGCAGACCCGTAATGACGACAACATTGCTAAAAGGAATGCACCAACCACCCCAAGCATCCCAATCACGCCTAGTGTCGTAGAACCTGGTAACACAGAGCTTGCCGTCGCCGAGATGGGTGAGGTAAGAATGGGCCAAATGCCATCCAGCGGCGCCCTCGTATGGATCAATATCATCCCATACATGCTGGTGCACCGGGGCTCCGATGCCTTGGCGCCAACAACCAGGTTAGCCGAGCACAGCTTGCTCGATCTCTTGGAGAATCCAAGATACAGACCAAGCTCAGGTATATATTGCACTCGCTCATCTAAGGGCAACGTCCAGTCACCTTCTTTGGACCATGTGGTGGTAGTAGCATCAAACGTATAAGTACCTTTGCCCCATGTTGATATCCATATCCTGTCATCATCCCCAGCTGCGTAACATCGTATGGCGTTGTCACTCCCAAACGGCTCGTCGAAGAAAGGCGGCGAGGGTAGAACATCCCACAGCCAATCTTCAAGCTCTTCATCAAAACGCAGCGCCTCGAGGCACGGCGTACCGTAGTTGTCTGGGAACATACAGGTGACGTAGAGCTTGCCTCCTATCGCTGCCCAGGCAGGATGGAAGAACTTACAATGTCGCAGCTCGGGACCGCCGGATATACCCGAGGTCAAAGTGTCGTACAGGAGGGTGTGCCGGTTCATGTTGACACTGACGATTTTGCTGCCGAGGAGAAGAAACTCCGTGTGGTTGTTCTTGTGCTTGTTAGCAGATTCGAAGAAGGCGGCTGGGCGTGGTGGTCGTCGGCTGACGACGCCCGTACTCGTGCTACCGCCACCGATGGCCGCAAAGAGGGGCTTCGTATCAATGTTATGCAGGGTGTAGCCACCACCACCAGCCCCACCCTTGGCGTCGTGGACAATTAGATGGACAAATCTTCGAATCATGGAGCCCATCTTCGTATCCTCGATCTGAAGCTCTCTCCAACCTGAACCCGGCCGTAAGAGAAATCCAGACCTGCAGAATTACTCGAGCAGGTCGGCGTCGGCGCCCGGGGTGTGCTGGATGAGGTATCGCACTACGGGAAACGCTCAAAACGCCGACGGCCGGATTGTACGCCGACGGCCAAATGTCGGGGCCGTCGGCGTACAAACCGAGCTAGGGCAGCCGTGCCACTAGCCGTCGGCGTACAGTGCGCCGTCGGCGTAGCCATCCAGGGCCCGACGGCCGCCGTCGGCGTATAGGTGGCTGTCGGCGTAGCACGCCCGCCGTGACGGAGAAGGGTCGGACGTTTTCCCTGCGTTCATACGCCGACGGCAATGCCGTCGGCGTATATCTGTTCCTTTTTTATTTATTTCTTTATTTATTTATCTATGTAATATTTAATGTAGGTATAATTTATACATAAATTGGATCTATAATTTCCGTCCCAATTTCGGTATCCCACCCGCATAAATAACGGTTTGAGTTTTCCGGTATCCCACCCGCATAAAATAACGGTCAAAGTTCCCGACATAGTTGATGTCCCCTACAACATATACATGTAAAATAAATAAAAACAACACATGTAATATACACCTACAACATAAATATTAAATATATGGCTCAATTTATCCTGCCCCGTGGTGTGACGGGAACTTTGACTTTTTTTCCTACACTTAAAGGTGAAAACTCCCCTTTCGGGCGAACCGGATGGAATCTTGTGTTGATTTGGGGTAGACTTTGGTTTCCCACCTTCCCATGGCCTAACCTAACACAACCAATCAAAAAAGTCCACTAGCCTACCCTTTCGATGCACGTCTATGGGGTAGACGAAAACGTTAGGGTTTTTTCAGCGGATCTAGGGTTTCGCCGAAGCGGGGCCCCGGAGCGTCGAAACCCCACCAAAACCTAGGTTGTGCCATACCACATGTATACAAGTGTGTTGTGTGTTGTAAATGTGCAATATCCTACTCCGGGGTGTGACCGGCTTCACCGGCCTCACATTCTCTCTAGTGAGTTCCTGCGCTTAGAGGTGAAAACTCCCCCTTCGGGCGAACCGGATGGAATCTTGTGTTGATTTGGGGTAGACTTTGGTTTCCCACCTTCCCATGGCCTAACCTAACACAACCAAGCAAAAAAGTCCACTGGCCTACCCCTTTCGACGCACGTCTATGGGGTAGACGAAAACGTTAGGGTTTTTCCAGCGGATCTAGGGTTTCGCCGAAGCGGGGCCCCGGAGCGTCGGAACCCCACCAAAACCTAGGTTGTGCCATAGCACATGTATACAAGTGTGTTGTGTGTTGTAAATGTGCAATATCCTACTCCGGGGTGTGACCGGCTTCACCGGCCTCACTTTCTCTCTAGTGAGTTCCTGCGCTTAGAGGTGAAAACTCCCCTTTCGGGCGAACCGGATGGAATCTTGTGTTGATTTGGGGTAGACTTTGGTTTCTCACCTTCCCATGGCCTAACCTAACACAACCAAGCAAAAAAGTCCACTGGCCTACCCCCTTTCGACGCACGTCTATGGGGGTAGACGAAAACGTTAGGGTTTTTCCAGCGGATCTAGGGTTTCGCCGAAGCGAGGCGGCACGACACTACAGGAAACGCACAAAACGCCGATGGCCGGAAGCCGTCGGCGTATGAACGAATGCCGTCGGCGTAGGATGCGTCGCGGACGCACAGGATGGCGCCACGTCGTCCTGAAATGGACCATATGGTCGCCGATACGCCAACGGCATTGCCGTCGGCGTATTACTTCTCCCAGGCGCCAGGAAGCGTCCACGTGGCAGTGATACGCCGACGGCCATGCCGTCGGCGTATGTTTAGCTAACGGAACGTGGGGATGCCGTGTTGTGGGGCCCACTAACTCGTACGCCGACGGCCGCCGCAGACGCCGATGGCATTTTGTGTACGCCGACAGCCAGAAACGCCGACGGCGAGACGCCGACGGCCGCCGTCGGCGTATGTATACACCGACGGCATTCGTTCATACGCCGACGGCTTCCGGCCTACGGCGTTTCGTGCGTTTCCTGTAGTGTCGAGGTGGGAGCTCTGTGGGAACAGATTATTCTAGGGTTTACGACCGAGCAGCAGGAAGATCACCCTCCATGGACCTAGTTGATTCAGCGTGGCCCATACAATTATAACACGAGTGCTGATGGGCCTAGCCCATTTGCTTGTTCCCTTGTGCCCATCGTGGAGTGTGGAGCAGGTCGAAAAAAAAAAAGGTGTACAACAGTACGAGGTGCTATCATGAACGAGAATATAGTGAGGAGTACAGGGGAAACCCCTTTTGGAGCTCGGGCACCAGTGCACCCGCTCTTTCAAAATAAAAATAAAAAAATTAAACGATTTCAAAAAATCCAAAAAATACTAGCTGATGTATATGCATGTCCTCTACGTACGGTACAAATTATTTGAGAAAAACAAATCGTATTACGAGCTACATAAAAATAACAAATTCGGGAGCAACAATAGTATGGATTTTCTGTCAGAAATTTATCTTTTTTCTGTAGGCCACAAAATTTATTATTTTCTTGCGTACCTTCATAACATGTATATCTTGCTGTGTAAAAAAATTAAGATTTTTTTGAAGCAAAAAAGTACGATTTTCAAAAAATTCAAAAAAACGGTAGCAGCGTGCCGAGAGCCAAAACTGCGCGTCCTATACTACTGCGGAAACCAGAGTAGCAATACAAGAACCGATACAGAGTTATTGTTAAAACAAAACAAGATCCAGAGTTTTCCAAGAAAGTGTCTGTCGGAAGTGTTCCTTTGAGAAAGTTTCAGTCTGGAGATGGGAAAATATTTTTGGCTTCTTTTCTGTTTTCTATTTTTCTCTCTTTCTTGCTTATGTTAAGTTCTTCCTGTTCACTTTCTTTTTTCTTTTTCTTCATTTTTTGGTAACCCATTTCTTTTTCTTCACCATTTTATCAATTTCCCTATTTTCTTGGTTTATTTTCACTTTCTTTTCCTTTTTAAAGCTATTCCACCTTTTTGGTTTTCCTTTTCCACAAATCCATGAATATTATTAAAGTACATGAACACTTATATTTATACATACGAAGATTTATTTCATATACATTAACATTTACCTTTGTATTTATGAATATTTATTTTCATATGTGTGGATGTTTCTTCGTAAGTCTTTTATCTCGTGTTTGCAAGTTGGGTGCTTGATTATGTATTGGTATGCATTTTTTTCCTTTCTCCTTTTGTTTTTCCTATATATTTGTTTTTGTTTCAATTTTTGGTTTTTATGTTTCCTTAAAATAAAATGTATTCATGCAATTTTAAAAAATAGTCATGAGGTTTAAAATCATTGTCCAAGGATTCAAAAAATTGTTCGTGAGATTTAGAAAATTGTTCACGGCTTCAGAAAAAATATGCTCACATATTTGATAAATGTTATATATATATATAGTTTTAAAAAATGTTCACGAGGTTTAGACATATTCGTTTATTCCAAAAAAAAAATTACATATTCAAAAAAAAGTTTATCATGTTAAAAAGTGTTCATGGGTTCAAAGAAATACATTCACTACCCTCATCATTGTTTACATCAAGTGAGATATAAGGAGAGTTAGTGACATCCCTTGTCCTAAGGACAAACTGAACTTTGGAGAATGAATGTGAAGTTCGCTTTGATGCTTCGTTCATGGCCATGTTTTTATCTGTAAAGTGTTCGGTTTTCTCGGCATTGTTATCAATAGAACAATTAGAGGAAAATAAGCACTGTTATTATGCAAACATGACACATCAATCATATCAACCAAACTAGTACTCAGTATGTTTCTCGATGATATGCAAGAACTATCAACGTAAGAAGATAAAATAATTTTGTTGCTAAATGTTTTTAAGTCAAAAGATGCACAATTACTATCGGAGTTAGATGAAGAATCATAAACATAAGATCAATATAATTCCCACAAATTCTAACACCACTCATCATGTCACTACCTTCCAAATTGCCACATGTTGGTGAAGTGGATTATGTTGATGGTTCTTCATGGTCGGAGGTGGAAGTAGAACGATCATTAAATTCAGATCAAATCTCGAGCAATTCAAATTTTGATGTGATATTCAACTTTTTTCGGGGCACGATCAACTTTAATCTCGATTAATTCAAACTTTGATGTGGGAAAAAAACATTCAGTTCAACAAGCTAGCAACTATCAACCGGCGGCACGTTCTCAAACAAATGAGAACTCCTTTGTTGTTCAAAGTAAAAATAGAGTGTCGTCAAAAGTAGTTCCCAAAGTATTGGAACTTGGAAGTAACCGGCCTACCAAACTATGTACTTCTCTCTTGAGCAGCCGGAACGTCTATGAGTAGAAATACAACAACGACATGTAGAAATGATACACGACGGTTGATCAGCTCAGCTCAGGCAAGAAGATGCTCATGCAACCAGCTCTTCATCAACGCGAACGCGTCCTCGGCGTCGCCGTCGTCCTCGAGCGACTCCGGCCGGTGCGCGAACCCGTGGCCCCTGCCGGCGTACACGGCGGCCTTGGCGCCCGTTGCGCTTCTCTCCAGCTCCCGCACAGTCTCCACGGGGCAGAGCGAGTCGCCGTCGCCGCAGACAAACAGCACCGGCGCCGCGATCTGCGCCCCGAGCGACGCGTCCATCCGCGACCCGTAGAAGCAGACGCCCGCGCAGAAGCAGGCGTCGGCGTCGCGCGCCAGCGTCTCCACGAGGCGGCCGCCGCCGTAGCAGAACCCGACGACGCCCAGCTTCTTGGACGCCGCGGCCGCCAAGAAGTCGTCAACCAGCCACTTCCTGCACGTCTCGATGTCGCCGGCCACCCTCTCCGGAGCCTGCTCGGCGAGCCACGCCTGGAAGCCGTCCATCGGCAGGCTCTTTTTCCACGGGTTCCCCCGGAACAAGTCCGGCACCAGAACACTGCATATGCATCGATCGATCAGGCATGATTGGGTGACAAATGCAGAGCAACTGAAAGAAGTGAGGAATTGGCTTGCATGGGAGAAGGTCTGATTGTTACTTGTAGCCGTGGCATGCGATGCGGTAGGCGAAGTCCCGGGTGGCGGAGTCCTCGAAGCCCATGACGTCGGAGAGGAGGAGGACGCAGGTGCCGTTGTTGTTCTTGACGGCCTCGAGGAGGTACGCCCGGACGCTCTCGTCGTCGCCCTGCCCGATGACGTCCGTGCCTCTCACCAGCTCGCACGCCTCGTCGTCGTCGACGGTGCTACTCGCCACATCGGCCTGGCTGCAGCGCGGTTCGTGGAGCCGGCGACCCCGAGGGTGGTTCACGTTGGAGCGCCATCTCTGCACGGGAAATGAAATTGTTACTACGTCAGAGCGCTGGGAACGCTGGCTAGAGTCGCTCTGAAAGTCTGAAGTTACCACAACAATTCTGAAACTGTTACAGCTGCGATTGTTTGCATACAAACTATTGTCCGGGGGTATTTAGCTATGTGTGGCAGAGGATTTTGGTGAGTAGTAGAGGTTTCCAAAAGATTGGGCTAGCTCGTACCATTACTTCTTCATCCATTCTGCTTTGCCACTGTCTGTGCAATCGAAGTGTCATATTACCATTACCACCGAGAATAGCAGGAAGTTACCAAGCATCCTAATCTAATATCAATTTGTGCGCTAGTTTCCACTTGATTAACTTGTCGAATCTTCCAGAATTGATCACACTGCACGATCAATTCAGGGCGAAATCGAGCTCGGTGTTGCCTCAATCGACAGCTAAAGAAACGGCAGTGCTGCAAGTGTGGCACGCGCTGGATGATAACTATGGCTAGCAGGGACATGAGACATGACTGAGGCATCCGACAGTGCATAGAAGCAAGGAAGGAGACGTACTTACGGATGACGGCAAGCGTGTGAACCGTGCGGCGGGCGCCCAATGGGAGCAGCAGGAGGAGGAAGTGCTTCGCAGCCGCGGAGACGCGCGGGGAGCGACGGTCTCGCTGCGCCTACGGCGGCGGCCATTGCCCGTGCTCGGTTGGCTGGAAACGAGCGCGGATGATAGCCACCACACCACCACTGGCTCGGCATCCAGATATTTTTTTCCGCTCAGTGACCCGGCTCCTCCTGACTCGTGGGGTTCTCGCTTTGAGAGACAAACGAGACGTGACCCCGACATTGTTAAGCTACAGGTAAGGGGTATCGCGCCGAAAACTGCTATTAACACGAGTTTCATATAACCCTCTATTTTAAAAAATTCAAAATCAAAATCTGAAATCTTTACTACTCCCTCCTCACTAATATAAATATTTCTATTTTTTCCTGAATTGTAGGTATTTAGACGTATTTTAATGGACATTTCACTCATGTTACTCTATACTTGGTTTGTATTGGGATGTTTAAAACATCTTATTCTATAGAACAGAGGGAGTATTAAATTGAAACCGGTAGTGCGACTACTGTTTTTCATGAGTTACACTTTCGTGGTTGGCTCGATTTGCGCAATTTACACACGTGTGCAACTACCGTATCACCACACGTGCAGTTGGATTATTTTGTATGAGTAAAACTTTACTATTTTCTGAGTTACAGCCACTCACACATATGTGTGCACGCGTGCAACTAGGGTAGTAATAGTTGTGCTTGTGCAACCACTATTTTTCTCATGAATGCACTGGTACCGCCTCAATTGCACATATCACACACATGTGCAACTACGCTAACACGTGCAGTTATCTCATGCATTCAAATTCAAAAAAATAAGTTATCTCATGCGTTCTAAAAGATAGTAGCACATTTTTGTATGCGGCAACTCCATTTGAAATATCTGAAAGCGTAAGTGTGGTCATTTTCTTGTTATGATTTTTTATCGCCAAGACCAGGGACATTTCTCAGAAAAATACCCAAATGAGCGCACAAAAGTAAAGATGAAGGATACTGAATGGAAGGATCACATGGAATCAGGGAGTATAAGTACTGCACTTGATTAACCGAATGGTTTTTTCATTAAGTTAATACGTTTGCTCATCTTATCGCTTGATAGTCAAAGTCCAAGATTTATGTTAATCAAAAGTTCAATCAAGTTAAGACACCATAGCGGTCTTCATATCGAAAACAAACTCCCCTTCTTGTCAACCATACTAGAGCTATGCTTGAACGCCTGAAGTTACACACGTTATGCTATAACCATCTTTTTTAGCTCAGCAGTAATGGATGGGAATTTAAGAACTAACAATGCGTAAACATCTGTGAACATGGCCTCCTTGAAATGTTTCTCCACCGCAAAGAAGTCAATGCACTTGTTCTTCAACTGGTGACAGTTGTAGGTTTCGGCGCAAGCTAAGATAGTTGCAACGGTATCGACCAACACTTTGTCCCATAATTTGGCACAAATAAACTTTAGTCGGTCAAGTGCATATCGATCGGCGGCAGCGAGAAGATTCTAAAACATCTCAGTGGAAGAGTCTTCAAGCTCGTCCTCTGCAGGCAAATCATCCGTGTATATGAACCAAAGCATAGCTTTGAATGTTGCAGGTGTGATGTCGTGCAACGTGATGGATGACATTGTAGCCTCGACCATGGAACCGAACAGCTCTGCTCTTAAGACCGGTGAGCGGGCAGCAAGCACCGCTCGGTGAGGCGGGAATGTCTCGTCGTCAACGATGAATGACACATCTGTCCCGTTAGTGTGATCTAGCAGGCAGCCAAGATGGGTCCCAATGTCTGAAGGCGGCACGGGAATAGGACTGCTATCGATGACCATGATGGTGCATACAAATGTGAGGTGCCCTTCTGTTGAGTAACTTTCCTCCACAACAGTTCTCTCAAGGAACTGAGGCCATCTGATGCGGGTTAGGTCCCGATCTTCACGGATTTGAGGCGGAGGGGCGATGAACACGAAGAACACAAGAAGAACACAAAGGGGAAAACACCAAATCAAGGATAACTAGCAAGAAGCAACTCAGTAAGATTCAACTGGTAACAAGCCCCAAGGGTAGCCCCCAATTCTCCTCTCCCAAGCACACCTTACTCTTAGAATTGTTTGTCCAATTGGTTAATCCAAACCAACCCAATAAAGTCACCCTAAGATGAAAGATTGGCTACAAGAGGAAGCCTTGGTATCCACTAGAGGGATCTTCTCCATAAGGGGAGGCCTTGGTTCATCTCCACAAGGGGAGGCCTTGATTCATCTCCACAAAGGGAGGCCATGGTTCATCTCCATAGGAGGAAAGAGACACTTTGAGATGAAGGAGCATTGCTCTACTCTAATCCCAAATCATAGTCTAACCCTAGATCTAGGAGGGAGGGGGGTATTTATAGTCTTAGTACAAAAAGGGGTACAAGACGCGCAGTGTCTGGAGGGACCGGTCTGGGGACCGGCCTAGGCCGGCCAGGAGGCCGGCTGGAGCAGTCGGGGGACCGGCCTGGGGGCCGGCCTAGGCCGGCCAGGAGGCCGGCTGGCGCTGGAGGGGGACCGGCCCTGGAGCCGGCCTAGGCCGGCCTGGAGGCCGGCTTGGTCTGGCAGGTGGCCGGCCTGTGGCCCGGCCTAGGCCGCCCTGGAGGCCGGCAGGCGCTGGATGGGGCCCGGCCCGTGGCCCGGCCTGGGGGCCGGCTGGCCTGTCTTCTCCACTTCTTCTCCTTCGTCTTGCGTTGTCTCTTGGCCATCTTCATCACTTCCTTGGAGATCTTCATAGGGGTCATCAGGTCCTCCACAGCTGAGCACACACAAGGTATCGGAATGAAGTAGCAAACCATTCAAGGGAGTGTCAAGGTCACACATAGATAGGAGTGAATTCACCTTGTCATGGAGAGCCTTGACTCTAGCTCTTGTCATTGGTCCACTTGGCATGTCATGTGTAGGGCGCACTACATCATCTCCCCCCCCCCCCCCTGGAAAAGAGTCGTCCTCGACTCTTGGTCTTCCTCATCACTTGATGTCCCATTGTATGGGGATAGATCGGTCACATTGAAGGTGTCATGGACCAAGTGTTTGGAGTTGGAGATGTCGATCTTGTAGGCATTGTCGTTGATGCGCTTGAGAACCTTGAAAGGTCCGTCTCCACGAGGGTGAAGCTTGGAATTTCTTGCTTCCGGAAAGCGATCCTTATGAAGGTGTAGCCACACAAGGTCTCCTTCGTCAAATATCATGGCGCGCTTGTTTTTGTTCATCTTCTTGGCATGTGCTTCATTGTGCTTCTCTAGCGTAGCTCTTGCTTCCTCATGGAGCTTCTTCATGAAATCGGCGCGCTTGTCGAAGTCCATGTTAACTTGCTCACGGAGTGGGAGTGGTAGCATGTCAAGCGCGGTGTAGGGGCTGTAGCCATAGACGATCTCGAAAGGGGTTTTCTTCATTGCTCGGTGTAGTGCTCGATTGTAGGCGAACTCGGCATGTGGGATGCACTCTACCCAATTCGTCAAGTTTGGCTTGATCAACACACGAAGGAGTGTCGAGAGGCTTCTATTCACCACTTCGGTTTGACCATCCGTTTGAGGGTGGTAGGCGGTGGAGAAGAGTTGCTTGATTCCCATATTGGCCATCAATGTCTTCCAAAAGTAGCTCACGAACTTGACATCACGATCCGAAACAATGGTCTTGGGCACTCCATGAAGACGGACGATTTCCCTAAAGAACAAAGTAGCAATATGTGAAGCATCGTCGGTCTTGTTGCATGGTATGAAATGTGCCATCTTAGAGAATCGATCAATGACGACAAATATGGAATCCTTGTTTGTTTTAGTGCGTGGGAGGCCTAAGACGAAATTTATAGCAATATCGGACCATGGCTTATGCGGAATGGGCAAAGGAGTATACAAGCCATGAGAGTTTAAAGTTGACTTAGCTTTGAGACATGTTGAACATCAGCGAACTAGTCGGTTGACGTCACGGTACATGTGGGGCCAAAAGTAGTTGGTGGTGAGCATAGCAAAGGTCTTGTCGCGTCCAAAATGTCCCATGAGCGCTCCTCCATGAGATTCCTTCAAAAGGAGCAAACAAAGAGAAGACTCGGGAATGCAAAGTTTGTTAGCCTTAAACAAGAAACCTTTATGCAAATAGTAATCACCAACTCCTTTGTGCTCCGAACATTGAGCGAAAATGTCTCCAAAGAAAGCATCGGAAGCATACAAATCCTTAATCTCATCAAGACCCGAGACACTAATGTCAAGACGTGTAAGTAGGTTGGCCTTGCGGGATAGTGCATCCGCAACCACATTGTCTTTACCTTTCTTGTACTTGATGACAAAGGTAAAAGACTCAATGAACTCAACCCACTTAGCATGTCTTTTGTTCAAATTAGATTGACTTTTCAAATATTTCAACGATTCGTGATCTGAATGTATGACAAACTCCTTAGGGCGAAGGTAGTGTTGCCACACATCTAGAACACGAACCAAAGCATACAATTCTTTGTCATAAATGGGGTAGTTTAAACGAGCTCCATCAAGTTTCTCACTATGGTAAGCGATGGGCCTACCGTTTTGCATAAGAACTCCACCAATTCCCAACCACTCGCATCACATTCAATTTCAAAAGTTTTCGAAAATCCGGAAGGGCGAGGAGTGGCGCTTCGGTTAACAACCGCTTGAGCTCATTGAAAGCAAAATCCTGCGCATGTCCCCAAGCGAAAGGTACATTTTTCATTGTAAGTTCGTGTAAGGGACAAGCAATGGGGGAAAAATCTTTGATGAAACGGCGGTAAAATCCGGCAAAACCAAGGAAACGTCTCAACTCCTCAAGGGATGAGGGAAAAGGCAAAGTCCGAATAGCTTGTATCTTTGCATCATCAACCTCAACTCCATCGGAAGAAACGACAAAACCCAAGAAGACAAATTTGTTGGTGGCAGATGTGCACTTAGAAAGATTAGCATAGAGTTTTTCGGTGCGAAGAACCAACAAAACTTGAGACACATGTGAAGTATGTTCTTCCTACGACTTGCTATAAATAAGAATGTCATCAAAGTATACCACCACAAATTTTCCAATGAAAGGACGCAAAACATGATTCATGAGGCGCATAAAAGTGGAGGGTGTGTTGGAAAGACCAAAAGGCATGACAAGCCATTCATAAAGACCAAGTTTGGTTTTAAAGGCGGTCTTCCATTCATCACCTTCACACATCCTTATTTGGTGGTAACCAATCTTAAGATCAATTTTTGAAAAGATAGAGGAACCGCAAAGCTCATCAAGCATCTCATCAAGACGAGGGATAGGATGGCGATACCGCACCGTGATGGCGTTGATGGGGCGACAATCCATGTATAAACGAAGAGTGTTGTCGTGCTTGGGTACCAAGATGACGGGCACGGCGCACGGACTCAAGCTCTCGCGGATGTGTCCCATGGCTAGGAGTTCTTGTTTTTGCCGCTCAATCTCCTTGGTCTCCTCGGGGTTGGTGCGGTACGGTGCGCGGTTCGGTAGCTGTTGAAAGGACAAGGATGTCGCCTAGAGGGGGGGTGAATAGGCGATTAAAACTTTTCCGGATTAGGCTTGATAATTGCGGAATAAAGCTAGGTGTTTAAATTAACAAGCAAACAACCTAAATAAACTAGGTTCACCTATGTGCACCAGCAACTTATGCTAAGCAAGACAAGCAACAAGGTGATAGCAATAGAATACTTCAAGCACGAAGGCTATCACAATGTAAAATGCATAAGTAAAGAACTCGGGTATAGAAATAACTGAGGCACGCGGAGACGAGGATGTATTCCCGAGTTCCTCCTTTTTAGGGGAGTACGTCTCGTTGGAGAGGTGTGAACCAACACAATGGTTCAACAACCACAAAGGTTTCACCTTCTTCTCCGATGAACCGCACCACAAAGGTTTGGTTCACCTTCCACTATCGGAATCCTTCGAGGCGGAAATCCGGAGCCTTTCAACAACGATCCGGGGCACAACCCACAACGGGATTGGGGGCTCCCGAACAGCTACAAGTGACCACCAAGGGTCTCAACCACCACACGGGCGTCTAGGGTCCAAAGACCCAAGAGTAACAAGTTCACAAGCTTTCAACTTCCACGAATCCTCGTGGAGAGCACAAACCGATGCACAAAGCAATGGCAAGAGCATAAGTGCTCAAATCCTTCACTCTCAAATCCCACCACAAGCAACTAATGCTTAAGGGGGGAGAAGAGAGGAAAAACAAAGAAGAACTCAACAAATGGAACTCCAAGATCTAGAACCAAAGGGTTCCCCTCACTTAGAGGAGAGATGGATTGGTGGAAATGTGGATCTAGATCTCCTCTCTCTTTTCCCTCTAATTTGAGGCAAGAATCATAAAGGAATAGAGAGAAAGGCAAGCTCAAGAAAATCAACAATGGAGGTCAAAACTTGCTCAAAAGGTTAGGGAACCATTGGGAAAGAAAGCCCCTTAAATAGGTCCCCTTAAAAAGTGACCGTTGGGCAGTGCAGGGAGGCCGGTATGGGAGCCGGTTTGGCCGGCCTGGAGGCCGGCCTCACGAGCTGCACCAGATGCTCCAGAGGAGCCGGCCGGGGACCCGGCCAACAAAAACTGCAAAAACGCCCAATACGAAAACGAACATATCTTGATCATCCGGACTCCGTTTTCGATGTTCTTGGGCTCGTTGGAATCGCAACGAAGAGCCCATCAAGATTATGCTGTGAAACATCATAGCCCATCATGTGAGGATAAAACCAAATGTAGAATGGTAAACCTTCTCTAAATAAGAACAACCGGTAAATCCTGAAATGCAATAATTTTCTCGTTCGAACTCCAAAACAGGTGAATCAATTTCGTTGGAAAGGTAACGATAAGAGCTTTCCTACAAAAAGTGGAAATATTAAGGGTCACAAATATAGAGGGGATACCACACATGGGAAGGTGTGGACCCTATCTCGAAGGTGGACCGGTAATATTTCCAACACCGAGAACGAACAAGTTTTCAAACAAAATCCATTTTCGAAGAACTTGGGCTTGTCATGAGGATCACAACAAGCACCAAAACCCAACAAAGAGAAGAACCAAATAAGAACCAAGAAAAGATGATATGCCAAGTATGCAAAGGTTTGATCTCTCCACAAAGATGCGATCAAGTTACTCACTTGAGAGCCCCTCTTGATAGTACGCCATCTATCCTATAACCCGGTGTCCCACTAACACCAAGAGATCGGTAAAATAGAAAACCTATCAAGATCATACCTTTGCCGTGCGCATTCCACTTGAGCTAGATGATGACGATCTTGATCTCTTCAAGTGGACCACCTTTCTTGATTGCGCTTTGCTTGGTGAAGACATCTCCAAATGCTCCCCCATACTCCATTATGGGAGAGCCTCGCTAAGCTCCGTCTTCATGTCTTGATTGCAAGCTTCAATCAAATGATATCTTCCAAGATGGATCATATTGGACTTGCACTTCATCTTCTTCTCTTGATATATATGATGGCTTGGAGATAACATGAAAGTTCACTCAATCTTATTTTCCAAGCCATGCTTGCAATAAGCTCAACTCTTCGCAAGACCATTCTTCATATAAACCCTTGGATAGAACATTGGTCATCATGTAATCTTCTAGAGTCCAACACATGAACTCCAATCTTTTCCTATGGACAAGATCTACAAGAATATCTCAATGCAAACATTAGTCCATAAGGATTGTCATTAATTACCAAAACCACACATGGCGCAACACATGCACTTTCAATCTCCCCCATTTTGGTAATTGATGACAATCCCTTTCACGAGGGTTTATATAATGAATTAAGCAACCATGCAACACAAAGAGCAAGGATGCACGAGCAAGAAAGGCAAATGCTTAAGAACGAAACTAAAGCATAAAACCAAATTCCCTTAAACCCTCTAAACTTCTCCCCCATTGGCATCGATTGCCGAAATGGGAAGAAAAATTTAGAAGGCCAATATAGTAAGAGCTCCCCAAAAAGTGTGCATTTCTCATAATATGAGTGAAATCAAATGCACATATCCAATGACGAATAGTTGGGAAGGAGATCAAACTATATTGAGGATCCAAAGATTGCAAAAGAAAATCAATTGAAAGATACTTCGACAAAAGAAGTAACCAATCAAAGGATCCGAAAAAGTGTTCTCAAAATCAAGAGGGAACTCCCCAAGGTACGTGCACAATGTATGATTTGCATTTCAATATGGTGTGCACAATATGGAATCCTCACTCCCTCCTAGAAATTTGAACACAAACCAAGAAACATCTAGCAAATAGGTCCACAAGCTTATTAAGATGCAAAAGCATAACAAATAAAAACAAAGCTTGTGCCAATTAGAAACCACCAAAGAATCAAAAGGAATAAAGGGTGGTCACTAAAGAATTGGAATACCAATTAAAGATGTAACTATTCTCATGTGTATAAGTTTCTAAGTAGACACCAATCACGAAGATATAAGTCCACAAATAAACATGTACACACAAAATAGGTACAAAGTAGAGAACATGATATCCAAGGGAAGTCATAAATACACCATAAGAACTTTGCTTAAAAGCATAGCACAAAGCTCAATTTTATCTTAAAGGGATATAGATGAACTTCCAACACATACTCATCATAGCATCAAAACTATCCACAAGGGATAAAGTGATAAAAAGGATGCTCCGAGAAAGATAACAAGTATCACAAAAGGCAAATGATTTTGAAAACATCAATATTGCATATGCGAGACATAGAGTAGAAAGTGCTAGATTAACATATTTGGGATTGGTGAATCATGAAAATGATTATATATATTCCCCTTGATATGTAATCATCCCGGCTTTCACATTTGCAATAAAGTTGTTTTGCAAGAACCAAATGAATTGCAACAAAAAGATTCATGCCATGAAACAACCTACACAAGGTTGAAAGCTAGAAAAGTATGCATGAGGTAGATACTTGTTACCGAGATAGCATTGGTGATGTAGAAGATAAGAGTTCACGATCATCCGAGCTTGGCTCCAATAAGCACATGGTGATAACACCTTCCTTGTAAATGAGACAAGCTTCCAATGCATCTCATGTACCTAAAACAAATTCAAGTACACATGGTACCCAAACTCATTGGGTCCAAAGTAGTTAGAGCAACTACAATACATAGGACAAACTCCACATAAATATGTGCATATTGATATGAAATTGAATTTCATGCACATCTTAGCCATTTAGGATTTGATGGAGTTTATCCTATATATTGGATCAACGAAAGTAAGCATGCCATAAGATATACATATAATAAATATGCATGCACAAGACTTTCAAGAACCAAATGAGATACAATTTGGACAAAACACCAATTAAACCAAGAAAGCACACAAGTGTGACAAGAAAAAAATTGTCCAAATTATATCAAAGACCCAAATCAACACATGATTGAAGATACCACTTTGAAAAGATACCAAATGAAAGTAAGATACCAATTGATGAAAATACATCAAGGAATAAACCAAACCCTCTACACTTTTCATGATGGCACAAAGTACCAAGACGAAAAATGTTTGTCTTCCAAAGAGACACGTCATCGGGATCAAATACCAAAGAAGACAACTAATGTTCAAAAAGCATATAGGATTGCTCCCCCAAGATGTGTGCATTATTTATGATCTTGCATTTGAATACAAAATGCACACAAATGAGATCATCACTCTCCATATATATATATATATTCAAACACTAGTCATGTTCAAGAAAGGCAAGAAATTGCAATACCAATTTAAAGAACGGTGTTACTCAAAGTAGGATAGCTTCCCAAAGAATAGTGCATTATCAAGAAGTATGACTTTTGAATGTCAATGCACAAGAATTGGATCATTGCTTTTCCCAACTCAAGAAAGCACAAAACAAATTTTGAGTAGAGCAACAAGGATCCAAAAGATACAAGGAAGACAAATGAGAGTTAGATCAAAACAAATCCTTGGCAATAAAATAAGGCAATTCAAAGCAAGAGCCAAAGTGAATATGATCAATATATTTACCACACATATGATTATCACTTGTCAAGACAAGTAATGTATGGAGATATTTCTCGGTGGTGGATTGCAAGATATATTCAAGATCATATTCACAAAACATAAGCATATGGCAAAGGATAGGAATTAAAAGCCATGCTTAGATAGATAGATATTCTTGATAGCTTCAAAAACATGCGATAATGCAAAGCAACTCCAAGGAGTAGCTTGAAGCAATTGGTTTCCCAAAAGATATATGAGAACATATTTAGGGAAAGCCATATCAAGAATTCCATCACAAACAAGATCCAACGGTGAGAGGCAAAAACATTTAAGAAATGGAACTTGTTTGAGCAACATGCCACATAGGAAAAGATAATGAAGAATATCAATTCTAGGTGGCAATACCTCACATGTTCACATTTTCTAGGTTTGTAATATGCACAAAGCTTATTACTCCCCCATAATGTGATAATCCAATTTCTTAACAAGAGGCAAACAAAACCAACTAGAGAAATTAATGGACATTATAGAATTTGAATTTCTCATGAGAATATACCACATAGAGAATAGATAATATTAATATATCAACACTAAGTGGTATTCCTCATGTATACACAATTTTAGGATTGTGAAGTGCACGAAGCATATCACTCCCCAAAATAGGATAGTCCATTAATCTCTCAAAAGAGAGCCAACAAGATAAATATCAAATAAAAGCAATAAGGCTCAACACAAGTAAATGGTGTGCAAACCAACATACACATACTTGATTTCTCAAGATAAGTAAGTAGAGAGCACAACACATACAACACTAGCAAGGTACAAAACCTAACACATGCAAGGGTGCAAGCAACTTTCAATGTATATATGATTTAAATAAAAGTTACCGCAAGGAGGAACATTGGATATGAGATAGAACAATATAATCCAAATGACTTGGCTTGAGAGAATATAATTGATGAAGATCCCTTAATTCTTCATGATGTAGCCAAGTCTCCAATGCCCTCCAACAACACCTATTGATCAAGTTTTAGCTTGTTGGTCCCCAACCAAGTTGGGTCCTAAGAGGTTAGTCACAATAGGTTTGGCAACCCAAATGGTTCTTTTCTTGACACCACTTTGAGTACCAACATATTTGGCAAACACATTGCCAACCTTATCCTTCCGAAGAGAATAAATATCATCAATAAAATGGGGTTGGATAAGGTACCATTTGTGCATGAAGAAGCAAGTGACCCTTCTCACGGCATAGGTAGCAACATCTACTTCCTCCTCTCTTCTTAGTTGGAGTCTTGACTTGAGGGGGTAGCTTGATTCTTCTTGGGAAGAGGCCGTTCTTCAACTTGAGGAACTTGAGTTTGAACTTGAGGCTTCTTCCCTTGTTGCTTCTCACTAAGAGCTTCTTCTTCAAAGGGCAAGATCTAACATGGTGCCCTTCAACTTTGCACTTGAAGCAAACAATCTTGGCCGAATCTTTAACTTGTTCTTGGCCCTTTTCTTCTTGTTGAACTTGGACTTGTTCTTGATATTGGAGTTGAATCCAAGTCCACTCTTGTCATTGGGGCGTCTTTGAACACTCAACATATTGTCAAGTGTAGAATCCCCAACATGACGCTTTTCCAAGTCTTTCTTCAAAGAAGTGACTTGGGCCTTGAGCTCATTTAATTCCTCTACATGGTTAGTATCAACAAAAACACTAGAGGAAGTAGAGCTTCATTGTTAGAGCAACAAGGCATAGAAAGTAATTCATCACAAGATGTAGCAACATTGTGAGTGGATGAATCACTAGGACTAGCACAGGCAATAAGCATTTTAGTAGAAGTTGTGCCTTTGTCCACATGAGGCTCACAAGATGTTACCTTTTAGTGATAGCCTCATGAGCTAACTTTAGCCTAGCATGGGATGCTAGAAGATCCTCATTAGAGCTAGAGAGCTTTTCATGACTTTCTTCCAATTTCCCATACTTGCTAGTTAGCAACTCAAGTTGAGCCCTTAGCTCAACATTCTCCTTCAAAATAGATGCTTCACAAGAAGTGGAGTTAGTAGCACAAGCATCATTAACATTAGAAATGGAAGAAGACAACTTGGCAAGCTCATCATTTTAGATAGTTGAGTTTGGAGTTGATCATGAGACTTGATAAGGAGAGAGTGTTCACTTTCAAAGCCTTGTGAGCTTTGTCAAGTCTCTCTATGTCCTCATTAGTCTAGCATTGCCAACACCAAATTCAACTTTTTCCTTTTTAAGCACTTTATATTTAGCAAGAGCATGATCTCTTTCCTTAATGATTTTAGCAATAATAAGATCATTAGTCTCATCAAGAGATTCAAGTCTCTCCTCAAGAGAAACACTAACTCTTCTTCTTCTTCTTCTTCTTCTTCAAGAGAAGCTTTCAAGGAAGCTATAGTGATAGAGTCATCTCTCTCAATTTGACATTTTTCCTCAAATTGAGTTTCCAAAAGTTCAATAGTAAGCTTGCTTTGAACAAAGGTACTCATGATTTCTAAGAAGTTATCACGAGCAATTTTATTCTCTGAAAGCGCGTGAAGAACAATTTTACCCATCTCATGAATGGAAGCATTATTATCATTTTCTTCATTATCATCATCATTCGATAAATTAGGATTCAAGGTAGGAGATACCTCGGAATCCTTAGCCATAAGGCAAAAATGAGTAGTGGACAGAGATGATGAAGAATTACTTGAAGCACCATTGAGGTCCATGTCTTGTTCCAACAAATGTTGGGATTCCTCTACATTGTTAGTCATGCAAGTACTAGAGGATATGGAAGCATTATTTTCATGACAACAAGACATAGAGAGCATATCATCGTGAGATTTAGTTAAGCAACTATTACATGATATGCAAGGACTATCAACTCTAGCATTTATGACATTTGGAGTGCTAGAAGAGTTTAAGTACAAAGATGGAACATTGCAATGAGATAGAGATGAAGTATAGTCAATAGAATATTCACCATCAACAAAGCAATTTCTATCACCACTCACCATATCATTACCCTGTGACAAATCACATGTTGGTGAAGTGGAAGAAGTTGTGAACTCATCACGGCCGGAGGTGGAAGGAGAACAATCATCCTCAATAATGTTGGACACTTCATATATATCTTGAAGCTTGGTCCAAAGCTCATGAGCATTCCGAAAAGGCATGATTGAAGCAAGAACTACATCGCTCAAAACACATATAAGACCATTAGAAACAAGAGTATCGAGATGAGAGTTTTCCTCATCCTCTAAAGATAATTCTTGGGAATCCTTTGGAGGAGAAAGACCCACATCTACAATCCTCTTGATATAATTTGGACCCATGTCCCTAAAAAGATTAAGCATGCGAATTTTCCAAACATCATAATTTGTGCCATCGAATATGAAAGTGGGATCGTGCACTAATTCTCTAAACGACATCTTTTACTCTCTAGGCGGTAAAGACCAAAAAGAGAGCCGAGGCTCTGATACCAATTGAAAGGACAAGGATGTCGCCTAGAGGGGGTGAATAGGCGATTAAAACTTTTCCGGATTAGGCTTGATAATTGCGGAATAAATCTAGGTGTTTAAATTAACAAGCCAACAACTTAAATAAACTAGGTTCACCTATGTGCACCAACAACTTATGCTAAGCAAGACAAGCAACAAGGTGATGCAATAGAATACTTCAAGCACGAAGGCTATCACAATGTAAAATGCATAAGTAAAGAGCTCGGGTATAGAAATAACCGAGGCACGCGGAGACGAGGATGTATTCCCGAGTTCCTCCTTTTTAGGGGAGTATGTCTCGTTGAAGAGGTGTGAACCAACACAATGGTTCAACAACCACAAAGGTTTCACCTTCTTCTCCGATGAACCGCACCACAAAGGTTTGGTTCACCTTCCACTATCGGAATCCTTCGAGGCGGAAATCCGGAGCCTTTCAACAACGATCCGGGGCACAACCCACAACGGGATTGGGGGATCCCGAACAGCTACAAGTGACCACCAAGGGTCTCAACCACCACACGGGCGTCTAGGGTCCAAAGACCCAAGAGTAACAAGTTCACAAGATTTCAACTTCCATGAATCCTCATGGAGAGCACAAACCGATGCACAAAGCAATGGCAAGAGCACAAGTGCTCAAATCCTTCACTCTCAAATCCCACCACAAGCAACTAATGCTTATGGGGGGAGAAGAGAGGAAGAACAAAGAAGAACTCAACAAATGGAACTCCAAGATCTAGAACCAAAGGGTTCCCCTCACTTAGAGGAGAGATGGATTGGTGGAAATGTGGATCTAGATCTCCTCTCTCTTTTCCCTCTAATTTGAGGCAAGAATCATGGAGGAATAGAGAGAAAGGCAAGGTCAAGAAAGTCAACAATGGAGGTCAAAACTTGCTCAAAAGGTTAGGGAACCGTTGGGGAAGAAAGCCCCTTAAATAGGTCCCCTTAAAAAGTGACCGTTGGGCAGTGCAGGGAGGCCGGCCTGGGAGCCGGTTTAGCCGGCCTGGAGGCCGGCCTCACGAGCTGCACCAGATGCTCCAGAGGAGCCGGCCTGGGGCCCGGCCTGGAGCCCGGCCTGGGCCGGCCTGTGGGCCGGCCACCCCTTAGAGCCGCCCGGCCTGGAGCCCGGCCTGGGCCGGCCTGGAGGCCGGCCAACAAAAACGCCCAATACGAAAACGAACATATCCTGATCATCCGGACTCCGTTTTCGATGTTCTTGGGCTCGTTGGAATCGCAGCGAAGAGCCCATCAAGATTATGCAGTGAAACATCATAGCCCATCATGTGAGGATAAAACCAAATGTAGAAGGGTAAACCTTCTCTAAATAAGAACAACCGGTAAATCCTGAAATGCAATAACTTTCTCGTTCGAACTCCAAAACAGGTGAATCAATTTCGTTGGAAAGGTAACGACAAGAGCTTTCCTACAAAAAGTGGAAATATTAAGGGTCACAAATATAGAGCGGATACCACACATGGGAAGGTGTGGACCCTATCTCGAAGGTGGACCGGTAATGTTTCCAACACCGAGAACGAACAAGTTTTCCAAACAAAATCCATTTTCGAAGAACTTGGGCTTGTCATGAGGATCACAACAACCACCAAAACCCAACAAAGAAAAGAACCAAATAAGAACCAAGAAAAGATGATATGCAAAGTATGCAAAGGTTTGAGCCCTCCACAAAGATGCGATCAAGTTACTCACTTGAGAGCCCCTCTTGATAGTACGCCGTCTATCCTATAACCCGGTCTCCCACTAACACCAAGAGACCGGTAAAATAGAAAACCTATCAAGATCATACCTTTGCCTTGCGCATTCCACTTGAGCTAGATGATGACGATCTTGATCTCTTCAAGTGGACCACCTTTCTTAATTGCGCTTTGCTTGGTGAAGACATCTCCAAATGCTCCCCCATACTCCATTGTGGGAGAACCTCGCTAAGCTCCGTCTTCATGTCTTGATTGCAAGATTCAATCAAATGATATCTTCCAAGATGGATCATATTGGACTTGCACTTCATCTTCTTCTCTTGATATATATGATGGCTTGGAGATAACATGAAAGTTCACTCAATCTTCTTTTCCAAGCCATGCTTGCAATAAGCTCAACTCTTCACAAGACCATTCTTCATATAAACCCTTGGATAGAACCTTGGTCATCATGTAATCTTCTAGAGTCCAACACATGAATTCCAATCTTTTCCTATGGACAAGATCTACAAGAATATCTCAATGCAAACATTAGTCCATAAGGATTGTCATTAATTACCAAAACCACACATGGGGCAACACATGCACTTTCAGCGGTGCGCCGGGAACAAGGTCTATGCGATGCTCGATGCCGCGAAGAGGCGGTAGTCCCGGCGGCACTTCTTGAGGGAAGACATCTTCAAAATCCTTCAAAAGAGACATCAAAGGAGGAGGAAGGGTTGTAAAGTTGTTAGTCATATAAACTTCACCCTTGCATATGAGCACATAGTGAAGGGTGGATGGGTTTTCTCTCAACTCACTCATCTCTCTTTTGGTGGCAAATAGTGTAAGTTTGTGGGAACTCTCTTTGAAGTGTCACTCTCATTTGGCTTGTGGCTCTCACTCACTTTATGGTGGATCTCTCGCTCACCACTCAACTCATTTGGCGGACAAATAGAGCAATAGTCTTGGCGTTGTCGGCAATCACTTGACTTGGTGTCATGGGACATAGGACGAAAGTCTTGTCGTTGTTCTTGAAACTATAGTAATTAGTCCTTCCATCATGCATAGCACTCTTGTCAAATTGCCATGGACGCCCAAGGAGTAGATGACACACGGACATAGGCACAACATCACAATTAACCGTATCTTCATAAGCACTAATCTTGAAGGAGACTTGCACCATGTGTTGTATCTTGACGGCTCCGGAATCACTCAACCATTGGACATGGTATGGGTGTGGGTGCTTCTTGAACTTCAAGTTGAGCTTATCACAAAGTTCCTTGCTCGCTAAGTTGTGGCAACTTCCACCATCGATGATGACCTTGATGGACTTTCCATTAATGCCCGCTCTTGTTTGAAACAAGTTGCATCGTTGGTCTTCTTCAACGGGGACATTGGTGGTCAAAGTTCTTGTCACAACCAACGAGGGGTTGTTATCGCCATCATAATATATCTCATTTGATTCTTCTTGCACACTTTGCATTGTGGCGACTTTGTTCAAGGCAATGTACTCATCTTCACTCATAGATTCATACTCTCCGTTGTCATTGACGATCATGACCTTCTTGTTGGTGCACTCAAAGGATTTGTGCCCTTGTCCTCCGCACTTGTAGCATTGCAAGAGTCTTGTTCTGGACGAAGATCCTTGAGGTGCATTGCCAGATGAAGGTGTCTTCTTGAAAGGTTGAGGTGCTTGAGTGCAGGATGTAGAAGCTCTTGTCCTGCCTTTTGTACTCGCTTGAGGAAGAGCTTGAATCGGTGTAGACGTTGATGATGAGGGCTAGTTGGCGAAAAATGCCTTCGTCTTGAGGTATTTGAGCTCTTCAAGCACGTGACGCTCGGCCTTTGTAGCTTGATGTACTAGCTCAACCAAAGAGGCATATGGTTGGAACTCCACGATCTTCTTGATTGGGTAGTTGAGACCATTCATGAAGCGAGCCATGGATTGCTCTTCGTACTCGTTGACATTGGCTCTCATCATCGAGATTTCCATCTCCTTATAGTACTCATCAACCGACTTCAACCCTTGCTTCAATTCTTGCAACTTCTTGTACAAGTCGCGAGTGTAGTGGCTTGGTACGAAGCGCTTGTATATTGTTTCTTTCATTTCAACCCAAGTGTCGATTGGTTGTTGGTGGTTAGCGATGTGTGCATCTTGGAGTTGTTCTCACCAGAAGAGAGCATACTCTTCAAACTCCATCGAGGCTGAGGCAACCTTCTTGTTGTCGGAGAAGTGTTGTACGCGGAAGATCTTGTCAACCTTGAGCACCCATGAGAAGTAGGCTTCCGGATCACTTGTGCCGAAGAACTTGGGTATGTCGAAACGAACGTTGTTCAAGTTATCATAGTCACCGCGATAGGCACCACGTGGGAATGCACGTCCACGTCTCCTTCGATTGAGTCCATCACCATTGCGGTGGCTTGACTCACTATCACTTGACTCGGAACGTTGTTGTTGGTGAGGATCATGTGGAAGTTCCTGACGAGAACGAGGATCATGGCGAGGATGGTGCTCTTGTTGAGGAATGGGTTGTTCGTTATTGTTCGCATTGTCATGATTTTGATGACGTGGCCTTGGAGGATGACGAGGATGACGTCCTTGTTCATCGAAGTCATTCGCACCTGGTACGCCATTGTCATTAGCCAATGGGTCATGATGATCGCGTTGTTGCGGTGGTGGTGACGGTATGCGTTCACGACGTTCATCATTTTGGTGAGGTTGCTCGTGATGCGCATTGGCATTGTTCGCGTGAGGAGCATGTGGTTGTTCCACGTTATGACGAGGTCGTTCATGGGCGTCGCGCCTTGGGTCATGTTGACGTTCTTGTGGTGCATTTGCGTTGTTCACGTGAGGCGAAGGAGGACGATTTTCGTCATGGTGAAGTCGATCATGGTCGTCGTGCCTTGGAATTTCTTGGCCTGGTTGTTGCGGGTTTTCGGGGCGAGGCCCATGACGTCCCTGACGTGCTTGTGTCGACCTTGAGGTACTTCTTGTACGACTTGAGCGTGACGAAGAAGATTAACGATTCGCAAGGTTGTTGATGGCTTCGGTCACCCGATCCAAACTTTCTTGTTGCGCGTTCATGCGGTCGTTGAAGTTGGCTTCTAGAGCTTGGAGGTGGTGTTCATAGCGGCCTAAGCCATCACGGACAAGGTGCCGAAGACCAACGAACTCGGTTTGGGTGACATAGCCATGATCACCTCGAAGTCCACCGTGGATTTCCTCGCCCGAGCTTGAGCTTTCGTTTGTACTTCCCCTAAACATTTTCTCAAGAGCAAGTGAGATATGTGGCAAAGAAAGAACCAAGACAAACTATATCCCAAGTATAATGAGGCTTGAGAGGAGAGAATCCGGTTCTAACACCCAACACACACACTTATGATGATAGGAAGGTATGAAGTGGCAACGGAAATCAAGCAAACTCGGCGAAAAGCATATTGTCAATGGTAGAGAAAATCCACAATGATCAAATTACCAAAGAAACTCCAACCACAAAGTATCAAGAAACTCACACAAAAGCGAATGATGAGGTTGTGCGACCAAAGGGCGAGCACTCGAAGAAAAGCAACCTAGCGAAGACTACGTGCTCAAGTGTCACCACAACACACGAAGGACGCTAGCTCAATTGCTTTGAGTGGGCAACGGATTTGCACAAGTGTCGAACCCTCACACTCACTTTGGCGGTTCAAGATTTGTCGCAACCTACAAGAAATGATACTCGGCACCACTTGATTCTTTTTCTTTTCTTTTCTTTTTTCTCTTTTTTTTTGATTTTTGCTTTTTGACGATGATTCCTTCAACTTTTGCTAGTGCCAAGATCTCTACACGATACACACTCGCCAATACATTAAGACAATCACTCGAATCAACACAAGTGCAATGGCTCGCAATATCAAAGAGCTAGTCCGGTAGGTCAAAGGTACGCGAAAGGAAGAAGGGCTCACAACGGATTACAATGACGGAGAAATGTCGAGTCCTTGGTGTCGTCTTTGCTGCGGGAGCTTGTCGATGTTGTAGACGTTGCACACACCGGAAAAGGACTCAAACAACAAGGGAGAAATGCCAAAACGAACCGAGGAAAAGGAAGGAAAACTGCGTTTTCTGGGGAACCGGCCTGGGGGCCGGCCTGGGCCGGCTGGCTCGGGTTGCTGGCCGGCCTGTGGCCCGGCCTGGGCCGGCTGTGGGGCCGGCTGTGCTGGAGCTCGAAAATCCGCGAATTTTGGGCGGAAAAGCGACGCGAAAAACCTCGATTTCGTGGGAAATTGGCAAAATTAAGGCTAGGGAACGCAAAAAGGGTGGAGGGGGTCCTAAAGCAACAGATCCATGGATCAAAACTACCAAAAACTCATCAAATCGACCAAATCGCTCGAATCCCAAAATGTCTATTTTTGGTGGAAATTTTCGAATTTCTCAAAAACAAAGAAAAATTTGGTGGATTTGTGAGGGAAACAAGATCAAATCCGTGGCAACCTTTGCTCTGATACCATATGATACGGGTTAGGTCCCGATCTTCACGGATTTGAGGCGGAGGGGCGATGAACATGAAGAACACAAGAAGAACACAAAGGGGAAAACACCAAATCAAGGATAACTGGCAAGAAGCAAGTCAGCAAGATTCAACTGGTAACAAGCCCCAAGGGTAGCCCCCAATTCTGCTCTCCCAAGCACGCCTTACTCTTAGAATTGTTTGTCCAATTGGTCAATCCAAACCAACCCAATAAAGTCACTCTAAGATGAAAGATTGGCTATAAGAGGAAGCCTTGGTATCGACTAGAGGGATCTTCTCCACAAGGGGGGCCTTGGTTCATCTCCACAAGGGGAGGCCTTGATTCATCTCCACAAAGAGAGGCCATGGTTCATCTCCATAGGAGGAAAGAAACACTTTGAGATAAAGGAGCCTTGCTCTACTCTAATCCCAAATCATAGTCTAACCCTAGATCTAGGAGGGAGGGGGGTATTTATAGTCTTAGTACAAAAAGGGGTACAGGACGCGCAGTGTCTGGAGGGACCGGCCTAGGCCGGCCAGGAGGCCGGCTGGAGCAGTCGGGGGACCGGCCAGGGGGCCGGCCTAGGCCGGCCAGGAGGCCGGCTGGCGCTGGAGGGGGACCGGCCCTGGAGCCGGCCTAGGCCGGCCTCAGGCCGGCTTGGTCTGGCAGGTGGTCGGCCTGTGGCCCGGCCTAGGCCGGCCTGGAGGCTGGCAGGCGCTGGATGGGGGCCGGCCCGTGGCCCGGCCTGGGGGCCGGCTGGCCTGTCTTCTCCACTTCTTCTCCTTCGTCTTGCGTTGTCTCTTGGTCATCTTTATCACTTCCTTGGAGATCTTCATAGGGGTCATCAGGTCCACCATAGCTGAGCACACACAAGGTATCGGAATGAAGTATCAAACCATTAAAGAGAGTGTCAAGGTTACACATAGATATGAGTGAATTCACCTTGTCATGGAGAGCCTTGACTCTAGCTCTTGTCATTGGTCCACTTGGCATGTCATGTGTAGGGCGCACTACGTCACCATCCCCAGCAGTCACCGAAGTCTTTATCCCCCAGATTTCGAAGGTTTCGAAGATGCGCTGGACGCATGAAGATTGTTTGCCATCCCTACCTATCAGGAACGCATCGAAGATAGCCTTAACACTTCTGGATTTGCTCATGTGGCTAACGCAGATAGAAATATACTCGCCATTGTCTTCGTCAGTGTCTCCATGCGGGTAAAATTTAATCCTCCAGAGGTGTCCCCCGGCAGAGATGACGTCGGAGTGGACGCACTTGCCGATGCGAAGCTCCTTGCTTTGCTCGTAATCTACTCTGAACTGGAAGACAGAAGAGCCCAAAATTGTGGTCAGCGTATCCGGCTTCGCTCGCTTGCCCACTGAACAATTTATAAGCAAATGTTATCAAGCATCAGAAACTACAATAAAATTGACAGTGCTTCACAAGCTAGCAAATCATCAAAGCGAGCGCAACAGAAGATACTCACTGCCTTCTGGTTGGCCGCCGCCCGGTGTGGCAGACGATGCCCGCACCCGTCTCCGATCCTCCGCCGTATATGTGTCCGCCTCTCTAACTGCCCGCTGCTACTCGTGGCCTGCTCGCGCGGCGGCCGCCCCTCGCTACTTGCTCCGCACAAGTTGGCGGCGAAACCCTTGAGCCGAGAACACTCGCCAATTTCCGCGGGGGTGGATTATCGATTCCCACGCGCCCACAATTAGCCGAGAGAAACTTGATCTGATCTGAAACTTGACGAAGCTGAGCACACACGTTGGCAAAAAATTATCGGTGATGCCTACGAAACTTTCGTCTTTCCTATCAAATTGCAAACCTGACGTTAGGATTTGCCCAACACGAGGCTTCCCGTAAGCGATACAAACACAGCATGCAGTCCGGTTTGGTACTTTTTATACAGACTCACGTGTCCTGAACTAGCTCAAATCTGAATCTATGTAGGACTCTTGACTTCTTTTTCTACGGTATCTAGGACTCTTGACGTCTTCTACAACCTCCGTCCAATGATTCTTGTCATGGTATATCAGAATATGGAACAGAGGGAGTAATTCCTCTTTGCTCTTCCTCCTCCTGCCTTGGCCAGAAGACAACCTGCTGCTATACTGACAAAAAGAAGAGACGCCAAATCCCTCTGCCGTAGAACTATGAAAATGTGAAGGCTGGACAAGGTGGCCCTCGCTGCTCCCTAAAACAGATTGTTAAGGTTCGACATGGGGGTGCAGGTCCCAACTGCCGAACAACCCTCAGCAATTGTAAATTGTGTTCACAGAAAAAGAAAAGGGAATTATCAGTAACATAGTAGTGACATCTTCTGAAACAATTTAGTAATTCTAATCATGGTAATGAGCTTTTCCTTCTTGTGCTAGGAATCTGGTTCAGATCGCGTCTGAGAAGCTCGGGCCCTTGAGGCGCGGAAGTCAATTCACTGCCCTCATAAGGCACTCAAGAGTCATCTAACTACAGAATCTATCTTCCTCGTACTCTATTACTTTTCATTTTACAAGTAAAATTAGCATAGGTTTTCAGTTGGTCGAGTCTGTTTGTTTGTGAATCTTCACACTGGCGATCGAACTGAATTTGCTAACAATCACACCAGCCAACTCATTTTGTTGTTCCAGGTCTGCAGCTCCTGGAGGTCACTGCATTCTACAGAGTCTACCTTTGAGAATGAATCTGGTATATTTCTCACTAAGTTAAGAGAATGAATTTGCAGAAAGAGTAGTGTTTATGAAGACTACTATCATTATAGTTCTTTCATTTTGTTAACCGAATCTTACTGCAATAATTCTGTACCATGTTCGGCTCATTCAGATGAACTCGTTTGTTATATCTTTACGTGTTGGAGAATAAATACTATTACTATCTCCTTTGCTCTTTTGGTTGTTCTAAGGGGGGACTTAAGGAGCGGGCAACAATATATTTTCTGGAGAAGAATATTAAGGATAGCCCGCAATTTTCATGAAAACATTACAGCAGGCATATCACTTTGGGATGGTAAATCTATCGTGCCCAAGTTGGTAACTATACACTAAAACACCTGTACAACTTCATAAGTATTAGGATGATAACTGTCGATTTCATAGTGACAACTACACCATAAAAAAGATGGGCATTTATTCCGTAACTATTATTTAGTGGATATGGTAACTGTATCGACTTCATAGTGGATAACTACATCATGAACATATGGATAACTACATCATGAACACATGAACACAGGCATATCACTTCAGGATGAAAGCATCCGAACGTACCCTGATACGTGTAGAAGATTGGAGATTTTTTAGTGGATTTGAAGGAAAACTTTGTGGATATTTGCAGGGATTATATTTACGGGTTTTTTACAAGTACCACTCTTGATAGTACGTCATACTTATGACTTAATATAGATATCATATTCAATAGGAGCCTTTACGTTTTTCTAACTTTTTGAAGGACCACCAAGCATTGATCCACTTTTTGCATTTTCTATGATCAATAAAAATGTTAGCTGATTAACTTATCATGGCATGATCATTAATGATATGAATCTGTAGAACTTGCACAAAAGTACTAGATTTTTCGTGTCATGAATTATCCAAAACCCTTTTACGGATATAGATGTACTTTCAGTGTCCCACTTTTTTGTGATTGATGACAATAGAATTAGAGCTCACAAAAGATATATAAAAGTATATATGTTATGCCATGTAATTTCACTCTTTTGTTGTCTATTTTTCAATAATGGAATAAAAGATATGACTCCATTTAGCTAAGATACATGGCTTATTTTTCTCATTAGTTTTCGTGAAGATATTGAATCCACCCATTACTACTGCACCTTGGCTTTTTTGCACACTTGTGCAAATTCATCAAGTGTCATTTCCCGTCGTTCTGAGCATGCACATACACCACTATCAAGTGTCGTTGTAATTTCGAAGTTTCGAAGAAAATGTGACTTGGGGGTAGGCAGCCCTACAAACAGTTTAAATAGAAAAAAATTGGGTGTGTACAAGCGAGAGAGCGGGCGTTGGCCCTCAAACTCGAGATCTCGCAGGCAAGGTAGGTATCAGCACCTCCTAACCATTCTGGCTATGCCTTGGTTCACTAATTTGGATGTTTTATTCACCAATGACAACCTGATGAAGTGGTCAGCTAGGTATGACTGAACTGAGTCAAAATCAGCCACGTCCACTCCTAACACGAGCAGGACCGGTCCTGACTTTCTAGAGGCCCTGGGCGAACTAAAATAAAAGAGGCCCTTAAAACAGTAGTATAGTTAATAAAAATCACATGCATTCATTTAAGTCAGTAGCAATGTGAACTTAGGGGGCTATTGCCCCCCCCCCCCCCCCCCCAACCCGAGATTTTTTTAGCTAAAACCTTTTTATGTTTGGCATTTTTTGTTAGAAATCACATGTATTTGACCCATTTGCTCCCCTTCAACTAAGGAGAGGAAAAACATTATGTCCTTTCTTTTCTCAAAACATAACAAAGTAGATGTTTTTTTGAGTAACAAATTTTACGATAAAGGAGTAAAAACACTTGAATTTATTGGAGTAAAATAGCATAATCATCAGTCCTTCATATCCTTAGTTCTCAATCCGTCCATTAAAAAAAAGGTCGGCAGAGAAAACGCTAATGAACCACTGGATAGCCAAATCATAACAAATAGTCAAAAGGAAAATAATTCAAATTTCATGAGTCCATGACCCAGCAGCCGGGTTGGTAGTACATACAGGACATATGAAACTCATATGGAGAGAAGGAATTAAGAGTGAATAAAAAATAGTAGAATATTGAAATTTCATTTGTTAGAATGTTGTTTGGGGGGGGGGGGGGGGGGGGACGAAAGAGAAGGGATACGGTGATAAGAAATGACGGTTACCTACGCGTGTGGTACAAAATTGAAGAACGACTCCGATTGAATGTGTGTTTTAGTTGTAGTGATCGAACTGTGGTGGGGTGGATATCGAGCGAGCTTGACTCGCCAGTTAACGGGCGTGCTCGACTTCACTCATTAACTTAACTTAATGAGGTAGAAACCCCAACTTGGTTCGACTAAATAAATAGTCGAGTTGCTCAATAAGCTTGATAAAATCATTAAGAAATTTGAACATAATCAAATTATTGTGGAGTAAGAGTATAAAAATGGTGGTTCACCGGCGATACCTCTACAGGTAGACTTTGGAGATTTTAACCTAAGTGCTCATATATTTTGTCCTAAAGAATTTTGGTTTTCTTCAGTGTTAAACAATCTATGAGCTATCGATAATCGCAACTCGGCTCATTAAACTTGTTTCTTATCGAGCTAAAAAAATATTAACTCTACTCGACTCATTAGTGACCAAATTCAAGCCGACTTTTGGAGTACTCGATAAGCTCATTAGTTTCAACTTTCAAGTAATATGCCCACCCCTATGTACTCCCAACTTTCTAGACTATCGTGGTGGAACTTAAGTGACTACTTTTTCTTATTTCATTGCTTCATGGCCTCTTGTCCCTCATAGTTGACTATTTGTGACATTGCTAATAAGATTTATATTACATGGAATACCAACATGTGCACATGGTTTGGGCCCCTGGACAAGCTAGCTACCGGGGCGTGATTGCGACCGCCTGCTGCGACCAGAGCCTCCATGCCCAGCGGCGAGGGCGGAGGATCCCGGTCCGAGCGTGGAGGTCGCCGCCGATTTGGTCGCCGACGGGAGTCTTCGATTGGGGATCCTGGATGGATAGGGTTCGCGGGAAGGAAAGCCACGTTCGGTGGGGAAAAAGAGAGAGAAAACTGCCAAGCGGGCCCCAGCTTATGACCCAACTCGCCCTTAAACATTGCTGGACTTTTAATCGGCCATAGCACAAGCGGTGGGGCCCAGCTTATGCCCTAGATGGAAAATAAACATTGGAGACGCCCTTATTGCCCTGTCCTAGGGCCCTGAACACGAGACCACCAGAGATATCCTTGATGGAGCAATATGCTGCCAAACAAAATTCACAAATTTTCTAACCCACCGAGGGGTGTGATCTTTTTTCATGGTTTATCTGAAACTAATGTTTTTTACACGAGCCTCTCTAATCATCTTCATCATGAACCATTGCTTATCTGGATGTCCTAGCCCTGCAATTCCAAAAAAGACCTGACATATCTAACTATTTATGTTTATTGCCCTAACTCTCGTTTGCTGGCTCAACCATATTAACATGGTGCCCTACAAATTATGGTCCCAACATGCATATGGAACCAGCTCATCATACAGATGCCCTTGATGCCCACGTCGACCGTCACTGTTAGGAGCTAAATGTAAGGAATGAACAAATGACTGTCTGCAAAATGTAATACAAATTTTGATGTTCTATTATGAGTATTTTCAAAATAAAGTTCTCATAATATTACATAAATAGACTTCAGCTAGCATACATTGGACTTCTGAAGCCGCCCTTGAACAACTATACCAACAAAGCTGATCTGTCGGTTGCATACCAAGTCCTGAAACAAGAGATACCGACAGATAGATGAATATATAAAACCCCATTTTATTATTGTTTAGGGCATCAAATAGCTCACATATTACCGCTAAAAGTGGTCAGATGTTGTGAAATTTGACAAAATTAACCCTTTGGCAAAACTTCAGCCAAAAATAACCCTTTTTGAATTTTTTTCGAAAACTAACCCTTTTGTGTGGCTCCCGCACCGGCGGCGCCACACGTGAAGGTGCAACGCCCCAGGCTGGGGAGCCACACCTCTGCCAGCGTGGCAAGGCGGGCCCCAGCCCGGGTTAAGTAGCGCCGGCGCATAGGGCGCCACACATACATGTGTGGCGCCGGGGACTGGGGAGCCACACATTCGGTAAAAATAACAGGGGCCTGCCCGTGCCAGACCTGGCCTTCTCTTTTCCCCCTCTCTCTTCTCTCCCCAAACAGAAGAACAGCACAGGCCCCAACACACCCCCACTCAAATCCATCCATTTCGGTGTGGTTTTCCGTGGATTTCGGCTCCCCTACGTGCAAGAAGGTACTCTCCCCCATCCTCCTTGTATTTGTCCAATAGAAATCTTCCAATTTGGAGACATTGTGTAGATCTTGGAAACCCTAAAATTTGAATATGAGGACAAATGTGTGGTTATTTGTTGATAATATTGGTCAATGTGTGTGGGTATGATGGATATGAAGTGTTGGGATGTTGATTGTAGGTTAGGGTTAGGGTTTTTGTTAGATGTAGTTAATGAGCTAGATTTAGTTAGGGTTAGTGCATAATGACTTGATTTAAAATTAAGATCAGTAAATTGATTTTGTTTGAAATGCATAGCTTAGTGCAATGTATCAATCATTTGATACATTTGGTTGTTGTAAAAAAATTTAGATGGAGAAAATGGTTAGTGTTCATCATGTGGACAAGGAGGCCTTTTTGAAAGGCAATGTGGAGCATGACTCGGAGGAGAAAGTTGTGGTGTTTGGCCATAGTCCTAGCTATGCCGAGGTTGTGGAGAGAGTGCGGATTGCATTGAATTGGACGGATCCAAATGATGTTCTTTCTTTGGAGGGAAGGCATAATGTTGGGTTCGGAATGCATCTTCGTTGGAAGACTATGCCTCTCAACTCCGAGTTGTGTTGGAGTGCATATAAGGAGACGGTTGCGGGATCTCAAGACAAGGCTCTTGAGTTGTTTGCCACCAAGACGTTTGACTTGAACCGGTGTGCCTCCGAACATGACGTTAGGAGGCCGGTTCAAAATGAGCCACCTCATGCGCATGAAGTGTACTATCCAACGTCGAGTCCACCTCCAATGACTCAACATGATTTTAGCCAACCAACAATGACCCAACACGAAAGGAGCCAACCTTCAAGCCCAATTCAAAGTGACCAATATGAAGAATCGGAGGAGGAGAGCGACGCGTCGGAGTATGAGCTTCATAAAAATGATATTGGTGATGTGGAGACAAATTGTAGGCATGAGGACATGGACCATGACATCCCTTATAACCGATGCTATGCATCGGACTCGGATGACGACGGTCCCGAAGAAGATGTTGATGAAGATGGGTTCACTGCTAAAGAAGCCGAAATATTCAAGAAGGTAGTGGGCCGGGATCATCGGTTACCATTGTTCCGTGATCTTAGTCTCGCCGATAAAGCCGTGGTTGATGGTGGCACGAGTAAAATTCTTGAACCAAGGCCAACTTCGAAGAAGGATCGTAATCCCAAAAACTATGGTATTGCTGAGGGAGTGAAGTTTGAAAGCTTGTTGGAATTGAAGACATGGCTCAAGGAGTATGCGGTTAAGTACTTTAGACCATACAAAGTGGTTCACTCGGATGTCCAGAAGCGTTACACGGTTAAGTGTGAGGACGCGCATAATGGGTGTCCGTGGATTGTGCGTGCAAGACCTATCAAGGGAACCTCTCAATGGGTTCTAAAAAAAATGTGTGTAAACTCACATGTGTAGTGGCAATGATGATGATGATGACAAGGATGCGAAGGACATTCATCGGCAACTAACCTCCGATTTCATCGGCTATAGACTTTCCAATTCCATAGAGGCATTCCCCACTTTTACGGTGAGGGCTATCATGGACACGGTGAAAGACATGTTTGGTTACTCGGTGAAGTATGGGAAGGCATGGAGGGCCAAGCAAGCCGCATTCAAGATGTTGTATGGTGACTGGGAGGAAGCATACAACCGACTTCCTAGATTGTTGGGAGCTATGGCTGCTACAAATCCGGGCATGGTTACGTGTGTGGAGCCCTTTGGCCAAAAGACTAGGGATTACAACGGTGCAACCGTCCGTGTCTTTGGCCGTGCATTTTGGGCTTTCGGGCAATGCATAAGGGCATTCAAGCATTGTAGACCGGTTGTCTCCGTGGATGGCACATTCTTGACAGGCCAGTACAAGGGCACACTTTTGATTGCCGTAGCTCATGATGCTAACGACCGGTTGTTGCCGTTGGCTTTTGCTTTGGTGACGGCGGAGAACCAGGACAACTGGGAGTGGTTCATGGGTCTAGTGAGAACAAAGGTATTTGAGCCTCAAAGAGAGGTATGTGTCATCTCGGACCGCCACCAAGGCATACTCAATGCGGTGGAGATTGATATTCCCGGGCATGCTCCTTTGCACCATCGATGGTGCATGAGGCATTTTGTGTCCAACTTCTATAGGGCATGCGGAAATAAGGAGCTATCTGATGATCTAAAAGATTGTTGTCTCGCTTTCACCGAGCGGCATTTTGTGAGATTGTACAACAGATTGCTAACTCTCACATCGCCGGGGGGTCGAGAGTTCCTAGATAGGCATGCGTCTCTGAGGCACAAGTGGACTAGAGCATTTGACACCGATGGTAGGAGGTACGGTGACATGACAAGCAACATGGCAGAATGTTTCAACAATGTGCTCAGAGGAGTCCGTGCGTTGCCCGTGACAGCAATAGTTCAATACACATTCGACAAGTTGAATGAGTATTTTCAAAAATATAGTGAGGAAACGTTTGAGCAGATGGAAGGGAAGAACAAGCACAAGAAGAAGTACAAGTATCCACCTGAAGCTGACAAATGGATGTCATACCAGTTAAGGAAGGCGGAGACCAATACAGCCCAATGTTTTGACAACAACGAGTGGATTTACCAAGTCAATGAGCCAGGAGGCACCACGGTAGGTGGTGTGCAACACGGAGGGCGTGCGTGCAAAGTCTTGGTAAAGCAATGTTTGTGCTCGTGCCAGAGGCCTCAGTTGCTTCATCTCCCTTGCTCGCACTTGCGGACGGCGGCACGCATTAGAAAAGTGGGATACGTTGATCCGGTTAGGTTGTCCGAGTACTCGATCGAGGCTACCAAGGAGACATGGGCGGGCAGATTTGAACCTTACTTTGACCAATCACAATGGCCAGAATATCATGGCATTCAACTATGGCCCGATCCAATACTGAAGGTGACGAAACGGGGAAGACGGAAGACAAAACGTTTTAGAAATGACATGGACGCATGGGGTGCAGGAGGTCTCCGAGAGTGGGGCAACCAACATTTTCAGGAGCCTAGTGTGGCTGCCCATTGTGGAGAATGCAATGGTGGTGGGCACAACACTAGAGGTTGTAGTCGAAACAAGAGATCGAAGGGAAATTATGCAAGCACAAGCAACCCGGGTGCTAGCCAACATGCGGGCAGCCAACAAGGCGACGGTGGAGTTGGCGGTGGTAGCACAAGCCACCATGGTAGTGGCGGTGGTGGTAGCACAAGCCGCCGTGGAGGTGGCGGTGGTGGTAGCACAAGCCACCATGGTAGTGGCGGTGGTGGTAGCACAAGCCGCCGTGGAGGTGGCGGTGGTGGTAGCACAAGCCACCGTGGAGGTGGCGGTAGTGGCGGTGGTGGTAGCACAAGCCACCGTGGCGGTAGAACATCAATGTTTGACGAGCTAAGAGGGGGTACTCCTAGAAGGCGTAGAGGTGGTAGTCGTAGATGATTGGTACGAATGAAAATTATTTGGTTATTGTCTTTTATTTCGAACATTGTTAATTTTATTGTACTAACAATTTTTCTAACTTACGCAGGTATGGGATCGTCGAACTGGTTGGAGAGGCCGTGGGCATGGAGGAGGGCGACTAACCAGCCTGAGGAGGAGCCACCGAAGTGTTTTTGCCAAGACATTTGCAAGGCCAAGCAGTCAGATGATTGGGATGAGACAAGAGGACGAAGGTTTTGGTTGTGTCCCAACTATTGTAGGGACAAGGAAGAACCCAAGTCTGCTTATGACCGTACCAAGGTATGCCTCCTCCTTATGCATGAAAATTTACGTATGTTTGTGTAATAATTGCTAATGTCTATTGTCTCTTTTGTAGTCACCGCCGCCCCTTTGTCCCTACTTCAAATGGATAGACTTGGTCCAAGATAGCTACTTCAAGAACGAGGTCGAATGGGCTCGAGAGACTGCTCTTAAGCACATGGTGGAGAGGAAAAAAGATGCGGAGAGGGAGGAGAAGTTGAGGTTGAAGAAGGAGAAGGAACGTAAGGAGAAAGCAAAGAAGAAGCGTGAAGAGGCCAAGGCTCGTGAGGCCGAGAGGGAAGTCAAACGTGGAATAGCTCGCCGTGCTATGGAGGATGAAGCATCGGGAAAGCGCAAGGGCAAGTATCCGCGTTGGACTCTATGAGCATCCAACATTAATGTCGTTGTGAACCTTGAAATGTCGAAAACTTGATGAGTTAGTTGTGAACCTTGTAATTTCATGAATTTGATGGATTTCGTTGAACCTTGTAATATGGTGAACCCTTAGTGCGTTGTTTGCGTGAACCTTCTCATTATTCTGTGCCATAACTGTGCCATAATAATTTTAAGTGCAGGAATTTCTGAAACTGTAGTTTTAAGTGCAGGAATTTCTGAATTCTGAAACTGCACATGTGCGACGCCGCGGACTCCGGCGCCACACCGTTAAGCTTCACTCCCCGCGAGCGGCGCCACACAAATGCACGAAATGCACCACTCTCTGTTAATTTGCCGCGCCCCAGCGAGCGGCGCCACACCTCAAGGTGCAACGCCCCCATGTCCGGCGCTGCACATGTGCCACGCCGCGGACTCCGACGCCACACCGTTAAGCTTCACTCCGGAGCGGGCGGAGCCGCACAAATGCTCCACTCTCTGTTAGTTTCTGTTAGTTTGCCGCGCCCCCGCGAGCGGCGCCACACCTCAAGGTGCAACGCCCCCAAGTCCGGCGCTGCACATGTGCCACGCCGCGGACTCCGGCGCCACACCGTTAAGCTTCACTCCGGAGCGGGCGGAGCCGCACAAATGCACCACTCTCTGTTAGTTTCTGTTAGTTTGCCGCGCCCCCGCGAGCGGCGCCACACCTCAAGGTGCAACGCCCCCATGTCCAGCGCTGCACATGTGCCACGCTGCGGGCTCCGGCGCCACACCGTTAAGCTTCACTCCCCCGCGAGCGGCGCCACACAAATGCACGAAATGTTGGTCTCTGTTAATTTGCCGCGCCCCCGCGAGCGGTGCCACACCTCAAGGTGCAACGCCCCCATGTCCGGCGCTGCACATGTGCGGCGCCGCCGTCTTCGGCGCCACACCTCTAACCACAGCTCCCCAGCCGCCGGTGCTGCACAAGGAGATCAGTACAAATGCTCCATATTTGCATACTTAGCACATCAGTAGACATAATACAGTAAGTAAACAGAGCAGTAGTCTACTTCCTTAGCACATCAGTAGCACAACAGTAGCACAACAAAATATAATTAAGACACAAGTTATAGTTCAACAAGTTCACGACAAGTTTCACGACAAGGTTCACGACAAGTTTACGACATGGTTCACGACATGGTTCACGACAAGTTTCACGACAAGTCTACTTCCTTTTCCTTAGCCTCCTCAAAGGCTCAGTCGGCGCCGGATCGGCGTTCTTCCTCCTACTCCTCACAGGTAGCTTCTTCATCGGCTCTTCCTCCGACTCGTGATCTTCCGAGTCCTCATCCTCCGACACGGGATCTTCCGAGTCCTCATCCTCCGACACGTGCTCTTCCGCATCATCGGACTCGTGATCGTCGTCATCCTCCTCCAATGCAGGCCCCTTTTTTTTGTTCATGTAGTCGTCCGGTGAGTATGGTAGACTTCTTCCGGGACCATAAGTGGAAGGAGCGCTGGTACGCCTGCAAGGTCATGTTATCGTCCACATTTTCATCAAAATCCCCCTAGAAATGAAAGAATGTAAGGTGAATTACTCATACACGGGTGAGGTTCAAGAAATCTTTTTTGGGTGTCCAACATGTAACATATTCATCATACCTCAACCTCCTCATCAGTGGGCTCATGTGGGTTCGAACTAGAAGCTTCACCACGGACAGGGAAGGAGTCCAAGCTTCTCGATGTACTCGGTGTACCTCTCGTCGTACGGCATGCCCTTGTCACCAGTTTGCAAGGAGGCCTCGTGAGACCGAAGACGAAGGGGGGCAAGTACCTAAAAAATAATTACACGTTACAACAATGTCCATGCCGAATAGAAATATGAACTAACATCTAAAATATGCAAAACATTACAAATTACCTTTCCCTCCGCAATATTTCTCGCACGGTGTTTCTTATCATATTGTTCTTCGAGAAGTTCCATCCTACATATTTTAAAAAACTACCACTAGTAAGAGATAGAAATTTTTCAATATTCATTTCAACCTCATATAGGACATCTACCACATCCACACATACACCACATATGAAATTTACACACACATCCATTGGGTAACCACTTTTACATCCACAAATACACCTCACATACACATAGATTTCAAATCACACATCTATACCGAATTAACTAAAAATGAAAATCAACCCTCCACATGATTAACAACTATTACAAGTGCCATACAAATGCTAGGGATCAAAAAACAAGCCTCATGCCATACTAATTTCGAAATCTAGGATGAACTAAGATTTCACCTAGGGTTCCAAAAAGGGGACAAATAAGAAAGGTTTATTGGATGAAACTGAGGGGAATGGAGGAGCTTACCGTGAGAACCGATGGGGAGAAGAAATCCCTTCAAATCGGGCCGGATTTGGAGAGGATTTGAGAGGGGGAGATGAGAAACCGCCGCCGCCGCCGCCTTGTTCTTCGTTTTCTGTTTCTGTGAAGTGAAGAGTGACTGGGCTGGGGCGCGGGTCGGACTGGGCGCGGAAATAACATGTCTTTGTGTGACGCCCCAGCCACCGGCGCCACACATGTATGTGTGGCTCCCCACGCGCCGGCGCTACTTAACCCGGGCTGGGGCCCGCCTTGCCACGCTGGCAGAGGTGTGGCTCCCCAGCCTGGGGCGTTGCACCTTCACGTGTGGCGCCCCCGTTGCGGGAGCCACACAAAAGGGTTAGTTTTCGAAAAAAAATCAAAAAAGGGTTATTTTTGGCTAAAGTTTTGCCAAAGGGTTAATTTTGTCAAATTTCACTCAGATGTTCCTGTTTCATTTAAAACAACCAAACGTGCTAGCATTCAAGGGATTCATATGCCTTTGGATAAATAACAATATGATGATAAGTTCAAAGTATTTTTGTTGTTACTTCACATACTCCCTCCGTTCATAAAAAGATGTCTCAAGTTTGCTAAAAGTGGATGTACCTAGACAAAACCCACTTTTTAGCAAACTTGAGACATCTTTTTATGAACGGAGGGAGTAGAATATAATCACTAAATTAGTAAGTATAAATTAACACTTAGCACTTTATATCCAACCGAGAAATCAGATATGTCGGTTTTCAAATGGTGTCACTCAATATGCATGTCTTTCTTTTTTGGATCTAAAGGGACATCAAAACATAAGGAAACATAATTCAAAAAAATGTTTAATCGAGAAATATCAAATCTATAAATAATACAAAGAAGAAACTTTCCACTCTAACCTACATTGCCAAGGGATGAGGTATAAACATTAAGCTAAATTATATATTCAGAGTGCTAGGAAAGAACAAAATAACATGACATAACCGAACACCACATACAGTGGCAATGGCCTACCATACTCTTCTCTAGGACAAAATCCATTGTACGCTGCCCAAACCAAATATATGTAACTTAGTTTATATGTGTATCAACGTAAAATCTCATTACAAAATACATGATACATACTGAACCCCACTATCATAATCCTAACTTGCACAATACTGAAGCATGGGTGGACAGTTTCATCACCATCACAAATGACTGAATGGATATGATCACCGACCAATAAGTCTATGTTGTTTTATGCTACCTTTGATGCTAGACGTGTAAAGCATGAAAAGTCAGAGGTACCTTCTGGTCAGAGTTAACAGAAAGAACCTTTCTCATGTTATGCTACATCAGAGGTCCAAGTTATAAAACGGTGATACATGTATAAATTATTAATCACCTCAAAAGATGAATGAATCTCTAGCAAAAGACAAAGTGCAGAAGTGCGGCATAGTGACTGAAAAGTGCTAGCACGACGATGGAAAGTGTGATAGGTGGTATCCAAAATTTCATTTTAGATTTTACTACTGGCTAACCAGATGGATGGAATGTTAACAAACTGCTACATAATACAAAATAAGCCAATGGTTGCATCATTTCAAATAATCAAAAAGTAATAGTTGTTCCAAAGGAATTTCACAAACTAGAAGTGAGAAGTGAAGAAAGCCGAATGGTTGAGCTTTAGGAAAGAGAACTTTCTGTAATTTTGACCAGAATGGATCTGATGCATGAAGCATGCAAGAAAACCAAGACGAATGAACATATTTGCTAAATGAGAGAATCGACTTCAATGCAGACATCTATATCATCAGTCTACAATCATATCACCAACAGCTGCGTAAACGTTGCTCGGGAACATCAGCAGGGTCTCAAAGGAGAACTATAACGTCAAGGAGACAAACAGGCTCAAGTTCAGAAACAAGGTGAAGGTGCTTCCACAGTCCACAGGATCTGGATACATGTGCCCAGCTCCGATTCCACACGAGATCAGGTTGATGCAGAAGGGGCATCGGCCATTTCCTGTTCGACGACAGTTTCCTTAACCGGGTAGTAGTGGTAGTGCAGCTCCCCGACATCATCTCCTGAGAGCTTCTTCCATCCATCAGGGCCGACGTAGTAGACTGAATCGAAACAAAGTGGCAATGTCAGCCAAAAATACATAAACTGAGGCAGGAGCACATGATCAAGAGTAACTTCATTTTGTAACTGTACTTTGATAGGTTCTATAAAGCACATAAGTCGCGCCCTGTCCAAGAATAGACGGCGGATTCAGCATTACTCGTTCAGTACTTGATTAGATCATGCTGAAAGGAGCTACTGTGACCAAGGCATCATAGTTTAAGATTGAATGACAACATTATCACAGATCATAGAGTTGAAGATCATTTGAAGTTGTTACTGTTATTGCTGCAAGAACAGATATGATGGGTCTTGTATGAAACTAGCCTGCGTAAGTAGACGGTAATGCGGAAAAATCTAGACCAAATAGAAATAGACTAAGAAAGAAAATGCATACCACTAACACAGCCACCACTTGCACCGTCACGGAATGTTGCATGATAGATAGACTGCCGAGCTAACTCGGCAGCTTCCTCAATTGACATGTTGAATTTGTAACTGAAAGGTGAAGCACAAACATGAGGGCATGCAACTTAAAGATAATATGAGGAGCAAGCAAAGCAATGAAGCAGAGATATAAAAGACATACCCCTCATCCAAGATACCATAAGCATACAGAGAACCAGAACCAACAGAGAACCGGTTTCCCTTGAGCCTTGCACCCTCACTATCAACATAGTATAAGCCCAGACCCTAGTGTTAAGTATATTATATCACCACTTCCTATCAGATCGGTCTTTTGGGATAGTTGGTTGATAGAACTATTCTAACATGGTATCAGAGCCTGAGGTCTCGGGTTCGAGTCTCAACCCCCGCATTTTCTCCAGTCATTTATCCACACCCATGTCGGGTGTGGAGGGCTGATTTCTTCTTTCCACATCCAAGTCGGATGTGAAGGGGGGTGTTAAGTATATTATATCACCACTTCCTATCAGATCGGTCTTTTGGGATAGTTGGTTGATAGAACTATTCTAACACCTAGATCAAGAGAGAAATTGGTAAGCATAGACATACAGCTTAACGAAACTAAATATGTAGAAGGCCTACTCACTGTTTCATCAAATCCAGCAATCATTGTACCGATTGAAAGACCCATCCCGCGGTATGAATAAAGGATATTAGCCAATGTCTTTGAAGAACCAGCAATAGAGATCCTTCGCTTGTTCGCGAGCTCATGGAGCCGGCACTGAAAGAAGAACCTCTTGTTAGTCCTACTATGCAAAGATGAGATACAGTTAGAGAAGGAGGTGATATTTTACTTTGACGCCCAAGTTCCTATGCCAAAACTGGCAATCAGCAGCGCCTCCAGCCATCGTTCCCAGCATGTAGGGATTTATCTCAATGATTTTCCTCACAGTTTGTGAAGCTGCAGAAAAAAAAAAGTCATGTCGTGTGAAACAGATATACAATCTGCTAAGTGAGAATCCTTTCATCAAGAAAATGCCTCCTACAACAACAAATAGTTCCTTCGGAAAACCCTTTTTAATGGTAACACACATGCAAGAGCAAGTTTAGAGAGGATCAGGAGTTGCCTACAGAAACAAAGATTTTAGGATGCTTGCTTGGATATCTATGACTATGCGGCAGAACAAAGATCAAACATAATTATATATATTAAATGCCCTGTTGTCCTTGTCCAAACCACAGAGGACACAAATCAGTATGCACAAACATCAAACATAATTTTTATATACTAAATGTCCCGAGCATTCTATTGTCCTTCTCCAAACTGCAAATCAGTATATGCACAAACAGTTGACCTTGAATTAGTAGACCTGTATCCAACTGTAAGTGTTATGAAAACTAACTTCCTGACCACCCTCAAATCCAATCGAACCCCAGCCACCAAACCCTAACAGAAAAAGCGAGCCCGAGGAAGTGCTCACATATGTACCGCCCATGCTGGCACGGGAGTCGGCGGCGACGATGACGCCCTTGTCGAAGATGAAGGAGAGTGTGGTCGTCCCCTTCTTGTTGTTCACCATCCCCTTGGTCGCCTTCTGGAAGCCATCGAACTACCGGGAACACAAGCGGACAGATCAGAGCCTAGAGCCGGCAGATGGCGGCAAAGGGGATCGAGGGAGGGTGAGGGTGGCTCACGTCGTTGCAGGTGGGGAACTCGAGGGCGAGCAGGTCGGTGTCGGTGGCGAAGATGCCGCCGAACTCGTTGCCGGTGGCGGCGGAGTGGTTCTCGAGGGCGGAGGTGTTGAGCCTCATCATCGCGTCGACGGCGTGGAGCAGCGGCGGGGGCGATGGAGCTCGGAATTTCTACTCTGTTTCTTTCTTGCGGGTGGGCTAAGAAGAAGAAGAAGAGGAGGCCTGGCTGCCTGGGCGAGCGGTTGGGCCAGACCAGGCCTCGCACCCGTTTGGATTTCGACTCGAGTAGTTTCTAGGTTATCGAAGGTACTCTAGGTACGTCATCACAATATATTTCTATTTGTGACCAGTCCTTTTTTAGAGAACTGCATATGTATTACACAGAGAACGAGCACAGAGACTCGAGCAATACAGAACAACATACGCAGGAAGCATAGCTACAGAGGAAAACAACGCCGCCGCCGACGCCGGAGACGATGAAGCCGAACCACCTTCTTACCTTCACCTGAGAGCACCTCCACACTTGGAAAAGGCCGCAGAAGCCGTCCGCCACACGGTGACGAAACCTCGCTCGATGAACGAACACGGCCAGCGCCCTCCACAGCCTGCAGCACCACCCTCCGTCGGCCACCAAACCCGGCGAAGCCAGCAGAGCCTCCTCGCAAACGCCGCTTCTACCTCCTACACACCACCACCCCAGCTCCACACCGCCGCTGGAGGACGCGCCGGCATGACGACGATAGAGCCGGGGGACCGGAGTCCCAGAGCCCCAGGTCAACGGCGCCGATCCGCCGACACGAAGCAGGGGCCTGGACCGCCCGAGGAATCCGAAGATCCGCGAGCGCCAGGACGACGGCGAGCGCCCCGCTGCACACGCAGCAGAGAGGGGAAGCGCCGCCCCCAAAACCACCGCCGACCACACCGCCACCTCCACAGCGCCGCCGGCAGGAACGCCCTCTAACCCAACACTATGTACATGGCGAGATCCGGGGATTCCCCAGCCTCCCGCTGCCGGAGCAGCCGCCGGAGACGGAGGAATCCCACGGATCGCTGCCGCGCGAGGTGGATTGACGACGACGAGCTCAAAAATCGCCCCTTAGCACGGTAGCTAGGGGATAAGGTCGCGGTGGGTGTAGTTTTTTTGCGACCAGTCCTTGTTCTGAAAGACAACGAGTGTACGCAAGAAATGCTTCCTGCTTAGATTGATTCTTTGCTTTGTTTCCTCAAGAAATTACAGGATTTTCTTCAACACAAATAGTAGATAGCAATACTCTTCCAAATTTTTGACATGACCTATTCCATTTTTTTTTGACATTTTCAGATCACACAGCAAATGATGATGATGATCATGATCATGATCATGATGACACAACCACTAGATAAAATACACTCCGAAAGGCATGTATCTTTAAAGGACTTTGCTACCTAGCGACCGTGCCTGGCAAAACTTTCTATACGACGCCAAGTAACCCCGCTCGCGCTAATCATGTCGCGTTCGTGCGCGGACGCCAGCGAGCGAGTGCTGGACACTACCGCCCCCATGTCACCAGTTGGGCTACCTTTTCTTCTCGCTAGACACCAACGCCCCCATGTGACCAAATTTCGTTACTTTTTATTCGATGACCGTGCTCTGTAGCTCTGTGCAATATCTCTGTCGTAGTATTAGTTTGCTAGCCCACTCGGCAAAATGATTTATACATAATCTTGCTTTGACAGTGTTTTTTGTAGTGTGTCTTTGCCCTTTTTTACTTCTTTTTGCTAGCAGATTGTGAGCAGACAAATAACCGAACACACAATTACCAAATTCTCTAGCTAACGTTAAGAGATTGTTAGTAGACAATAACCACACAATACATAATTACCAGATTGTTATCACACAGTTACCAGATTATAATCGCACATTTACCCGATTCTCTAGCTAATTAATGCTAAGAGATTATCAGTAGGCAATAACCACACAATACACAGTTACCAGATTGTTATCACACAATTACCAGATTATAATCACATAATTACCCGATTATCTAGCTAATGTTAAGAGATTGTTAGTACACAATAGCCACGCAAAGACACAGTTACCATATTATAATCACACAATTACCGGATTTTCTAGCTAAATGTTAAGAAATTGCTAGTAGACATTAACCACACAATACACAATTACCAGATTTTTATCACACAATTACCTGATGATAATCACGTAATTACCAGACTGTTAGCACAATAGTACACAATTGCCATCAACTGATTTCGTACTCATACAATTACCGGATTGCTTATACACAATTACCGGATTGCTTACACAGAATTGCCGGATTGACTACTTACTGCTGCCAAGTTTTTGATAGACAAATTGCCACTGCACAAATCGTGTAGCCAAAATCGATATATAAATGGAAGTGGTAAAAGAATCAGAAAAACTAGACAAAAAAGACGGGCTGCTGCTCCTTCAAACACCACCTGAAGGTTGATCGTCTACCACCAACAATGCTCAGGCAGAAAAATCACATGGGCACTTCGTACATGATGAGATTGCCGGGGTGGCAGCAGGAATAGGCGAGATGTGTTTACCTTGTTGCAACCCAGGCAATCACCATTTTCCAAAAAAACGAGGAGGTGGAGGATTGACGACCAGTGTACAGCACCTCCTTGATGCTGCTCATCTCACCCGTGTCCATGGCAGCAGCGCAACGCCACTGTGCCCCCTGGCTACCTCGCCTCGCGTGCCGAAGGAAATTGATCTGCTCGGTCGGGAGGATGTGGAGATCGATGAGAAAGTACCAGGGGAACAGGCTGTCAGATCCATCGGTAGGAGAAGCAGCCGGTCGAGCTCATGAGACGGCTCGCAGCGTGGAAGCTCGGTGTTCCATCTACACATCAAGGCGCCGCCGCTTCCTCCTCATGTGCTTGCTCCGCCACCGGCGCAGCCGCTGTCCTGGACCTGCTCCGCCGCGCGCCGCGACTTCCTCGTCTTGTGCTGCGCCGCCAGTCCGGTTGCCTCTGCCCTGGATCCGCTCCGTGACCGGCGACACCCCTGCGTGCGTACCCGTGGGCTTGTTGTAGACTCCGTCTCCTCTCGCCATCTCGGCGCCCCCTTCTTCTCTCTCTCGGGTGGTGAACAGCAGGAGGATGATGCTTATCCACTCAGCTCGTCTCCACCGTCAACGCGCGCACCCGATAGGAGGCTTGCAGACAGCGCGACCACCGGATCGAGTAGATCCCGAATCTCCACGCGCGCCGTACGGGAGAGGCTCCTGGGGCACGTTCCCTTATTAGATTAACCGATCTTTAAAATAGGTAAAACTGTGGCAGATACACTCCGAAAGGCATGTATCAACAGAGATTTATTAGAAAATTATTGCAAAACAATCTGTAGATCAAGAGACAAGACTACAGGAACAATATTTACCAATCTTTGTAAAGTTACATAATAAAACGAATTTGCCAGCTGAATGTGATCATCATAGGCTTACTGGTAGAATACTAAGCTAACAGACTGGAAATAAAATTAGGCCTTCTATTAAATGATCCATTTCTTTACCCCGTGATCAGCTTCACTTCAGAGCAGCAAGTCCAGATGACTTAATGGTACTGCAACAACGAAATATGATTTAGTTGTTAGAATGCTAGATTACACAAATGACAGTACACTTCTGAACATAAAGTTCTGGCAGCATGATGCTCAGGGCAACAACATTCGGCAAGTACACAAACTTCTCACAACTGGCAGCGGCAGCTAAAACATTCAGCAAGTACACCAGGTATCTAGAGTAGACAACATATACTAAAATTTAATCTTCGAGTTCTAACTCGTCAGCACCACTACTGCTAGATTAATTTCAAGGTGAAGTCTAGAATGTAAAATTCAAACACTCGAGTGACTCTGCTAGCTAGTGTCATGTCAGTACCACTAGTGCTAGATTAACTTCAAGCTGAAGCCCAAGGCGCAAGAAACAATAGATGCTCTAATTACAAGAGAACTCTGAACCTGACTATTACATGATCAAGAAAAACTGAGCAATTAGGATTATGTTTTCACATTCAGTTCTTTCGGGATTTTTACCTTCTTCCGGCTCCTTCTGGTGAGCTCCTTGCAGACCTTGATGTCATCGTCGATCCTCCCTGTGTGACGTACCATCCGCTGACGCCGCTAATGTTGCTCCCTGTGTAACAGACATACATAAGGTACTAATCATGCAGAAAAATAAGGTACTAATCAAGTCAAGTCCTCTGGAAAAATCTCAGTGCTCTATCTGTCTAGTCTGTGCATTCAGTAAACTAGTAAAGCAAACACCATGCCTGTAATTTGGATTGTGTGAAGAAATTAAACAACCCAATCGAAAAACTAATAGCACTTGTTGTGTTTAGAAATTAAACATGCTTGCTAGTTGCTACTGCTTACTGTAGTACTCCCTCCGTTCCATATTAGTTGACTCTAAAGTGGATGTATCTAGCACTAAAATAAGTCTAGGTACATCCATTTTAGTGTCAAGTAATATGGAACAGAGGGAGTACTAGCTAGTAGAAAAGCACTCCTTGGGCAAAAGGTAAAAATAAGGCTCAGAGCTAATCCTGCACTGCTGCTGCTGTAGCAGTATAGTACTCTAACGAACTAATAAAGGTGGAGCTGGAGGAACACAGGAAGCGAAGAATGAAAATCATATTGTGATTCCTGCTGAAATTCTTGGACCTTGGGGAGCCATGGAGGCTGGGATTTGTCTTCTTTCTATGGATTCCGCCATCATCCAGATATGAAGTGTATATGGTATGCAATGAAATTTCACTCTTTTTGTCCATTTTTTCAATAATGGAACACAGGAAGCAAAGAATGAAAATCATATTGTGATTTCTGCTGAAATTCTTGGACCTTGGGGAGCCATGGAGGCTGGGATTTGTCTTCGCTCTATGGATTCCGCCGTCATCCAGATATGAAGTGTATATGGTATGCAATGAAATTTCAATCTTTTTTGTCCATTTTTCAATAATGGAATAAAAGATATGACTCCATTTAACAAAGATAAATGGCTTATTTTTCTCACTAGTTTTCCTGAAGATATTAAATTCGTCACCCATTACTACTGCGCCTTGGCTTTTATTGCACACTTCTGCAAATTCAGCAAGTGTCATTTCCCTTCGATCTGAGCGTGCACATACACCACTATCAAGTGTCATTGTAATTTGGAAATTTTATTCACCAATGGCATTCTGATGAAGAGGTCAGCTAGGTATGACTGAATAGAGTCAAAATCTTCCGCGTCTGCTCCTAACACGAGAACACCAGAGATCTCCCTGATTGAGCAAAATGCTGCCAAATAGAACTCCTATTTACACAATTTTTTATAACCCACCGAGGGGTGTAATCTCTTTTCATTGTTATCTCAAACTAATGTTTTCACACCTGCCTCTCTAATCATCTTCCTCATGAAGCGTTGCTTATCTGGATGGCCTAGACCCTGCAATTCCAAAAGAGACCTGAAATATCTAACAATTTATGTTTATGGCAGTAACCCTCGTTTGCTGGCTCAACCAAATTAACATGGAGCGCAACTTATAATTTTGGTGCTTGTTTTGCTTAGCTTAATCCCACTAGGACTAGCATTGAAAACATCAACATTGTCATATTCTGTCAGAAGCGAGATCTTCAATCACTTGCACCTTGACATGGGTGTATTGTTGACGGGAAGTAAGGGAGCATCGGAATTCTGTAAAGCCAAATGGTGTTCAGATTCTTAACCGCTTCAGTCACCTGCGCATCAGTAGCAACTGTCTTACCGTCTGCAGCTGAGCCATCATCGACTTTGCGTTTGTCCACCGCTGTCGCCATGGTTGCTTATGAATCTTAAAACCGACACGTTCTGGAAAGATAAAAGGCGAGGCTCCAAGGAGAAGAGCGGATTAGTAGGGACATTTACTCACAATGTAGTGTCACCATAATCGTGCCTTCACTTTTCTCAAAATAATAATCATGCCATCACTGGTTCAACAAATCTGAAAAGTTGTCATGAAAAAGTGGCAACGCCGCTGTTTCATACCTGTTTTCCTCTAGCTGTCCTGCATCCACATGTCCAGAATTCCTTCATACGGTCTCAATGTTTGTTGCCGGCAAGAAAAGGATTGCATGATTTATCATGTTTGGTTAGAAAACACCAAAAGGTACAAGTTGAAACTGCGCTTGGCCTCAATCTTTCTGGTTCTTCAGTGCCGATTGGCGAAAGAGAACCACCTACCAGACAAAAACTGCACCTACAAGACGGAAACAGCTGCTTATTTTCTGCACTGAACCACGGAAAAACATCAGATTGCACTAGATTAGGACACATTCAGTAACCAATGAGCCTATGCGACAGTTTTGTAGGCCCGGAGCATGATGAACTTGTACTGAGAGCCAACATAATATCGCAGCAACCATGCAACACCATTGCAGTAAACCTGCCTTGCCACTGAATCAAAGATCTCCGACAGAATGGTACATTCATTTCTGAACAAAAGTAAAAGAAATAGCATGTACATGCACGAAAGAACATGATTAGGGGCAGAGACATGATAAACGGAACCAAAATAACAAAACTGGCACCAATACATAAAGATAACACACTGGAACTCAGCCTGTGCCCTGCCCTTTTGCTCTACATTAGGAAGCCCAAAACCGACAATTTCCATCCAAAACTATGAAGGGATCCAGCCATTCCCTTCGGTTCTGCCAAACTAAGCAGATAACATACGAACCAACACCTTATTACGTACTGAGCCACCAACTGCCTCTAATTAATCGACTCATCGACTATATTCACATCTGATCTGATGCTAACCAGAAGGAACAGAATGAGGGAGACAGGCATGTTACAACAAGGCTTCCCCCGATTTATCTTCTGTTCAATGCTTTTCTGGGCCTCAAAGGAGCAAATCAGACTTGGCAGGCAACCTTCTGTAGAAGTTGAACGGGACAGAGGGCATCCTGCTGCGGAACCGGGGATGGCGCAGCAAGTAAAGCATGGTGATCACCAACAAGACCTGGAACGGCGTCACGTACAGCACGACGGCCACGACCAGGGACAAGAATATGAAGATGGCGGTGGCCCGAGGGTCCCTCCAGCTGAGCAACGCATGAGCCTCTCCCCTTGCGTCGCCAGGTCCCCGACCACCGTCTGCACGCGACCTCCAACACTCCTCAGCCTGTCATAGCGCAATCTCACAATGTCAGCTGGCCTGTTGGTTGGGAATGTGTCGAACTCCTCATCAAGCTCATCAGGGTGCGTAAACTCAGCCTGGGATAGTTTAGTGTCCATGTGTGGTGGGTGCCTTGATCTGTATCGATAGTTCCACAGTCCGATCATGAACATGTAGAGGAAGATGGTGGGCAGGATGAGCTCTGGGTAGCAGATCAGGATCAGGAACAGCATGTGCACCAGCATTGTCGTGATCGGGTTTCGCCAGCTCCTGATACCATCATACCACTTGGCCATCGCGGCAAAGCCGTAGAACAGCGAGGTGATGCGATAAAAGTTGGCCTTGCTGCGCCGGAGACTGAACATGTGCGAGCCCACATCAAGCGTGTACTCCACCACCTCCTTCCGCAGCGGAGGCTCGGCGCGGCTCAGCCTTGCTGAAACAATCTGTGTTGCCTGGTGCCTCAGGTAGTCCAGCTGCATCACTGATATCGGTTGCGAGTAGTGCATCTTTGGCAGCAGCGGCCGGCCATACATGGCGATCATGTTCACCCACGCCGTGCATGTAAACCTCACAGCCAGATGCAGCTCGCCGGTCTTCTTGAGTCCACTCGGCTTAAGAGCCAGCAACGGGTAGAAATGGGTGTACACCCGGTCAGTCTCCAGCGTCGACAGACGAATCCTGACCTTGCCAATGTGCTCATCCCGGGCATCAGCATTCTTGCTCCCAATCTGGGTATTGTCGAACACCACCACGGTGATCACGGTGCAGGGATCAAACACCTCCCAAGTGTACTGCTCATTCCACTGCGGATTCAGCGTGTTGAGAATGGTCCTTGTGCGCACCCATTTCGGACCATACTTTGCAACACAGTAAGCGTCGGTGCTGCGGCCATCCTTGGCCTTCATCGGTATCAGGTTGCGTGCGCCCAGAACCCCCACCTCAAGGATCCCGATGCTCGGCTTCCTCGTCTGCTTGGACGATGGCTGGAGATCGCTGCTGTAGTAAGTGGACTCGTCGAGAACGTGGTACCCGAAGTCCAGCGACATCCGAATCTGTATCTTGCTCGCGAATTTCGCTTCCTTCTTGTCAGGGTCGTCGCTGGGACGCCCGAGGCTGTACCAGCGCGGCTCCACGGGCTTGCCGTAGTGGTCGTGGCGCGGCATGGCGGCGTTGAGTGGCAGCACGATGCGCCCAGCGGCTCGTCGCGGCCCGGCGCAACGCGGTCCTCCACGGTGATGAAGAGCGGCTCGTCGAAGGGCTCGGAGGCGACGAACATGAACTCCTCGTTCCACATCGGGTTGGGCGTCCCGGGCGGCCCGCCGGGGCGCGTGCGGCGGACCTGGCCGGCGAGCTGCAGCTTGACGTAGGCGTTCATGGGGCGGGACGCGTCGTGGGGGACCAGGTCCTGCGCGCCGATGGCGGCGACGCGGAGGTACACGAGCTTGGGCGAGAAGTAGACCTTGGCGCGCGTGGAGTTGACCGCCGCCGGGCTAGCCGCGCCGTGCGCGTCGGAGTGCCAGGCCTCCGGGAACGCCTCGTCGGCCTGGGTGCCGAGCCAGACGGAGAGCATGATCTCGCCGTGGTGGAGCTTCTCCCCGCGCTTGCCCTCGAGCCGGTACCACTGCGGGGCGAGCGGGGAGTCGGGGGGCACGCGGACGGGGACCTCGGAGAGGTCGAAGGCCATGCGGCCGACGAGGTCGTCCCCGCCGGCGAGATCTCTGGCTTCACGGCCACCTCGAGCAGGTGCGACTGGAGGTGCGTAGCGGAGAAGGCGAAGACCTGGCTCCAGGACGGGCTGTGGTTCCCGCCGTGGACGGCGGTGGTGCCCTTGAAGTTGCCGAGCTTGACCTCGACGAAGGGGTCGATGGAGCCGGCGGGGACACGGCGGGCAGGTCCCGCGCCTTGACCACGTGCACGTAGAGGAAGCGCATCGGCTCCACGAGGTCGTAGGTGGAGGAGATCTTGCCGGCCGCGTTGGCGGCGGCGGCCGAGGGGTTGAGGCCCGGGATGTTGAAGCGGGGCCGCTGCATGGCCGCCAGCGGCGGGCGGGTTTCCGTCAGGCCGAACTGCTGGTGCGGCGGCGGCATGCCGCCGCCCAGGCCGTGCATCATGAACGGCCGCGGCTGCATTGCTCCCTTCATCTCGGCGTTGTGGCGGCGTGGGGAGGGGGAGGTGGGGGTGGGGGTAGTGTGGTTGGCCTAGTGAGGCATTCCGTCGAGCAGTTGCTGTATCAGCGCAGCGCCGTGGGAGTGGAGTGGAGGAGAGCGTGCGTGTGTGTGGGCAGCAGAGTACGGCAGGGATCTGTATCAGCGCCACGATGAAATCCGACCGTTAGATCCGAATCGAGCGGCTCTCATCCACCAGAAAGGATGCACTGACAGCGTCTCGCAGCTCCCACGTGAAAAAACATGCGTCATCGACAAGTAGGTCAGCGCACCCCGTGGCCTTCGTGTCAGTGACGTTAGAGATACCTTGCACGGTGTAACGAACAGATAAGCTTCCCAGGCAGGGCAAGGTGCGTTTGGTTGCTGGTCTTCGTCTCCTTCGCCGGCGGAGCTGCGGTTCTCGGTGTCAGCTTTGGATCATCCTCCTCGTTTTGTTCTTTCGTTGTTCTTGTTCTATGTACTTGGTATGTGGATCGCTGTTGAATAAACGTGGAAGTTGGATGTGTCAAAAAAAAGATATCGTATTTGCTGGGCTCTTTGCGAGGCGGCGATGTGGCGGACAGCTCGACGGATGCGTGGGATCCTCTGTGGATCCGTCGGGAATTTCGCTCTTGCGAGCCATTTACCCCATCTTGCACAGTCACCACTCACATGGACCGCAGAGATGATTGAGAATTCCTTCTTTCTGTAGAATAACTTTCGTGCCACGGATTATGGTTCCTACGAACGCAAGGACAATCACGTGGGCGGTTCGAGCCTTCTTCTCCGGTTCTCAATCACAGCGTAGCATGCGGTGTGGGCCGTTCCGACGGTGCCAACGACGATGACGCGCGTCCGTGGGTGTCGTTCCCTCTCTTGGAGGTGTCACCGATGTGTGTCGACACTTCACTCGCTCTCCCTCTAATTTGATTGATGTCTCCAGACGATATGCTAAACTGGGAGTCGTATCAACGTGATGGCAACGTACTTGATATCGTTGCTCTGTTGGGAGCATCGCGTTTGGAGACGCAGATTGGAGGTCCTTTGTTGAACTCTTTCGGTGCTCGTCGATGTCCAAAGTCGATCTTCGAGGGCGCTATGCATGTCGTCATTGGCAAAGTCCAAGACGATGCCTTTCTCGGGACGGACCAAAGTTCCTCCATCTAACCTCCCTCGATGTTGTGTCGACCCATTTGGAGTTGTTTTTGTTCAGAGACGACCGGCGTCGGTCGAGAGGCAGCGTTGCTGCTTAGTTTAGGATAGGCTAGCTCGTGTTATGGATGTCGTGTCTGTCTTTGGACTACCCGGTCTAGAGTTCTCACTATACCCGTTGTTCCCTGCATGTAGTCGTCTTGTACTTCAAATTAGTCATTTTGTAAAATATGGTATGCCTTTAATATACTCTCGAAAAAAGAAAAAAATGTTAGTGGACGAGTTCAGGACATTTTTTCTTCTTCTCTGCAAGCGCGGCATTGAAATTGTTGGTGGACAAGTTCTGGATCCCCTTTTTTTTTTTTTGAAATCTCTAGCCCTTCGGCGCTTTATTCATTAGGCAAGAGCTTCTGTGCTTCTCTGATTGAACTAACTCAATTAGAAAGCCAGGGATAAGCTAGCTCTTTCGTGTAAGGGCACGAGCAATGGAGGCAGTAGGAAACGGTGGTTCCATCTAGGCTTGTATTGCTCCCCAACCATTCAGTTTCCCTCTTCTCTCTTACTTTTCTCTCTCTCCCCTGCTTTTTCTCTCTATACGAGCTGAGGCGGCTGTCTCCTCTGCAGGCAGCGCCTGTCACCGCAGAGCGTGCCACCACGGCATCCGAGCCTACGTGGCTCTGCGGGGCAGTAGGCTGGAGCCACGCGCTGTACATGCCCTAATAATAATCTGTACTTTGAGTTCAGGACCTTTTTGGATCAGCGGAGATCGGTGCCGCAGATGATCTCGCACGTCTGTCGCAAGCCAAAGATACGGGGTTGTTGGCATGGCACTGGACGGGACGGACGTTGTTGAGCTAGCAAACTCGGTCCTTGTCCATTTCCCTGAAATCGCTGTTGCCGGTAGCTTCACGCCTTGGTCCGTGCAATCCGGACGTGAAGAGCCGTTGCTTTCCTCGCGTGTTCAAACATTCGACACATCAATTCCGCTTTACTTTCCCCATTTACAGACATCCGTGCACCGCATCTCTTTTTCTTTTTGTTGGAAGTACGTCGCATGTTATTTTTCCTTCGACACTTCCATGTGCAGCCACCACCGTACTGTCCTGGCACGTCGAACAACGCTACGAAATGTTGAAATAAATCTGAGGTAATAGCATGGCGCATACATAAGTTGTATAGGATGTGCAAACTCATACAACTACTTGCGAACTGTGCTTAACTATTCCCTGAACTAAACATGTGAGGTTTATTTTGGTCCAAAGGAAAATCCCTACGTATCAAGCCACGTGTCCTCGCCGTTGTCAAAGGAAATTCGATTAGGAAGAAATGCCGAGTAGAAGGAAATTCCATAGGTTAGATTAGAAGGAAATTCCATATGTTCAATAAAAATCCCCCTATATCGCATAAAGGCTCGAGCTTTATCCTTAGGTTCGTTAGAAGGAAATTCCCAAATCGGCTGACCCTACTTCGCAAATTAGGCGACGGCCATGCGTTGGGTGCGGCGTCCGGTCGCTGACTGTGAAATATGAGTGCGGCGGTCGTGGTAGAGAGTACGAGGCGATGACCGGATGGATTTGAGTTGGGATGCGGTCGGTCGCAAGGCCCTAGGCAGGGACGACGAAGGTGCAACCGAAGACATGGGCGGTAGATTTTAGGAAAAAATATCAAAATAGATACTCACCTTTAATTGGGATGTGATAGTTCCGTTCAAGTTACTCGTCTCGCTTTCTCTGCTAGCTCTACCAGTCTTCCCATCTGATTCCAAGCTCACTCTGGCTAAGGATGTCTCCAATGGGCCGACTTAAACGGCCACCGATTTGGTCCGGAATTTATCCGTTTGGATCATCAAACGGAGTCCATGTCCGCCTCTCTCTGGCCACTGTACCTAACGGACCTGACGCATCAAGTCGGCCCGGCCAAAGTTTTGATCATTTTTTTGACTCGGCCGTTTCATATAACATAAATGTAAGCCCACAATACAAATAGTTCAAATAGTTATTACAAATCAAATAGTTCAAATAGCTTATTACAGACCAAATAGTTTATCAAATAATACAATATTTCACAAATAGTTTTACAAACCAAATAAATAATAAATTGTATCAAACGGAACTACTGCTGGATCCTGTAGTGCTGCCACACATGCTACACCAAATTATTTTGGAGCTTCATATGAGCCTTCTCACGAATACCACGGTGTAAGTCGAGGAACTGAGCAAAAGATGACAATCCTTGAGGCTCAACCAACTCCGGCTGAAACTGCCATGCGTGATCATAGATACTGTCATCGCGCTCATCCTCCACCATTATGTTGTGCATGATCACACAAGCTGTCGTCACCTCCCCACAGGGTCTCGTTGCTACATGTCCTAGCAGGGTGCCGAACAATAGCCCATCGTGATTGGAGGGCACCGAAAGCACGCTCCACATACTTTCTAGCACTCTCTTGTTTTTTGGTAAACCTTTTCTGCTTCTCATCATTTGGTTTGGAGATTGTCTTTACAAATGTAGTTCACGTAGGGTAGATCCCATTAGCTAGACATGATGGCTTCTTGTATGTGTGGTCATTGATCTCAAAGGTCACCTTGGGGACATTGTAATTGGAGAGCATGTTAAACACTAGAGACCGCTGAAGCACATTAATGTCATTGTGTGAACCTGCCATGTTAATGAAAGAGTGTCAAATCCACATATCTCGTGATGCCACTGCCTCAAGTATGACCGTGCACTCTCCAACATGTCCTGTGTACTGTCTCTGCCAAGCAAATGGACAGTTGCTTCACTCAATTATGCTTCCAATCATCTCAGGAAAGGCCCTGAACTCGTTAATCGACAAGAGTCAGGCCATGTCCGCAACATTGGGCTCCCTCAAATACTCCTTGCCAAAGACCTGTACCACAGCTGCACAAAATTTGTACATTGATTCTAGGCACGTGGACTCACTCATCCGCACGTACTCCTCCACAAGTATGCAAGCATACGGATAACTGTGGTGCATTTCTGATACGAGGAGAAGCTGAGGGTACCAACTGCATATCTCTTGCATATAAAATAATCATCATAATGCATCACCCCCAATCAGATACAGTTGAACAACAACCGTCTCATCTAGAACCGGCGTCGGAAGATCTTGGGAGGATATGTTGGTTTCATCCGACGAAAGTAGTCCCCGTAGAGCTGGACGTGGCCAGCTGATCTGTAGCGGTCCAAGGCGGGAGAACGCCTCGGCAGAGACCCTCTGAACACTAGCTGCATCCTCTCTATGTATTCATTGACGATGGGGGTGGCAACAAGGCCATCACTCTCATCATCGGATGAATCATCGGAGCAGGACTGATACATGATGTAGTTCTTGTAAAAATACTCATCGGAGCTCAACATCTTGTGGGCGCGGCGTTGGGGTCGCCTGCGCTCCGAGCTCCAGGGCCGTGAGATTCACCGATTGCGGTAGGGGAGGAAACCGCTCCGGTAACGGCGGGGCAGAGGAATAGGCGGCGACCTCCCGGGAACGGCCTAGAGTAACAAATCGGAGTGGCAAGGGCGAGGTGGCGGGGGAGGGGCGAGTGAGGCGGAGAAGATTGTGTTGGGAATGGTCTGTTCGGCGGACCAGAGACGGACAAAGTGAGGACCCAAAATCTGTCTCACATTTAGGCCGAGTTTAAGTTGCCACGGACTGAAAAACGGACAACGATCCGTTTACGTCGTTGCGTTACGCCTTGATTTTCGCCCAATCATGCAAAAATGGACGCACGAGCACTGGATATGTCGCCCCGTTGAAGACATATACAAAGCCATTTACGTGCGTGCTCCCCATCTTACACAGTCACCACCCCGTTGAAGACGTATGCAAAGCCATTTACGTGCGTGCTCCTCATCTTACATAGTCACCACTCACATGGACCGCAAAGATGATTGGGAATTCTTCTATCTGTAGAGTAACTTTCGTGCCACGAATTGTGGTCCTAGGAACCCAAGGACGGTCACGTGGGCCCTTAGCGCATGATGAAGTCCTCTCCGATCTCCAATCAGAGTGCAGCGTGCGGCCGTTTTTTTTTCGTTTTTTTTTCTCAGTAAGTTGAGGCGCATTTTAATTGCAGCAGCAGCAGCAGCGGAGATAGACAGGTGCCGCAGCGCAGATGATCTCGCAAGCCCAAAGTTGTTGACTGGGCACGTGACGGGACGGACGTTGTTGAGCTAGATAGAGATAGCTACGTAGCTCGGTCCTTGTCCATTTTCCCGAAATTTGCTACACGCCATTCGTGCACCGCATCTCATTTTCTTTTTCCCGGATATACGTACCTCCTATGTTTTTTTTTTTCATTTGACGCGTCCATGTGTACGTTCCTGCACGTCAAACAAGCAACAACTGTTGGTGCTGACTGCTGACAGCGCTAGCAAATAAAATTCTCGCTTTTATGTCGTGTGTACTAGTATGGACATTTCATAGTAGTGGCTTTTCCAAAGTTAGCGGCGTTCCCTCTCTTTTTCCCTTGGTGAATAAATAAAGTGGCCGTCGCGTTTCTGCGAAAGTTGGCGAGAAGGCAGCCGAGAGCTCCTCAAAAGGGCATGTAGCTCCAGACGGTGGGCCGTGTCGCGCCGCCCGCCCATTTCCGGAAAGGAGGATTTAAACTCCGGCAGGTTACGTCACTTTCAGGCACGTCTCTTTTTTCGGAGCTACTGTAGCTAGCGCTTTTCCTTCTCTAAGATTAGACACGACACGACAGGTAATTGACAAGCTAGGATCGGTGTCATGGACCATGAATGTTGAATTCCATGATGATGATGAAAGGGGGCTCAGCTCCGCGATGCATTGTCAAATGGAAACGAACACGGGGTAGGACACGACACGCGCGCCGCAAGGTTGGTGGGAGACTCGTTCGTTCATCCACCGGCGAAGACATCTCAGCAAATTTCGGGCAGGGGCGCACATGTGATCTCCAGCGCCGCGTGGGGTTGGGAATGGGAGCTGTGGCCTGTGGGCGGGACCAGCTAGCGCGGCGCCGGGTAAAACAAAGGACGCAGTCGTCAGACCGGGTTTCTCCTCTGATTCCGTTCTGGATCCACGACGACGACGAGACGAGAGTCTCCTCAGCAGTCAGCACTCAGCGCAGGACCCCCGGCTGACACCCATCTTATTTGTAAACTGCTTCTCTCTAGGCATGATCTCCGGCCGAGAAGAAACCCGGTATAGTATAAAAAACACGATCATGTGCGAGCCCGCGTAGGATCGGGACCTCGGCTCGATGGGAGGAGCAAGCAACGATGGAGGCGTGTGTGCGCCGCCGGCGGCCTGGCGGATGGATTTTTTCTTCGTCTTCCCACACGGTTCCCCATGGCGAACGTAGGGACAAACATGCCAGCAGTAGACCTGTAGCTCTAGCGCTGGCGCTGCTCAGTTCCTGGAACTCTGTGTCTGTGGAAGCCAGACCCGGTCGCACGAGTACAGAGACTCGAGTAAAATAATCCCTAGATTTTCTTTTTAGAATACGTAATCCGTAGAATTAACCGGAAAACACTTTTGCCGTCCCGAGTTCCAGTTCCAGTTAGCCCGGGAGAAAAAAAACTCTACTCAGAAATAACGCAACGGGTCCGGACGCAAATTATTTGGTGGGCCGGGCTGGATGCGGCGTCCTGGCTAATTGTCCGGGGATGCTTCGGCTGATCGATTTGCAGAGGTGTGGGCCTGGCCTAAAGGCCGTGTTTTGTTTTGACAGGTAAAGGCCGTGTTAGTGGGCCGCCTAATTCGTATATACTGACTGTTATAATTTGCATCCATTGCATATGGTATATATCTCAAAAACAAACAAAAAATCCATTGCGTATGGGACGATGCGGAGAAGGGAACAAACACGGAAGCAAGGATATGCGATGTGACCACTTGCACTTGAGCTTAGCGCGCTGCCACGGGTATGAATCCTACACGATCTCAACTAATTAATTCCGGTGAAAGTGAGAATGGCGGCCTCGTCTCGCGATGCTGCCAGTCATTAGCATGGCAGGATCTTCTTAGCTTTCCCAATTGTCTCGACCTTGTCTGTTCGAGCCGTGATATCACCTGCATCTTATACCATTCCGTCACAGCGAACGGCCCAAACACAACAAGTCAATGTATCAAAGCAATGATATCTTATCTTACACACATGGAATTTATGCCATCGTTGTTTTCAGATCAGATAGTACTTTTTTTGCGCAAAGTTTCAGATACTACTTTTACATGATTCAAACTTGCTGGCCATATATAGGACCATAATGCTCCAACAGATCGACCATTGCCTGAATCTGGCCGCATGCACTTGGTGTTCTTGGCTGCCTAATTGCTCCTCGAGGAATAATGCTGCTACCCCGTTTATGTTGTTCGGCTCATGCCAGCGCAGCTCAACGAGAAGATGGATATGGAATGAGTCAGATTATATCTGCAGGTTCGGTTGGTTCCAACCAAGCTTGTGCGGTACCGATCGCAAGGACAACCCTACCAGAATTATGGTTCCACCTAACCCCCTTGAATCATCCAGCCACCATTCTAGCTCGGAATAGATAATCTCGGAGGATGGTCGAGACTTAGGAGTAGCCTGAGAGATAAAATGCAGTGCTGGCCGTGTTAGCTAGCTTCTATAGAACGGACACGCATGCGGAATGCTATAGCTTGCTGGCATGGAGGAATGTAAGGTAGGTACTCCCTCCGTTTTTTAATACTCCCTCCGATCCATATTAGCGGGCATAATTTTGTCTAAATTCATATGTATCTAGACAAAGTTGTGCCCACTAATATGGATCGGAGGGAATATATGATATTTTAAGTGTTGCACATGTTGTCTAGATACATACTAAAGTGAGTGAACATGCACACTAACACATGTCTATATACATTTGTGTACATGTGCATGTAGACAAATGCTAAAACATCTTATATTAAAAAACGGAGAGAGTAGGTGAGAATGATCGAGAGAATGTCCAAAACGGACCTGGGTGATTATTGCGTTTTAGAAAAACTCAGTTTTGGTGAAGCACTCACTCATTCCATCACTGTTGCACCCAACTCACATATATAATCAACCCTGGATGAGAATAATCCTTCTAGATGCCTTTTGTTGTGGGCGCTGACATCCGGATGAAAGATACGTATACGTGAGATCCAACTAAATTATGAAGATGCCCGGCAGGGAGTTGCCTAACCACCATTTTCCGATGTGCGTTTCCGTGAGCTCGATTGGATGATGTACGTACATTACTGAAGCTCCACGGCCATGAGATGGTATATCCATTTCTTGAAGAGGAATCTCCGTTTCCGTCGCTGTGCCGACCTGCTAGGATTACAGTATGATGATCGCCTCCTCATCATGAGTTGAGAGTTGAAAACGGCATCATCTAAAAGAGTTAAAATAACCATCCTCCGTATATATGTTTTGCTTCTGCATTTGATTGATCCATCGCAGGAACCTTCTACGGCTGCACGGGGATCACGTTTATTCTACTCCCTCCGTTCCATATTAGTTGTCTTTCATTTGTACAAAAGTGGATGTATCTAGACTTGTTACAAGTATAGATACATCCACTTTTGTACAAATGAAAGACAACTAATTTAAAACGGAGTAACAAGTATAGATACATCCACTTTTGTACAAATGAAAGACAACTAATTTAAAACGGAGGGAGTAGCAGCGAAGCGGCAGACTGGCGTCGATTTTAGGTAGGTGCAAGTGCTGTGTGTCAGCCTACCAACCTCTAGATATAATGGAATGGAACGCGCTACCTGTCTGTCTAGTGGATACCGGTTAGGATCCCTACAAACTATAATGATAGGTTTGTTGGAAGTAAATCATTCAATTTAGTAGTAGTTTAGACTTTTAGAGTGCTCCTGATGGTTTTGGTAACCGGACAGTTGCTGGTACCCTCCGGTATACGATCGTACCGATTGACATGCTACATACTTGAACAAAAATTGTGTAAATTAAAACCATTTTCCTTAAATTTGGCAAAAGTCGATAGAGGAGAGGTATGTAGTTATCAGTGCTAATTTATATCTAGTAAACATATATAGATACTTATATGAACCAAACAAATTAGATTTGTTTGACGATTGACGAGGAACAAGAATATAACAAACTATAGTACGATTATTTGGTCTTTGGAGGTTATCGTCTCAATCTTCGCCAACACCATGGATGGACATGATGCGACGAATTGGGCCAACGATAATTTTTTGGATCTAGGATCAAGAAAGGAGACGATGGCATGGGAAAACCCGACAAATTGCCGATGAGTTGGGTGGAGAGACAACCGACGAGGTGGTTGTTGACACCGCCATAGCAAGATGTCAGGCCGTGCATGTGGCATGTGGCCGCCGGAGTGGCGGAAAACATTGGATGGCTATGGCCAACAAGGTAGCAAGGCCCGGGAAGGAGAGACCCACAAAGTCATTCCATAAAAGAGTAGAGATTTTCATTTTCTTTTCTTAGGTACATAAGAAAACACATGAGATGTGCCCAACATGAAGATTTTGACTTTATTCTGGATTGGGCCATGAACTTGACTCCCAGCAAGATTTATCTTTACCACGATATCGCCACTGACTTTGGCGACGTCCACCTAATTCTATCATTACTCGTTGAAATGGTACACCTTTTCGAATATGAAGACATAGTAGAATTTAGATCCCAAGTCTCTGTTTAATTTCAGGATAAATTCAAAGTTCAAAGCTCCCGTTGAAATTTGGTGCACCTACACTGCACATGGGGTTACATGCATGACTATGTAGTAATTGATGCCGTGACCCTCATCGTGGGGGCTGCACTTGGATATGGGCACGCTTGATTTGTGTCAACAAATGCATCGTATACCAACCATTTTGTCATAGCAAACTATTTGGTTATTTGTTGAGATGACTGTTCACATTTTGGCATTGAATACCACATTTGGCCACTAATGTAGTTGTCTCGCCAACTTTATTAAATTTGGTCAAGTGAAACTCTGGTAGGAATTTCAGCTAGAAAGTTTTGGATTAAAAATAATTAAAAACTATCATAAAAAGATTTGGGTTCGAAATAAACATTAAGGATACATGGCATGCTGGATTAGGCTAGGACGAGTTGGACATGTGTCGCCCTCTGGAGGCAGGAGATTTTTGCCCCACATCTTCGGGGACGCTCATCATTGTCCTTTTCTATTTGTCTAATGCAACAACATATTTGTTTCTTTGGTATACTTCATATGAGTAGTGGTCCCACTTGTGAGGATGATTTCTTTTATTTATTTGACTCTTTTGTAAGTTGGTTATTTCCGTTGACACCGATGTTATCTTATAGATTATATAGAAGAATCATTGATTACGAAATATAGTAAAATGATAAAATAAATTCAAAAGAAATGGAATCTGCTTAATAATCACAAAGGTGAACTTTTGACATATATCGTCAAAGAAAGCGGTGATCTAATGTTGACCAAAGTCACGACACCGTGAGTGACACAAATTTTTCGAAGTATTTGACCACGGGATAAGTGTCTACGCCGTCCCGGTGACCCTATACGGTCTCATGTACTAAAATAAATGGAAAATGATCTAACAAATATTTCACCAAACTAATATAAAGAATTACAGTACATATAAAATTAATCACCGCTAATGATTAGAGGTTGATATTTTGCTTGCCGGCTAACTCATATGCTATTCGCATCACCAGAAAACGATGTGAACTACGTAGTTACATATCTCCATGTATTAGACGGCCCGCTCCATGATCAAGTCATTGAAATATTCATGAAGTAATTATCAAGCCCGTGGCTTGTTGGGATTCGCCGAGGATCAATCACATGAGAAATATCACAAACACGAGACACTCAAAATCTAATGGCAAGAGGCAAGTGTCGTGGCCTCTATTTTTTATTTATTAATATTTTTAAAATCTCACTATAAAAATCACATATATTGGATGTGCTTATATACATGAAAGCCAGACCACGACCTAGAGCTACATGGACCGAATCGAAGGCAAACTCCAAGTATTGCATGGAAGGATATTTTTGCTTGGCTGCCCACGTTTGGAAATTGGACATCCTTTCCAAATAATTGACTAAATCTCCTAGCATATGAACCAGCAAGAGTATGATACTATAACTCATACACGACTTGTCAGCTGATCGTACTAGCAAAAACTAGTAAATTATGGACTGACCAGACTCATATATGGTAACTAACCAAAACTTACTTGATCCATGCAGTACACAAACACAAACTGATTAAACTAATCAAGATTATGCCAGCATGGCTCACATGGCAGCCGAGGCCGGTCCAAACATATTTTGTAAATAGGGAGACTTAAAATAAATATATTTATACTAAATTTTTATATCATTTTTTGAATTACTTTTATCTAACTATAATCTGAAGTGTAGTTTTTATTTTCAATCATAGTTAACAATATTTGAATGTTGATAATATTAATTAAATCGTTGTTACTATTCCAATGTCTATCTATATAAAACTGTGTCACGTTAGACTTAAAACTTTTGTTGAGAAAAGTCTCCAAGAATTATATTTTATTATTTACATAACCTATAGAGTGTTTATTCGTATGTGTGTATACATGGGTGTACATGCGTGTGCTTGAGTCTATTCTAATATTCTTAATATCATGGTAGAGATCTCTAAAGTGTACTTTCAAATTCTTAATACTTGTTTCTTGTCTATGATTAGGTAAGCACATTTGTATAGCTTCAGCAAAAAAGGTAAACATATATAAACTTCTAGAGTATAACTGAAATGCAGGTAATAGTCTTGCAAGTACTGATCAGCAAATCTAGTGCATACCGGAGGTATACACACCAAGCACCCCATAAATGAAAAAGAAAAATACGTCAACACAAGCCTTAAAGCAACAAAAGGGAAGAAAGAACAAGAAAATTGAAAATCCATTTTGCTTGTAGGACAAGATGCTCCTATTATGAAAAAACATAGTTGGCAATGTAAAAAAAATCCAAAAACAATTCAGGTTTATACACAGCCATTTTATATAGGCACACAAAGTTTTGTATAAAAAAGACATTTTTTTGTGCACTGTGTAAAAAAGGCAAATAAAATGTCTAGTAATTTTTTTTATTTTTGAGCACCGAAATTGTCTTTTTTATACAAATCGGAAAAAACATTATTTTTTTCTTGAAACTTTGTGTACCAACATAAAATGTTTGGAGGTACACCCGAAATTTATTTCAGATTTTTTTGAGATTTTCAAATGTTCTTTAAAATGCACTTTCCATAATGAGACTAGATACTCCTACGAGCCAAAACACCATGTCCAAATTTAAGAAAATTTGTTTGTCCAAAATAAAAACAAGAAAATATGTCAATTCAAGCTCCCGGCAAGTGAACATTATTACTACCATTGTCCTATTTTTATCATCTAACCAGCGGAATGATCCGCGCATTTACACGCTTGAATTTACAACATGTGTTTATATTTAGTATTTATGTCACTCTTCAACACATCTTTTATTTACGATTAAAAACATATTCCGTTGAAGTATCCGCTAAATAATCTAGGGTATTCAAAGTGTTAAATAATAAAAATATATGTCTCAAGAAAGAAAGGTACTGGTTAAGTAACAACGATATAGTAATGTGTATTAGATTGACCCTAAAAGGGTCATTTAAAGAAAGATTGGTCATTATGACCTTTATGTGTACAATCTGTAAGACTAGCCATAGTGGGAGTATCATAGGTAGTATCATGCATGCCACGTTGGCAAAAAACTGACGTGTCACTGCAATTAATGATGAAAGAGATGGTAGTGATATCATAAGTAAATACCGTAACATAACGGATTCCAATACAAGATGAGTCTACAAGATAATAAATGCATCGTTATATGATACTACACATATGTTGCCACCCATAATGAAAGTAGTAACATAGACTAGTATCATATGTATGATACTAGTGTATGATACTCCCCAGTATGCCTAGTCTAAGACTATGTGTCATGCTTTTTTTCCAACGGTAAATAAATGTTCGGAGGGTCACGCTAGTAGATCTAGAAGATAGCACACAGGGATGTATAGAGGTTGGGGCCCGGCAGAAAAGCGTCCGATAAAAAACCTACTCCTGTTGTGTGCCAGCTTTTGTATTATCTCGCGTATGCTCTAACGATTTCAAGGTAAGGCTCGATCTCGCTTATGGTGGGTGGATGATGACGGGTGTTTGTGATGTGAAAGAACTCACCTAGCTCGACGGCACCCATTCCCCATTATATACTTGATCGGAATTAGAGTTACAGACTGCCGAGCAGGCCTACATATACGTGCGACTACGTTAAATCCTAACAAGAAATTCGAGATCCGATCTGAATCGGATTACATCAAGCATTCCGCAATGTCCAATCGTTTGGCGATCTTGGTGTGGTTTGTACCCCAGAATAATGTGTTTCGGGTCCTCGCAATTGCTTCATAGTGTTATTTTGATATTGCGCAATATCAGAACAATATGTGCCATGTGCGTACGTTAAATTGCAATCTTTGAGCGCACCGCACGTCTACACGTTGAAAGCATGGAAGAGAAGCAAACAGACATCACACCCGATCAGAGCGCCGTCCTCGACACAGTCGAGGGCAGCGCCGATCTCAGCTTTCTAGGCCCGGCAGCCAGGCACACGGCCTCGAGGAGAATACCCGGTGGAAACCGGTGAAACCCCAAAAAAAAAATCATGTTTTAATGTTTTAAAAATTCCAAAAAAATGCATTACGTTTGGAAGGTAGAGTTCTATGAAATGCAAATTTACAAATTGAAACTCAAAATTGTCTAGAGCAATGATAACGAAAAATTCAGCAATGAATAGGAACGTCGCTACTATTCATTGCTGAATCTACTATTCATTACCAAATTTGTCATTTTCATAACTATTAATTTTTTTTGAGCTCAGCTTGCAAATTTACATGTCTATAGAATTCTACCTTCCCAACATAATGCATTTTCATTGAGTTTTTTAAAAAAAACTTCTAAACATGATTTTTTTCATGGTTTTCACCAATTTCTACTAAAAATTGGTTTCCACCGGATACTTTCTCCCGGCCCCGTGCCAAGCTGACTTAGCCAGTTCTGCACTGACTACTTTATTATATTCCAAACGAAGAAAACCCCTCGTCTGACCTGATCACTTGGTGGATCGGATTGCTTCTCCTGTTTAGCTATGATATTGAAGTACATTGTACACTTGATTTTCAGATGTGAAATCCGGGACTTGATAACCCCACTTGCATATTTGGCAAGCAAGAAATGAAAATGAGAATGGTAACCTCATACTCCTTCCATTGAAAATAAAACAAAATATATCTGCGATCTTGAACTCTGTATTATATGCAAGTGTCCGGATTTCTATGACTCGGAACTTTGGAGTAGCAACGAGGACAACTGAACAAAAGGACGAAACGTAGTATCTATCTATACATCACTACTGTATATAAAAGCTCTCGGTTTCAGCGAACCATGGAGGTGGCCACGTCGCCCCTGCACTGTAGAAGTTCACTGCTTCTACAGTGCTGTTCTTCTACAGTGCTGCAATTTTGTTAGCAATCTGCTTTCTCCTCCCTACTGTTCATGTCCGATTCACTGTTCATGGAACCCACCCTACAGTGCGCGACCCCACAGTGCACTTCTACAGTGCGTGTAGGACCCCATGCCGTCCGATCCCGATCCGACGGCCCTCCTTTTCATGATAACATATACATGGAATACATGCGCGTCGACGAGACCCCACGCCGTCCGATCCCGATCCAACGGCCCTCCTTTTCATGATCACATATACATGGAATACATGCGCGTCGACGAGTAGGTTCCATTCCCGTGATCGGTTTTGAGTTTGGTCCACTCTAACTTCTTAATTTTGGATCCAAATTCGCAAAAACATTTAAAGAATTTTGTCAAATTCGTCGCACTCAGTCATCCGTTTGAATTTCTTTCACGAGTAAATGGATATCACCCTTCCAAACAACTTTCATGTTTTAACCTTTTTATTTTAACGGACATATACATATTTCTCTCTAATCTTCATCACTACTATATATAAAAGCTCTCGGTTTCAGCGAGCCATGGAGGTGCCACGTCGCCCCTGCACTGTAGAAGTGCATACATATTTCTCCCTAATCTTCAAATCCGTTATATTTTTCTACAGTCCACGCCGCTTTTTTGTAGTACAGTCCTCGCGTTTTCCAAAAATTGTGAATCGGTCCTCCGGAATAAAACTTTTTTTAAAAAAGTCCTCGCGTTTTCCAGAAATTGTGAACCGGTCGCCCGGAATAAAACATTTTTGCAGCAAAGACCCCACATTTCCCAAAAATTGTGTATCGGTCCTCCGGTACAAAACACACGCGCTAGCTCTAGAACCGAAATCGACCTCATTCCCCCCGAGTCGGCCACCTCTGGCCCACCCCCGCCGCCGCTGCCCATCCCGCCCCCGCCGCCGTCTCGCTACGACCTCGGCCCTCCTCCTCTCTCTCCCCGTCGCTCCTCCTCCAGTTCACCACTGCCCCGCGCCTCCCATGACGGGTTGGCCGCCGGCCCTCCGCCGCACCCCTAACCTCTCCGCTAGCCGATGCCCCCACCCGTAACATGTAGGTACATGCTCCTTTTGAAAAAAATGTGAAGGACATAATATATACTAAACATCGATATTTTCTCGCTACAGGCCTGAGAATTATAATGTGTAAACCTCTTTGCTAATTTGCGTTCTATTGGTATGCCTCTGTATTGCCAAATTTTCTCCATCTAAGTTTTGTTAACACAATAGGTGCAACTTTCTAACTTCATATTCTTTTGGGCATGACACGTACTGCTTTGCTTAAAAGACAATTGTTCAACTGTTAATCTAAACCTAATAATCTCAGCCTGCGAAGCTTTTCCGGTGACGTCGAGCATACAATTTAAGTAGTAACTATTTTTTTAATCACAATTCCGAAGATGTATGGATAATATGTTGATGGGTGTCTGAAAAAAATAAAAAACAAAGAATTCTGTTTACACACTTGAGATTAGTAACAGCGTATGTTTTTAGCTATAATATATCCATACTTCTTTGAATAAAATTTGTATTGCACTTCAGTTCATATTTGTTGTAGAATTTCAACTTTTTCTTTTGTAGCAGGACCTTGGTGAAAACAAGCCGATGGGATAATTTCAGCACAAACTGGACTTGGAGTATTTCACATCGAGTTCTGTTCCATCTTCATTTCTTTATAGCCAAAAAAATTGCTCCTTCCATTTCCTTATATCTGATTGTCTGTCTCACATGGGGAAAATCTTATTTTAGATACAAACGAATATTAATTAAGAAAATTGCAGTGTGGCATGCATGCTTCCAAATATTTTATCTATAATACCAATTATGTTATCATGGAACGTGAAAGTTAGCGATCGGTATTCTACAATTAAATATACAAACTGATTATGGCATGAAATTAATAATGTCTCTATACTTAGTTCACTTATGCCTATTGATCTTGGCAGTAGTGACGTAAAAGAGATTGTTATCAATGATGCGCTACTAAATATTTATGGTGTACGATTAAGTTAGTATTTTGCTCAACGGTCGTGGTAATTTTTGTACTGCTTCATTTAATTTTGTCTTCATATTCCAATTAAATGAATGCACTGAGAGGATAGGTAACAGCGGTAAGATGATAGATCAAATAGCACTGTTCTTCATACTTAGCAATCTCGACTCGAGTACACACTAAGGCCTATTTACTAAGTATTACCTCATTTGTTGCATGTCTGTTGCATATTAGAATAAATGACAAACATAGAATAAATGATCCAAATGAAATTATAGTCGCTCAACTATTTTTTTTTCAATAGTAATAATCAAAGGTATATAATGTATATATTTTATTCCAAATATGAAAATGCTCACTAACTAAGGCACACTTTGACAAGCAATTGTTCGCCGTAGCTCTTCGGTCTCGACCGTAATTTTCGATGGCGGTCATTCTAGAATATTTATTACGTGAATTCTTGGACGGTAATTGCCATCGACATTTACCACCGGTGCATAATCAATAAAGTTAATCATACGAAATAATTCAAAGGGCACGCCGCGTCAATTTAACAATCATCTTAATCTATGTAATCTTATGTATGAATTATCTCAGAGTATGTATTTTTATCTGAGCTTAGAAACACTCTATTCAGAAAATCAACTGCACTTAATTAAACATGATACCTGTCATAAATTTACACTACTGTACCTAATACTACTACTACACATAACAATGCAACGGGCGCGGTGTGTCGCCGCGTGACTCTTCCTAGTACATATATAAAAGCTCACCATTTCAGCGGCCGCTAGAGGCGGCCACGTCACCGCGCACTGTAGAAGTGCGTTTCTACAGTGCACGATCGCCTCCGCGCCGTCCGATCTGGATCCGATGGTCCTCCTTTTCATGATAATGTATATATGAAATATATGCGCGTCGACGAGTAGGTTCCATTCCCGTGATCGGTTTCGAGTTTGGTCGACTCTAACTCCTTAAACTCCTTAATTTTGGATCCAAATTCGCAAAACATTTGACGAATTCTGTCAAATTCGTCGCACTCAGTCATCCGTTTGAATTTTCCTTTTACGAGTAGATGGGTATCACAATTCCAAACAACTTGCATGTTTTAACCTTTTTATTTTGACGGACATATACATATTTCTCTACAAAGTTTTCGTGAACCGAATTATATTCCTACGATCTCAATTAATAACTCATTCTACAAAATCTATAGCTCACGGTTTCAGCGGCCCCTCCAGGTGGCCACGTCACCGCGCGCACTGTAGAAGTGAAAGCTCACCGTTTCAGCGGCCGCTGGAGGCGGCCACGTCACCGCGCACTGTAGAAGTGCGTTTCTACAGTGCGCGGTCACCTCTGCGCCGTCCGATCTGGATCCGACGGCCCTCCTTTTCATGATAATGTATACATGAAATATATGCGCGTCGACGAGTAGGTTCCATTCCCGCGATCGGTTTCGAGTTTGGTCGACTCTAACTCCTTAAACTCCTTAATTTTGGATCCAAATTCGCAAAACATTTGACGAATTCTGTCAAATTCGTCGCACTCAGTCATCCGTTTGAATTTTCCTTTCACGAGTAGATGGATATCACCCTTCCAAACAACTTGCATGTTTTAACCTTTTTATTTTGACGGACATATACATATTTCTCTACAAAGTTTTCGTGAACCGAATTATATTCCTACGATCTCAATTAATAACTCATTCTACAAAATCTATACATATATAAAAGCTCACGGTTTCAGCGGCCTCTCCAACTGGCCACGTCACCGCGCGCACTGTAGACTCACTTCTACAGTGCGCGCACGCCTCCGCACCGTCCGATCTGGATCCGACGGCCCTCCTTTTCATGATAATGTATACATGAAATATATACGCGTCGACGAGTAGGTTCCATTCCCGTGATCGGTTTCGAGTTTGGTCGACTCTAACTCCTTAAACTTCTTAATTTTGGATCCAAATTCGCAAAAACATTTGACGAATTCTGTCAAATTCGTCGCACTCAGTCATCCGTTTGAATTTTCCTTTCACGAGTAGATGGGTATCACCCTTCCAAACAACTTGCATGTTTCAACCTTTTTTATTTTGACGTACATATACATATTTCTCTACAAAGTTTTCGTGAACCGAATTATATTCCTACGATCTCAATTAATAACTCATTCTACAAAACTACGGCATATAGCAATACAACGGGCGCGGCGTGCCGCCGGCCACGTCACCTTGCACTGTAGATGTGCTTCTACAGTGCAAATCTACAGTGCGCGGCCTTCTCCGCGCCGTCCGATCTAGATCCGGCGGCCCACACGTCTTTTTGTAGAAAAGCCCCCGCGTTTTTCAAAAAATATGAATCGGTCCTCTGGTATGAAACACACGCGCGAACCCTACGCTTTTCTTCAGAAAAGTCCCCGAGTTTTCTAAAAATTGTAAATCGGTCCTCCGGTATAAAACACACGCGCTAACCCTAGAACCGAAATCGACCTCATTCCCCCCCGAGTCAGCCACTTCCGGCCCGACGCTGCCGCCGCTGCCCAGCCCGCCCCCGCCGCCGTCCCGCCCCGACCTCGGGCCTCTTCCTCTCTCTCCCCGTCGCCCCTCCTCTGCTCCATCCCAGCCCGACGCCGCGTCCCCCCACCACATGCACCTCCCGCACGCCGCGCCCTTCATCGTCGGCAAGCAGTCTGTGGCGCCGACGGCGACGAGGATAGCTCTCTCGAGGCCTCCTCCGCGGCCGTGTCGATGGGGGGCCCGCGCTGAGGTTCTGGGCGCTGCCAGCGAGGGATTTCAGCTACCACCACCAGCTCTACAGCTTCGCTCCGCTGCCGCATGCGCAAGAGATGATGCTGCCGGCGCCGACCACGTCGGGCAAGGCGTCGGTGGCCGGCGTCGACAACTACCTCCCCATAGCGCAGGCCAACCTCAACCTTCTCGCCTCCTTCTCCGGCGGGCTCTGTACCTCCTGGAAACAACGTTAGGTGCCTCTGGCCTGCTATTTTTTTTTGTTCATTCGATTTCTCTTTTTTACATCTAAGGTTGAATCAGTATTTTGTCTGGGATTTGTTCGTCAGATCAATCGGCAAGAAGGCTGGCAGCAGGATTGCTCCATGGATCATCAGGATCTCAAGGCGAGACACAAAAGGGAAAGATCAAACAGCTCGCAAGGTACAAAATTATTGTAGTGCACATTATTTTTTGGTATGCATAGTTGAATCAAGAACAAACTTATGGTTTTGCAAGATTAAAATCTTTAGAGCATCTTGGCACAATATCTTTAATCAAAGCTCCGAGTCAGTTAAGGATTTTTTGTATGAGCAGATAAGTGTGCAAGAATTGCCATACCTTTTCTTCTTGTTTGAATCTGCAGTCCCATTTTTTAGATCCTTTAATTCATATTGGAAACAAAGTTTTCTTTTCAATCTAAGTACTTTTTGGAATAGATAGCGCTATTTTTGACACCCAGCTTATTTTCATTAACACTCATGGCCCATGGATCACGATATCAGTAGCCTTTTTCTTATGGTTTTTGATTTATTAAATCCTCACGTACAAAGATTAGTTTTGTATGGAAGATGACATCCTGACCAATTTGTATGCTCACGTCTCTTTTGTCCGGTCGTGATAAATCTGAAAGTTAGGTCTTCTATACAGTTGCTTCGTACTTTTAAATCCAATTTATTTATGTTGTGTCACCACACGGGCGCGGCGTGTCGCCGCCCAAAATTTTCTAGTAGTCTACATTACGGCGCCAAATCCACCAACCACTGCTACCAGTTCATACTAGTTCAGGCTTTATATATCGGACACAGGACAGTGTTCTCCTTTCCCTCTTGCTGGGCTGTAATAAAGCCCTTTTCCTCGGTACCACGTAAGATTCGGCTACCTACCAAAAGCAAACACAAATGCTTACCCGATGTCTCACTCACCGCCACGCCACATGCAGATTCTGGCTAGTCAGCTTGCTTTCAACACGAAATCGTACTAGCATGCACACCTAGTTTTTTTTTGGAAATAACTCCCTTTTGACTTCGTACAAGTTTGTCTGCAACTCAGTAATTTCACAACAATGCTGACTGAAGGGCTTGGCTCTGGCTGCAATAACTAACTTCACAACAATCAAATTCATCCATTTCAAAGTTGAAACTGGCCCTTTGTACGACACACAAATAATTTCATGCCTAGAAGCCACACTAACATTTGCACACGTATTTCATAATTGAAGACATGCATGGTAAACAAATCGAATGGACGAATAGAAATCAGAATCTTATTCAAGTTCGAATTTGGAAATGAATTGAAGTCTTAAATCACTACTCGACGTCGTGAGTTATTTGCCCAAATGTCATCTTCCTACAAGCGAAAGAGACGACACATTTCCTACCGTACGTGCCAAACCTGAAAACAGAATCTCATAGTAACATAGTTGGGCCACATGAGTGAGCTCTAGTGCCGAACTCCATGCTATTTAAATTTGCTCTCCAAGTATTCGTGGAGTGCAAACATAGTCTAGGTAGTACAGTACCTACCAAAAACACACCACATGACACAATATCCACATGACCAAAACCGCAAAGGAACACCAGAATCTGATGCCGGAAACAATAATGAAGAACACCCGTTATCTCACATCAGGTCCTCTCTTTTTCCACACACACACCAACCTTTGTCACATTATCCCCTGTTTTTTCACTCGACACAGCAGCACCAACCAACAAAAAACAAGTGTAAAGACGGACTCTTGAATTTCGGGCAAAAGAGAAATGATTAGGTTTCTTTTACTCCCATTTCCGTGAGACAGGGTGGTAGTAGAAAATTTTGCTGTCTTACAAATTGTAGTGGACTCTAGGGTCTAGCCGGTCTCGTCTCGTCTCATATGTACTGGCCTTCTTCCAACGGCGTGAAATATCTATACCCACCCTGGGAGGCCGAGCTGTCGGCCTGGCGGCAGCTGCACGCCTCCCCGCCGCGGAAGCCGAGGTGGTAGCACAGGCAGACGGGCTGCGACGACGTCGGCGTGTCTGCGGGTGGCGGGCCGACAGACAGGTCGAGGTTGAGGTCGGGGCACCGTGGCTCCCCCGTGCTCGTCGCGCCGCTGCTGCCGTCCTCCGAGGACTCAACCGGCGCCGGCGCCGGCGCCGGCAGCGGCTTCGTCGTCAGGGCGAACATCGCCCTCGCCGGCACTGCTATGGGCTGCGGCGGCGCCTGGCGAGAGGACGCGCCGACGTCGGCCGTGAGCGGGCGGTGCGTCTGCGGGTCCATGCCGCGGGAGAGGAGCTTGCGCTTGATGTGCGTGTTCCAGTAGTTCTTGATCTCGTTGTCCGTCCGGCCCGGCAGCTGCCCGGCAATCAACGACCACCTTCACCATCGAAAGAAATCTCGTTGTCAGCGAAAAGTCATAGCAAGAACCCGTCGTCCTAGCTTGTTGGTCGGTAGTGACTAGTGAGCTACGTATCGCGCGCGACTTACTTGTTGCCGAGGAGTCCGTGGAGGCGGATGATGAGCTCGTCCTCGTCGTCTGTGAAGTTGCCGCGCTTGAGGTCGGGGCGGAGGTAGTTCATCCAGCGGAGGCGGCAGCTCTTGCCGCACCGGAACAGGCCCGCGGACTTGGGCAGCGAGCGCCAGCAGCCTTCGCCGTTGGCCCTGATGTAGGAGATCAGCCGCTGGTCCTCCTCCTTTGTCCAGGCCCCCTTGTTGGTGTGCTCCTTCTCGCAGCACGGTGACCTCCCTATGTCGATGCAACCGGAGCTAACCACGCTTCTCTTCTCTCGCAGCTTAGCAGGAGCGGAGCGTGAGCAGAGGCAGCTCTCTCCTGTTGCTGCGGCGGGCAGAGCGGAGGCGCGGCGGTATATATGGCGCGTGCGCGCGTGCTGGGTGACCGTGTTGGTTGTGCCTTTTTTCTCTCTCGCCATTGACTCGGCGGCATGTAGTGAGTTTGACGGGGGACCGGACAGTGGTGGCGTGGGTTCGGTGGTGGTTGCGGGCGGAGCGGAGGAGGCGGTGCGGTTGCGGCGGTGGAGCCCCCGTGTTTTGTGATGCTCGGTTTGGTAGCTAGAGTTTGCTGAGTATTTTAAATCCATGGCAGACGTCGCTGCAAGGTGCGGCCACGGTTGGATGCTCGTCTTTATGAGCCAAGATCAGTTGAGGTTGGTACGTACCCCTGTTCTTGTTCGATGGATGACAGAAAGAGGGAACACACATTGACTGGGGGTTGGGGCAATAGCTCCTGTGCGACGTTTCTTCTGGGTATTAAAAGGGATGCGATGAAGTTTGGTACAATATCTCTCATGCGATGCTTCCGAACGCCTAAATAGCCAAGGGCCTAGCCCTTAAACGCAAGAGACTAGTGAACATTGGTCGTTAGGCGTTTTGGATTATGTGAGTGGAGCTTGTACGTTTCTGTGCGAGACCCTTCACTTATCCACCTCAGCGTGGGGCACATCTTATCCACCTCAACATGGGCCCTTTGAAGCGTGGTGGGCCTCACTTATCCACCTTAGCTCGGGGCCCACAACTTATTCACCTCAGCTCCAGGATTCCCGAGGTAGCTGCCGCGCCCGTGCCTTTTCCTCCCGTTTATTTCCCCCTATCCCTTCTTCTTCTTCTCCGGCGACGAAGCGCGGCAACGCCAGCCAGCGAGAGATGTCTAGCTACACTTGTTACTCCCGCCCCAAAAAAGGCGGAGGTATCCAACAATGCAGAAGACAATATGCCCTGACTGCCCACGTTGAGTGGGGGCTCAACCAGGGAGCTCAATTTGACTTTTGTGGGTAGATCTGAGCATGCTAAGATGGACGCCCTACTGAAATTAGAGCATTATGATTTGAGGGGGGCTCAACCAGGGAGCTCAATGTGACTTTTGTGAACTGGGACCGAACGTTCTACCCAACATTGGGGAATGCGGATGCGGCCGAGAAGAAGATAACAAACAATTACGGCACCCGAGAAGAACATTTGTCAGTGATTTGTTTTTTTTTTGCATTGAGCACCACGAGTGTCATTTCTCTACGAAATTTGGCATGTTTGTCCGAAACTTATATAGGTTCATCACCAAAAAAATTCAGAATTTTTTAAAATGTTTATCTATTTTTTCAAAAAAATTAATCAGGCAGGAGCATGTGAGCTCGGGAGCCAAAGTTAATTTAGCCCTAAAAAATGTGATTAGCCAGTATTAATGTCGCCAGCATGTATTAAGGTCTAAATGTGTACATATGACATCATATGACTTCAATACAAATTTAGGCCTCATTACATACCGTGGACACCAATACTAGCTAATAGCCGGGAATTGATGTTGGGTGCTACATTCGGATTTATAAAGCGGTGAAACACCCTCCAAACTAGTGAGGTGGGACTAAAAGAGTTATCACCCCGTACGCGAGTGTAAACTACTGGTCCTTCTGCGCAATGCACACGATTGGCCCATCACTTGCGTCTACACAACTGGGCCTTATTGTCAATGCACACGATCGGCCCACCACGTGCTTCTACACTAGTGGACCTTATGGGCATTGCACAAGATCGGCCCATCACAGTTTTTTTTGTCTTCTCGAGGTTGAATAAAATTATTTTTCTGCGTTCAGATCAAGAGGCAAATAAAAAAAATGCTAAATACAACGTTTATGCATTTTAGATCAAGAGGCAAATAAACTGCAAGTTCCCGACCATTTGAAGAAGCAGTATGTGAGAAGTGATTAGAAAAGATTTCTTCGACTAATCACTGCGATCATTGCGAATTTAGAGTCGGCGCGTATATCGATAACAGCCCGCGGAAATGACCAGACGAAGGCATGGAGTGGGGCCGGGGCACTTGTTTAATCAAGGTGTACCGCCGGTGGGCCCCACGTGGTCTTTCTCCTCTACTTCTGTCCAGAGAAACCTCGAGAAACCCCAGGAAGCCCCAAGAACAGAGCAAGAGTGGAGGCGCAGAGGAGGGTGATTGAAGGCGCAGACCAGTTCCATCGCCATCGCCCATTGCCCGTCGAGAAGGAGCAGCCGGCAAGGAGATCTTCGCAGCTTGCGGTCGCGGTTATTGTACGGCCGTCGTCGCCGTTGAGGTTTTTGGGTCGCCGACGGAACTAGTAGCAATCCATCAACCCCACTTGAAAGGTCAGTGCAATCCTCTCTGCAAGTTTTCATTTACCTATTAGAACTCCCGAATGGTGGGTTATATGTGGGCTAATTTGACTTGGGAAATGGGGGAAAACCACGTTCTGCATGCAGCATATGCGCCTGTTTATCTGGTTATAAATTTCTTTTGTTATTGCTTTTAAAAATAGGAATGGAAGGCGAGCAATGTAGTATGTGCATTCACGAACCAGCTTTCTGTCGTAGAAGCAATCACCGTTTAAAAACTTTTATAGTCCCGATTGAATACGACAATTACGAACAGGAAGTCGTAAGTATTGCCTTTCAAATTCGAGTGAATATCAGTTGTTTTCCTTCAATTCGTGTGTTCTTAGTTTCTCCGCTTTTTTGTTTTGCATGTAGATTGTGACATGTTGTTTAAAAGATTTTCTAGAGAACCAGGCCGTTGGCCCTCGTAAGAACTGGATGGAGGCTAAGTGTCCAAAGGGAGAAAGATACTATTTCTACCTGGAGAAGTGGGAAACTGAAATTGATAGGAGTAATATGTGTAAGGAGCTAAATAGTACATCTAGGTTAACCCATATTCGGACCTATATCTGTGGAACACAGTGGAGAGCACTGTGTGTGTCTATGGCGTCGAAATCGGTGATGTAGTCAAATTCATGTATGATGAAAATCATCATGTGTTTAATGTTGAAGTGACTAACGCAAGCAATGCTACCAAACCTTTTGGTCAACACTCTGGTATGTTAGTTTGAGTTATTTTTCTGACACATTGAGTAGTTTATATTTTTCAAACTTAATGTCTTCTCTTCTTTGATCAGAGTGTAAACAGATTGTTAGATGCTGCAAGCCTTCCCTGCTGAAAACCATATTTCACGAGCCGAGAGATGTCAGTTTTTCAGAAATGAATACGATATCCTTCGCTTTATTCAAAGAGGCCACAAGGAAATTGGATGCTGACGAGTTCTTGAGATCCCTCAGTTCTACGTGCGCAGGATTGAGGATGATAGTATAGATATGGAATCTCTAGTATCATGCACACTTTTCTTATTCATTTACTCTTTTCTGATACTCTGCCGTCGTTTACATTTATCTGATACGATTTTCATGTTATTTTGGTCAGCATCTCAAGATTTAGGTAGTAGATGGTTATAGACTTTCATTACAAGGGACTTCTCGTCTATGCACAAGAGACTTTGTCGAGATCATGGGAACGTATCGCATAATAGAAGATTACGTCAAGTTCACTGGGAACTGGGATCTATTCTACGGACTAGCGCAAATTCGCTTTGGTGATCTCTTCGCTATCAAGGTGCAGATCCAGAAGGAGTATATCAAGCTGACATTTGAGAAGGTCAGTGAAGACGTCGAGGAGTTCAGCGAAGACTGCCAGGAATCCAGTGAACACGTCAAGGAATCCAGCGAAGACGGCGAGGAATCCAGCGAACACGTCAAGGAATCCATCGAAGAGGTCAAAGAAGAGATTATTAAAGATGAGATCAAAGAAGAGATCAAAGAAGAGATCAAAGAAGAGAGTGACTAAATATTACTATCCAGCTAGGGATTTCTGTTTGGGGCACTTATGTTTGTGCGTGTGTGCGCGCACTTTGTGGGTGTGGAGGGGGGGGGGGGGGGCGGGATTTTGTACTAACTTTGTATCCTTTCCGTGTGGTATGGATATTTACGGAGCTCCGGATATTGACCGTTTCAGAAATCTTGCGAGAAATTGGGCTCCATTTTGGCTTTGGTGAGCCAGTATGATGTTGCAATGTTTTCTAAACTATTATACACGTTACGCGGTCAATCCGATCTCTTTTGCGCAGTTAAACTCATAGTCATGAGAATTGTGCTCCAGATAAGCTCCAAAGTAAGGGTAAACAACCCCATTTGTAAGCAGTTTTTTTTGACCTTGCCCAAACAAGTCAACTATTTTTCATTGACACCTATTCCATCTAGTTAGGGTCAAATCGAAGTCTCACTATTTTTTGAAGTAATCTTCATATTAATATTTTTTTTAAACAAAATGCTTAAATAGAAAACCATTTAAGAAAACAGTTTGAAATATGAAAATGAAAAACTAAGTTCATATCCTTCTTATTCATCTCAAAATGAAGCTTTGGTGATTTTTTATTTTTTTAGATTTTTCAAAAATTCTATACCCTACATCTCACTTTCCTTGAACTCTGAACAACCTTGTTCATGGTAGCTCATTTGTGTGAAGGTTTTTTTAAAGTATCTGTGGACCAAGTTTATTATTTTTTTATCGTAAATATGTCACATAAGACAACTTTGTGCGCAGGTTTCATATTTTTTGGATTTATTTTGAATCAGTTGTGCTCATTTGAACTCAATCGTGGTAGCTCACCCGAGCTAGGGCTTTTTTCATGAAAATATCCGTAGACCAAGTTTAGTATTTTCTATCGAAACTATGTCACGTAAAACGTCAATGTGCGCAGGTTTCTTTTTTTTTTGAATTAGTTGTGCTCATTTGAATGTTGGTCAAATATCAGATAACCCCGTTGACCAGTTCAAAACCCCGCGGTCCCCTACAAACCCTAGCGGCGATATGTGTCCGTTCGATCATACCCTAGCGCAGAACTGCGGCCATCAGATTGGTCTATCAGATCCTGTCCGGCTGTGGAGATTTTATTATTGTTTAGGAATTTGAAAAATGAAAAAATCGAAAACTTCACGGGAGCTTCCTTTAGGAGTGAATAATAAGGATATGAAAATTAGTTTTTCATTTTCATATTTCAGACGTGTTTTCTTAAATGGTTTTCTATTTAAGCATTTTGTTTAAAAAAATATTAATATGAAGATTAATTCAAAAAATAGTGAGACTTCGATCTGACACTAAATATATGGAATAGGTGTGAATGAAAAATAGTTGACTCGTTTGGGCAAGGTCGAAAAAAACCTGCTTACAAATGGGGCTGTTTACCCTAACTTTGGGGCTCATCTGGAGCACAATTCTCATGACTACGAGTTTAACTACGCAAAAGAGATCGAATTGACCACACAAAGTGTATAATAGTTTAGAAAACATTGCAACATCATACCACAATTCAATTGGTTCAAATTTAAAATCCTGAATTTTTTTACAAGTTTTCATGAATCGTGCATGGTACAAACAACATTACATCTTTCACTTCTTCTGATCACTCGATTTCTTCTTCTTTGTCTTACGGCTGCTTGTTGTCGAATCTAAACCTGCAAGAATGTTTTTCATGCTCTTGGTTCTCTTCGCTTCACTAACAGTCGGTCTCCCCACAACACTTCTTCGCTTCACTACAGCCAAAACTGCTTCAGTTTGCACCTCAAGGCCCGGAACAGCCGGAACCTCCAGAACAGACAGAACCTCCGGAACAGCCGGTTCAGACTTCGCCTCAACAGCCTGAACAAGAACTACATCCAAAACTGGTGCAGCAGGTTCAGTTTGCACCTCAACAGCTGTAACTGCTTCAGTTTGCAGAACTACAGCTGTAACTACTTCCGGTTGCAGCACAACATCTGTAACAGGTTTAGTTTGCACCTCAACATTCAGAACTGAATCATTTTGCACTGTTTCATCACAACTATACGAAATCTGAACACTTCTCTTTTTTCTACATCCGCCAACTCTTGCCTTCTTCGTTGGCCAGCAATCTTCAACAACAAGGGGCTGAACAGGTTTTCTTTTTCTCCTAAAAAATAAACATGTCATTTGGTTAGTAAGTTCTAAAAGCAACGAAAAACAATTACAGCACAAACATGGACATACTTTGGCCTTTCAGGGGTGTAACGACATTTGGTAGATCCAACTCGGTGCCCAAGTTCCTGGCAAAGCTTGCATCTATTTTTGTTACCTTTTTGGGACCTTTTTGGCTTGTCATCTTTTTTTGCCTTCTTACTACTCCCACCTTTCTCAAACCATGCCTTGAATCTACTCTGTTTTGGTCTTCCAGCCTTTCTTTTTGTCAGAGGAGGACACAAAGAAAATTCAATATCCACCTCAGGCCACTGAGATTGGTCTGTAAGTGTTGGAATTGGTGTTGCATATGCAGCCTTGAATTTTGCTACGGAGTAATAGTCATGCAAATATGTGTGCATATTTAACTTTGTTTTGGAGGCCAAGAAAAGTATGGCATGCTCACATGTCTTCCCAGCGTGTTGCCACTTGAGGCAAGTGCATTCATGCACTTCGGTGTCCACAACATGTCTCCTGCTAGTCTTGGTATCTCTAACTTCAGCACCCCAGAATGAAGATTTCTCAACACACAGATGTGTAAGATTTTTGCTCCTGTTGACAACCTGCTGTACAACTGTAGGCAGCTTATCTCCTTGCAAAACATCACCAATCCTTCTTCTCAATTCCCAGAAGCGCATGATCATGATCCTGATTTGGTTAACCATGTCATGGACAGACAAGTCTTTTAACTCCTTGATGACTCCCAAGTGCAGGAGATCAATTGTAGTACCTTTCAAATAGAAAAGGTTGTCGAACCCACGAGGAGCTGAAGGTATTGGTTATTAGAAATGATAAATAGACAATAAAAGATGCAAGTGTTTTTGGTATTTTCGATTGTATAATTGCAAGACAGTGACAATGCAGCAAGTAAATGGTAACAAGTAAAAGCTCTCAAAGAGAGAGAAAGCCCAATCCTCTATGTGTAAGAGGACAAGCTCAAGTGATGTGTAACTTATATGTGGAAAACATTCCCGAGGACGGCATGGATATTACTAGGCATATAGATTTATTAAACAACACGTTGAATATCTTGTCTAGTTTTAATCTTCTTCGGACGGAGCTATTATTAGGTACATCTAAATAAATAGACTAAACCCCTTATGATGGATCATGTGGCCAATTAAATGACAGCACAAGAATTATTAAGATATAAAATCCCACCATAGCATTACGCTCTAGGTCCCCGATACTAATACCCCGTAAAGTAACTTAATGATTCGGTCTCAGGCTTTCGTGTCCTCCCAAGTCTCCCTCACGCCATTACACTACGGTGTTCTCCTATGAGCCCATATAGGTGAAGTGTTGTGCAGTCGACGTTCGCACAACACCATCATAGAATCACACAAAAAGATAAACACTAGACAAAATACCAACACATGTCATATATAAATCATTGCCAATTCATCCTATGCCCTCAGGAACATACGGGAACTACTCACAACGTGCAAACATGATGATATTCAGTGGCATAAGTGGTACAACACAATCTGAAAATATAACTTCACCACCAAATAATGACAAGTACTCAATCACAAACATGAATAGTAGCACAAGACAAGTATCTAGGGTATAGCAACTCTCAAACTATGAGGGGGACGGAGTGGATCACGGAGATGATGATGGAGATGGTGCTGGTCTTGGTGATGGTGATGATGTAGAGGCCTCCTCCCACGCCAAGGAGGAGAGGTGATGACGATGACGATGATTTCCCCCTTCTCCGGAGCTCTGGAGCAGGGATCTGTTCCCCCTCGGAGGGAATCAGGAGTTTCGCCGCCGCCGCGACCTCGGATAGTCTCATAAAAATTAGGGCGTTACTTTTCGGGCGAGACGGAGACCTCGTTAAAAAGCCCCAGGTGAGGAAGTGCCCGAGGCTCAGGATGGTGGGCCCCATGCGGCCAAAGAATCTGGCCGCGTGGGCCCCCCTCTTTTGGGCCTCGTGGCTCTCCTCCCTTCGATCTTCTTCCCACTGCTGTTCTCCCGATGAAAAACCAGCTGTGCAATTTTTCTTTTCCATTTGGGTCCACGTAGCTCCTGAAACATTAAAAACAAGAAAAAGGAGGTTTTCTGCCTCCCAGAAATTAAATACCAAAATAGGACTTTGTATGAAAGTCTCATAAATCATCTAAAACATGTAAAAACAATGATATAACATGCCAATAACATTCTAATATGATAATATAAGTTGTATAAATGATGATATAAAATGCACGTATCAACTCCCCCAAGCTTAAACCTTTACTCGTCCTCGAGTAAGTAAGGACATAGATCATTACATGTATCAATGGACTTATGGTTGATAAATTAATACGAGCATTGTATCATCATCATATTCAATTGCAATGTAAGATTAATGAACTAAAACTCATACACATGAGGGCAGCATAAGTAGAAGCTCTAGCAATCACCCCTTACACTTTGAAAACAAATAACCATTGTATGTTGGACAATTGAAGCACACTATTTTTAACATGCTTTTCCTCTTATGGCTAGCATCATAATGTTTAATACTTTACTGAAGTTTAAAGACAAGATAAACTCTCATTGGATAACAAGTTAAAGAATACAAATGAAAAGACAGATATAAAATTATTTGCACCCTTGCTTCACTAGTAACTAGTGCAAACTTTAGTCATGGATGTTTCAATCAAGTTCTTATGCCCAAACAACCTTTATCTCACACTTTCCATGGCTAACCGAATCCTCGGGTGCCTTCCTTTCATACACTTTACATGAGCATAAGTATTGACACATCCATGATCATTCATTTGCTCAAAATATACCAGATTCTAACAAGAGTGTTTCATATCCTTTTCATTAACTATTCCCAACTTTTTATGCTACAAGACTATATCTCAACCTTAAACTTATTAATTCTCAAGTCATAATGACTCACTCTTTTCTTATTTATATTGAACTAGATTCTACAATTGTCTAACATACTCAAGTTAATTAAATTCAAGGCAAGATGTGACTGAAACCTCTAAAATAAACCACGCTCATTTGCATGAGTGTTACCCATAAATCTCCAAACAAGAGAATCATGGATGACACCATACTTTAATATTCATTGATAAACCATAAGATAGGGATACATGATAATGCTCCATGAGCTCACACAAGCCAAAAGAGATTGATAACTAAATGATAAAAGCAAAACACACCATGACTAGATAGATATGATAAACTAGTAAAGATAAAGACTAGGTGGAACTCCCCCAAGCTCGACGTTCTGCCAGTGCTTCCTCTGCTGCAGCCTCTTCTTTCTCATATTCTTCCTCCCATTCAGCCCTCTTCCATGGGAAAGGCCTCCCATTGTAGAAGGAGTTAGGTGGATCATTATACCTGAGGGTAGCAGCTGCTGCAATCTTCTTGAAGCGCTCTTCATACTCACAGTTTTGATTTTCCTCATCCCACAGTAGAGCTTGATGCTTGTCCAACTCAGATGTGACATGTAGATACCTCTTCTCCAAGTCCTCCAGCCTCTCCTTGTACTCTTCAACCTTCTTCTCCAGCTCCAGGTTCATGAAGTGATGAGCATCAAGGCTGCGTTCAACAACAGTATTATACCTGAAGATCTTCTGTTCCAGGTCCTCCAGCCTCTCCTCCACCGCGCCAATGATCTTGGGAGCCTTCACCTCCTCTATGAGCATCGCGCCCTCCTTGAAGGACAAGGTCTTCATTGGTGCCATCACGGAGTTGAGGTAGCGGTTCACAACACCTCCCTTGGGGAAGCTCTCCCCTCATGATCGGATCCGGAGCTAGACATGGCTTGTGATAACTCGTATTTTCAGGTTATTAATTAATCGGGGTAAAATAAAAAATATCTTCTAATTATTTTATCTTGGCTAGTATGCATCGTTTTCAAATTTGTTTGTGCATGATCGATGGCTTAAATGGAAGACGACGTCGAATCCGAAGAGTAGGCTGGACCAGTGGGTGGGTTGCGACTAGAGAATCTTTTTATCCTTGTAAATGTAAATAATCTTATAAAATAAATAAAAGAGCTGCTTGAGATCCACTGTGCTGGTTTTATGCCTGCTTTCTAGCCTTGCGCGTGCATAGACTTTCGGGTTTATATGCGTGCGGCGGCTGTCATTCTGCCGGGCCGGTTCTCGGGCGTGACAGTTTAAGTGGTTTCAGAGCTCAAGTTTTAGGGCACGCGGGAAATACTGGGTAAAGCGGTAGTTTATCTTTGCGACTAACCTTGTTTGATATTTGTTGCTTGTGATTAACACTAAAACATATTTTTCTTGTTCTAACATTTACTTATATTGGTTATATTTGTGCGGTTTGTTTTCATAGAAAATTGTGTTGGTTTTAATTTTCAAAATCTTACTAAGTTTTGAAGAAAAAAAGAAGTGCTTGTTTAGAGGAATTTCGGGACGAAATTCTTATAAGGTGGGGAGGATGTGATAACTCGTATTTTCAGGTTATTAATTAATCGGGGTAAAATAAAAAATATCTTCTAATTATTTATCTTGGCTAGTATGCATCGTTTTCAAATTTGTTTGTGCATGATCGATGGCTTAAATGGAAGACGACGTCGAATCCGAAGAGTAGGCTGGACCAGTGGGTGGGTTGCGACTAGAGAATCTTTTTATCCTTGTAAATGTAAATAATCTTATAAAATAAATAAAAGAGCTGCTTGAGATCCACTGTGCTGGTTTTATGCCTGCTTTCTAGCCTTGCGCGTGCATAGACTTTCGGGTTTATATGCGTGCGGCGGCTGTCATTCTGCCGGGCCGGTTCTCGGGGCGTGACATGGCTAAACCCTGACAGACAGAAACAGCAAAAGCAAAGATCTCTCGAGAACGCTCGGTGCGAGATTAGATCAACGAAAAGGGGTATATATTGACGGTTTTTAGGTCAAGACGAAGCGTCGGAGTCGAAAACGAGACGGAACGGGACTCCGAGGGGCAAAAGGAGTGGGCCCACGCGGCCAAAGCATCTAATCGCGTGGGACCCCCTCTTTTCTCCCTCGGGTCTCCGTTCCTTCCAATTTTCTTGTCCCACACGTTAATTTCCATAAAAATGACGTCCGTAAAATATTACGCAATTCCGAGAAACTTTCCAGAGTAAAAGTTACCTTTTATTGATTTTGGATTTCTGAAACTGCAAACTTCTTTGCAATTACCTCCTCCGGCGTCTGTAAAATGAATTCCTCCACCTTTCCAATGAAGCTTTTTCCTGCAATATAATGTTTAAGGCGTTGTCCATTAACCACATGAGGTTTACCTTTCATATCACCATGAAGACGGATAGCTCCTGAACGGTATACTTCCTGTATCACTAATGGTCCCTGCCACTTTGAAGCTAACTTACCTGCAGAAAACTTGAAACGAGAGTTGTATAATAGCACTTGATCACCTACTTTGAATTCTTTCTTTTTAATTTCTTGTCATGCCAAATCTTAACTTTTTCTTTAAATATCCTGGCACTTTCATAAGTTTCATTTCTCCATTCATCTAGTAGGTTTAAATCAAGAATTCTCTTCTCTCCAGCAGTTTTAAAATCAAAGCTCAATTGTTTAATAGCCCATCTAGCTTTATGTTCTAATTCAACAAGTAAATGACAAGTTTTTCCATAAAGCATTTTATAAGGAGACATTCCCATAGGATTTTTAAAAGCAGTTCTATAAGCCCATAATGCATCGTTAATTTTTAAGTGGCCAATCAGACCTAGACTTATTCACTGTCTTTTCCAAAACGAGTTTAATTTCCCTATTACTTAATTCAACTTGTCCACTAGTTTGGGGATGATAAGGTGTTGCAATTCTATGGTTAACATCATATTTTGCCAAAGTTTTCCTAAGAATACCATGTAAGAAATGAGAACCACCATCAGTAATTAAAAACCTAGGAACACCAAACCTGGGGAAAATGATGTCCTGAAGCATCTTCATTGCCGTGGCATGATCTGCACTTTTGGTTGGAATTACTTCCACCCACTTTGCAACATAATCCACTTTGCACCTGTACGATCTCCTGCATGATGTCCTCCATAGGGACTGTCATGACAATCTCTATAATAGCCTGTTGTTCATACTCAGGTACACAACGTCTAATAATACCATCCACACTCTTCTTATAGAGAAAAGGATCATCCCAAAATAATGTCTAAGATCATAAAAGAATTTCTTTCTTTGTTGAGTAGTGAAGTGTGGAGGTAAAACTTTACCAACAATAAAATTTGCATAATTGGCAAACCATGGAGATGCAACTTTAGCACTAGAAACATTAACAATTGCAAGTTGTTCATTAACAAAGCTATCATTAATAGGAATAGGATCATCAGGTATATTTTCCATTCTAGAAAGATGATCAGCTACTTGATTATCTTCCCCTTTCCTATCAACAATGTGTAAATCAAATTCTTGCAATAGAAGTACCCATCTTATTAATCTAGGCTTAGCATCTTTCTTATGCATTAAGTATTTAATGGCAGAATGATCAGTATGCAATGTGACTTTCGAATCAGTAATATAAGGTCTAAACTTGTCACAAGCAAATAGCACTGCTAAAAATTCTTTTTCAGTTGTGGCATAATTCCTTTGAGCAGCATCAAGTGTTCTACTAGCATAATAAATGACATTCAGTTTCTTATCAACACGTTGGCCCAAAACAGCCCCAACTGCATAATCACTAGCATCACACATAATTTCAAAAGGCAATTTCCAATCAGGAGGTTGAATAATAGGAGCACTTATTAAAGCATTCTTCAAAATATTAAAGGACTCAATGCAATCATCATTAAAAGAGAAAGGAACATCCTTTTGCAAAAGATTGGTTAGGGTTTTGATATTTTGGAGAAATCTTTAATAAACCTACGGTAAAAACCTGCATGCCCAAGAAAACTTCTTATACCTTTGAGATCCCTTGGGAATGGAGCTTTTCAATAGCTTCTATCTTTGCTGGGTCAACTTCTATTCCTTTCCAGAAATCTTATGCCCAAGAACAATACCTTCAGTAACCATGAAGTGACACTTCTCCCAGTTTAAAACTAAGTGTTGGTCTTCACAACGCTGCAAAACTTTGTTAAGGTTGAACAAGCAATTATCGAAGGAAGTACCATACACAGAAAAATCATCCATAAAGACTTCCATTATCTTTTCAATATAATCAGCAAATATAGCATTCATGCATCTTTGAAAAGTAGCAGGAGCATTGCACAAACCGAATGGCATTCTCCTATAAGCAAATGTACCAAATGGACATGTAAAAGTGGTTTTCTCTTGATCATCTTATGAACAGGAATTTGGGAGAAACCTGAATAACCATCTAAATACAAAAGTGAGAGTGTTTAGATAACCTTTCTAACATTTGATCAATAAATGGCAATGGGTAATGATCTTTACGAGTTGCTTTATTTAACTTCCTGAAATCAATACACATCCTATAACCAACAACAGTACGTTGAGCCACAAGTTCATCCTCATCATTTGGAACAACAGTCATTCCACCCTTTTTAGGAACACAATGAACAGGACTAACCCACTTACTATCAGCTATGGGATAAATGATACCAGCTTCAATAAGTCTTATTACCTCTTTCCTTACCACTTCCTTCATTTTTGGATGGAGACGGCGTTGATAATCAACAACAGGTTTTGCATCCTCTTCCAAATTAATTTTATGCATACATAGAGCTGGGCTTATACCTTTAAGATCATCAAGAGAGTATCCAATGGCTGGTCGGTGAGCTTTAAGCACATCAAGTAATTTCTCTTCTTCTTCAGCTGAAAGGTTAGCACTAATAATGACAGGATATATGCTCTTCTCATCCAAATATGCATATTTCAGATTTGTAGGCAAAGGTTTTAATTCAAAGCTAGGATCCCCTTTAGGTGGTGGTAGCACTCCTAAATTATCAGGTGGGATATGCAATTGTAATTGTGGTGGTTGTTGCCATAATATTTGTTCTAAAGCATCTTTTTCTCATCATTAAATGGTTCATCTTGATTAAGCATATAACGTTCTACAACATCTGTTGAAGCTACAGCTACATGAGCAAGAGTTTCAATTATATCTTCAGAAATTGGCTCTTTCACAACATGTTTATCAGCAAATTTGGAAAAGTTGAATCAAGTTTTTCACCAGCACATTTAATAAACACTTTCTCTTTAGGCAAATTAATTTCAGCACCAACAGTGTTTAAGAAAGGTCTACCAAAAATGATAGGACAAAATGAATCTTGAGGACAACCAAGCACAATAAAATCAGCAGGATATTTTATTTTGCCAATCAATACTTCAACATCTCTAACAATTCCAAATGGACTAATATAATCTTTATTAGCAAGTTGAATTGTCATACCTGTCTCTTCCATAATGATAGGATCAATATCAGGCTTGATTTCAAGATACAGAGAATATGGAATGACACTAATGCTTGCTCCAATATCACATAAGCCATGATAACTAGAAGTCCCAATAGTGCATGATATAACAGGCTTACCAACCTTGGCCGAATTGCCTTTAACAACTTTAGTAGCATCTTCACATAGATAAACATCAACAGGATCTTCTTCATTTAATTGTTTGATAATAGAGATTTGACTGTTGACTTCCATCTGTTCATAAGGCTGAGATCTTCTTCTTTTACTCTTGTTAGAAACAGCAATAAGTAAATTTTCCTTGACTTGGTTTGGATATGGTGGTGCCTCAACATACTCCTCAATTGTCAAGGATGACACTGGTTCTACCTGTTTAATAACTTTGGGTACAACAATAGATTGTTTAACAGGTTCAACATAAGCTTCAAACCCAGTTTTAGGAATACCAATATGATTAGCAAAAGATTTAGCTACCTCAATTATAACATAAGGATCAAGATTAAAAGTATCACTCAGATTTTTAAACAAGGTAGAAGTAGAGAAATTCTCTACACATGAATACTCATAGTCCAGATAGGGCTCATTACCTTTATCAAGATCCCAATGACCAGTATTCTCAGAAATAGTCTCCAATAAATTCCATGCTTCTTCTTCAGTATTATTTGTAAAGCTTCCACTAGATGAATTATCCAGAAATTCCTTTTGTTGCCTTGGTAGCCTCACATAAAAGTTTATCAGAATAATTTTCCTTGTAAGATCATGACAAGGATTCTTGCGGAGGAGTTCCTTTAACCTCCCCCAAGCTTGAGTAATACTTTCTCCCAGATGTGGCCAGAAATTAAATATATAGCAGCGGTTCTCATAAGCTTCTCTAGGAGTAAAATACTTAAGAAAGAAAACCTTCCTCAAAATACTCCAGTCCATAGTGACTTCTTCATCTAAAGACCTGAACCAAATACGAGCATTACCAGATAAAGACAATATAACAGCTTCCTTTTTACCTGATCTTCAGAAATACCAGGAAGTCTAAATAAACCACATATAGCCTCAATTGTTTCCATGTGTTCACGTGCAGATTTAGTTCCATCCCTGTAAATGGATTTTTCATAACTCTTTTAACATGACCAACGGGAATTTTATATCCCACTTTAGGTATCTCAGGCACAGTAGTTTCAACAGTTTTAGGAGCATAAGCACTTTCATATAGAGCAAGATAGCGAGGCACGATTCATAAATGCCATAGTAGCAATGAGATAAAACAGTAAATAAAATTCACCTTTCAAGTTTCCTTACCAAACTTCTTACCAATAGCGCTACGCTCCCCGGCAACGGCGCCAGAAAAGTATCTTGATGACTCCCAAGTGCAGGAGATCAATTGTAGTACCTTTCAATAGAAAAGGTTGTCGAACCCACGAGGAGCTGAAGGTATTGGTTATTAGAAATGATAAATAGACAATAAAAGATGCAAGTGTTTTTGGTATTTTCGATTGTATAATTGCAAGACAGTGACAATGCAGCAGGTAAATGGTAACAAGTAAAAGCTCTCAAAGAGAGAGAAAGCCCAATCCTCTATGTGTAAGAGGACAAGCTCAAGTGATGTGTAACTTATATGTGGAAAACGTTCCCGAGGGCGGCATGGATATTGCTAGGCATATAGATTTATTAAACAACACGTTGAATATCTTGTCTAGTTTTAATCTTCTTCGGACGGAGCTATTATTAGGTACAGCTAAATAAATAACTAAACCCCTTATGATGGATCATGTGGCCAATTAAATGACAGCACAAGAATTATTAAGATATAAAATCCCACCATAGCATTACGCTCTAGGTCCCCGATACTAATACCCCGTAAAGTAACTTAATGATTCGGTCTCAGGCTTTCGTGTCCTCCCAAGTCTCCCTCACGCCATTACACTACGGTGTTCTCCTATGAGCCCATATAGGTGAAGTGTTGTGCAGTCGACGTTCGCACAACACCATCATAGAATCACACAAAAAGATAAACACTAGACAAAATACCAACACATGTCATATATAAATCATTGCCAATTCATCCTATGCCCTCAGGAACATACGGGAACTACTCACAACGTGCAAACATGATGATATTCAGTGGCATAAGTGGTACAACACAATCTGAAAATATAACTTCACCACCAAATAATGACAAGTACTCAATCACAAACATGAATAGTAGCACAAGACAAGTATCTAGGGTATAGCAACTCTCAAACTACGAGGGGACGGAGTGGATCACGGAGATGATGATGGAGATGGTGCTGGTCTTGGTGATGGTGATGATGTAGAGGCCTCCTCCCACGCCAAGGAGGAGAGGTGATGACGATGACGATGATTTCCCCCTTCTCCGGAGCTCCGGAGCAGCAGGATCTGATCCCCCTCGGAGGGAATCAGGAGTTTCGCCGCCGCCGCGACCTCGGATAGTCTCGTAAAAATTAGGGCGTTACTTTTCGGGCGAGACGGAGACCTGTTAAAAAGCCCCAGGCGAGGAAGTGCCCGAGGCTCAGATGGTGGGCCCCACGCGGCCAAAGAATCTGGCCGCGTGGGCCCCCCTCTTTTGGGCCTCGTGGCTCTCCTCCCTTCGATCTTCTTCCCACTGCTGTTCTCCCGATGAAAAACCAGCTGTGCAATTTTCCTTTTTCCATTTGGGTCCCGTAGCTCCTGAAACATTAAAAACAAGAAAAAGGAGGTTTTCTGCCTCCCAGAAATTAAATACCAAAAATAGGGACTTTGTATGAAAGTCCCATAAATCATCTAAAACATGTAAAAACAATGATATAACAATGCCAATAACATTCTAATATGATAATATAAGTTGTATAAATGATGATATAAAATGCACGTATCACTCCTTCACCTTGTTGTTAAAACTTTCTGCCAAGTTATTATTGATATGATCACACTTGATGGCAGTATTAAATCCTGACCTGTACCATAACAGAGAATGGTGGGTTTGCAGCCATGTACAAAAATCATTCTCACTACAAGCTGCCATTATCTTACCCAGATGATATGAATGTGTCTGGATAGTGTAAGATCTTGCTGCTGGCCACATGCGCCCAAATTCTTCTCCTCTGAATTTTTTGATCAAATTAATCCACATATGGCTGAAGCACTCTCTCTGATCAGCATGGGAAACACAATCTTGATTGCATTTTCTAGCCCTTTACATGCATCTGTGTGTACTGCCAAAGGTGACACTCTGGCCCTAAGCACCTTTTCAACAGCATCATAAACCATGTCCATGAAGCCTCTGTCTATGGTTGAAACATGCCAATAGCAATAGGGAACATCCAGTTATGTCTATCTAGAGCATTGCATGCTGCCAATTGACCATTCCACTTTCCAGTTAAAAAAGAGAAGTATATGCTTAAATATGGACGGCAACCTGCTTTGAAGCCATCGATGCACGGTTTTAATGCCATAAAAAACTTAGAGAAGTAGACCTTGCCATCCTATGTTACCTCAATATCTATCTCCACAACACTGCCAGGTGACCTTTTCTCAACCTCTGCTTTGAAGCTATAAAGCATCCTAAAAGTATTTACCCAATCACCATACAATTCTTTCATTGCCCTTTGTTTTGCCTTCCACAGTGTGGTATACTTCACCACAATTGGGTAGTCCTTTTCCAAGTCTACTTTAAGCCTCTTTGCAGTAGTGTTTGGTGTCTTGGCTAAAATAGGGGTGATCTTTTCTGCAACCCAAGCCTATGAAGTCATTGTGGTTGCTCTCTGTGAACTAGTAATGCAAGTATGTACATGTGGGATTTGATTACCTGATGGTACTTCCATCGGGTTGGCGTCTAGCATAAATGTACCACTTGCAAGGTTTGGCGCTACCATCAAAACCTCTGCACCTCGCATAAAACTTCTTTTTATCGGTCCACTTGGTCTTGGCGTCAAACTCCTTCTTGATTGCATAAGTCTTGAAACACATTCTAAACTCTTCCATGTTTGGAAACAACTTACCTACTGCAATAACAGGGTTTTATTTGTCATACACTATTACCAGCTCATCATCATGTGCATCATATACATCATCTGCAGCTTCCTGCATCAACTCTCCATCCACATCTTCATAAAAATGTCTGTTAGCATCAGCAGTATCATCCTTACTTCTATCATCCCCCTCCTTCTCCTTACCTCTATCATCTACTGGAATTCTAAACAGGCCGGCCATCTCAGTGTCATCCATTGTTGCAATGACCAAATCAATATTCTCAACTAATTCTACTGAATTCCAGTCGACACTAACAGCCCCTGCATCAGCATCAGACCCCTGAGCTAAAACTGAGACGTCGGTACGTATGGGCACTATCTCCCTCTGTGAAGCCCAAACATCATCTAACATCTGCGAAGCCAACTTGGAGGGCACATATCCAACATTCGAATCTGATTTAAGATCAACTAGCTCTGCACGAAAAGTAACCGCTTTGCTTGTCCAGCCATCTTGCCGATCAATTTCTTCAACCATCTCGTCTCCATCCTCAATTCTCACATACTCGCCCTTCCAATAATCAAACCAAAACAATGCTACTTCTTGCTCTGGACCCCACAGAACACTCTGCCCAAGTTTCTCCACCACATTCTTGACAGCCTTCTCTTCCATGATCTGCAGCTCTTGGGGATCAATCTCTCCACTATCGACCTCCCATCTCACAACTGTATCTCTCTCGATGTTCCGCACACTACCATCACCTAGCTTAGCTTTAGATACAAAGAATTCAACATTGAATTGGAAGTTTCCCCTGTTTTTAATGGCGGCGGGCAGTGTGAGGTTACGGAATGGGACGAGGACCAAATTGAATTCAAATCCAGACAAAAAGAGTTGCATTTACCTATTAGAAGTACTCTCTGACGGCTCCATCTCGAGGCCCCTTGTTCAGCACACCCACAGTCACAAATCGAACGCCGCCGCCGAGAACAAAATGTCCGGCGCTACCGCAGACGTGAACAAGCTGCCCGCCGCCGCCGCCGAGAACGAAATGACCGACGCCACCTCCGCCGCCGCCGCCGGAGAAGAAGCAGGGGACGGTGGGGAAACGGTCGGGCATGGATTCACCTAGATGCCGCGGGCAAATAAGTGGGACCCACCCACCTGAATAACGACTTCCTTAAAAAACATCGCACGACAGCGGTAAGACCTTTTAATCAGCCATGTCATGTATTGGCTATTTAGGTAGTGAAGAGTGTCGCACGTGAGCTAGGTTTTCGAATGATGTCGCTTTTTCTTCGAAACTAAGTAAAGACGTCGCACAGGAGCTATCAGCCCCATTGACTGACAGGCAAGTCTAGCATATACTGGAGTAGTGTACAACTATAACACAAAGCACCCCAATAAAGAAAATATGTTTGTCCAAGCAAAATAAGAAAATATGTCAACTCAAGATCTGAGCTAAATGGGAAGACCCCGCTGCGTTCCTCCTACCTCCGCGCCATGGCCTCGCTCTGGCAGATGCATGAGAGGTACTCGGGCGAGGCGGTGGACATCCAAAGCACGCGCGCGAGCGTTGTTGCTGCAAGTGAGGGAGGCAATGCTGCGAGGGGGCATGCGGCATCGGTGCTACGTGGGACGTGACCGCCGTAGGAAGGAACCGGATGGTGTTGCGACAACATGTCATCTTTGCTATGAGCGGTGGCCTCTGTGCTACCAAGGAATGGCAACACTGCTACTATCGGTCAGTGGGGGCACTGCCAGCGGATTTTCAGGATGCTGCAAGTGAATGATGTCGATGCTACAAGCGGCGGTCGGCGGTGCTACTTTCGACGGTCGAAGTTTTTACCAGAGGCTACCGGTGATGCTGACATCCGTGTGCGGTGCTACTACAAACAGGAGACAAGATGTTTCAAGCGGCAGTCGCTGAGATTTTATATAAGGGGAAAATACTCATTCAAAGGTTATTGGACGAACACCAGAAGAGGTGAAAAGTGTCGGGAGAGGCCCAGGCTGCCCAAACTGGCCTAGGGCCACATGGGCAGCCGCATGGACTCCCAAACCCATTAGTGGGGTGTTCCCCCTTTTTGTCTTGATGTTCAAGGAAGGGGTTGGCCGAATAGTCCAAAAGGCACATTAGGGTTGCGCCTGCCCCCTTCCTTGGGGGCAAGGCACCCCTTGGTGCGCCGGACCTAGGAGGAATGAGGCCTACCCCTCCCTCCCTCCTATATAAAGGAGGGGAGGCGTACCCCTCCTCCCACGCATTAAGTCGTGGAGGTGCCCCTCCCCCCTCTTGACTAGAATTTTATCTACTGTGTTTTGAGGTGTGTCCTCTCCCAATAGATCTAAATCTAATATCTCTCTCTCCGGCCATACTTGTTCCAGTAGATACTTAGTCCTGGACGACAAAGTTCTGTTGAACTAGAGGAGACGGATGTGTGCGAACTCTCAGAGGGATCATATGTTTGATCCTATTCGAGTTGGACGCCGACGTCGGAACGCTGACGGACTAGAACAGGGAATCGACGACATATTCATCGCTAGGCTTAGCCGCGAGGATCTTCATCAGGCTTCGTCGACATCTACTTCCGCTACACGGTGTCAGTATGATAAATCAGATCATTTCTCGCTTGTATCTTCAGAGATAGATCTTGGTTGTTACGTGCAAGGCAATTTTTTTGTTTTCCATCGTGTAACCCAACATTATACTATTTAGAAGATGTAGTCATCAAACCATCGATGAGGCGGATTTACGAGGTGCGGAGGTGGAGGGGAACCCCTTCCCATGAGTACGTGTCGCCGGTGAGAACAAGCGTCGCCGACGTCCGGGATGGTAGCGCAAAAATATAGACCTTCCAATAGGCGATAGGAGGGCAAGGCCTCACAGGCATAATTAAAAGAAATCTGACAGGTGAGTGTCTCATAACTATTTTGACGCTGGTGCATCTAGTTCATAATGATAGAAGGAAAAAACCGTTGGATTTTACTAGTATTATCACATGTAAGTATAGGATTAAACGAATTTATCACGTATCAATAAAACAAACATGGCCTCATCCTCAAGTCTTTGAAAGATTAAATTTTGGTAATCGTATTATGTTTTCCTATTTAAAACCGTCCGTCCTGAAGAAAAACGAGCTCGCGGAGAACGTGCCGTTAGCGCGAAGCAGTTTCCAAATCGCGAACTAGCGACCTTTCCAAATCCTGAACTCGCGACATGTGAGTGTCGTATTAAATCTCACGCACGCACACACGTTCACGCGTAAGGCGACTATCAATTCGTTCTACATTTAGAAATTCCGCATATTTATACTAAAATTTTGTACTTAATTAATTTTATCAAACTATAATCTTAAGAGTGTAGTCTCTATAAATCATAGTTAACCACATTTGAACGTTGCTAATACTATATTACTATTTTAGTTCATATTTTAAAAATTGTTTCATGTGAAATTTGAACCTTTTGTTGTGAAAAAATCTTGATGAATTATTTTTCATATTTTATATATACAGTGTTTATTTTTATGTGTGTATACATGTGTGTGTTCCCGTCTATTTTAATATCCTTAATATCATGGTAGAGATCTCTAAAGTGTAAGATCTAATAAATAAATATTAATGGTGATTTCTCGTGTACGATTAGGTAAGAATATTTATATAGCTTCAGGAAAATAAAGTAACCACATTTATATAAATTCTTGTTTATAAATTGAAATATTGGTAAGAATCTTGCAGTACTGACAAACAAGTCTAGCATATACCGGAGGTACTAGAGTAAAAGTGTACAAGTAAGCACACCAAGCACTCCATAAATATCAACATGGGCCCTGGGCCAAAAGGGAAGAACGAACAAGAAAATATGTTTTCCAAAAACAAAACAAGAAAATATGTCAACTCAGGCACCACACAAGTGTAGATTATTACTATCATTATCCTATTTTTATCATTGAACCACCAGAATGATCCGCGTATTTACACAGTTAAAGTTACAGCATATATTTATATTTACTATTTGTGTCTATGGTCAACACTTGTTTTATTGATGATTGAAAAAAAAATCTTTCGTTGAGAAATATCGGCTAAATCATCATGGGAATTCAAAGTGTTAAAATAACAAAAATATATGTCTCAAGGAAGACAGGTATTGGTTAAGTAATAATCTTATAGTAAATCTATTAGGTTGTTCATAAGGACCTTACCACATAGCGAATGTGGTGAGCCTGAAAAGCTCAATCTAAAGAAAGATTGGCCATATGGACCTTGATTTGTGGCACTGTATTACCGATGGCATTTATATAGATTCACAACTTGTAAGACTATGTAATTTCATACTAATTTTCATGTTTTACTCTTCATTCCCTTTATATTTGTTATGTTTCTTTGTTAGTTGGTTTTTCCTCTACATGCTTCCGTACATATTACATATCGCACCATCAGCCGTTTTTTCTACGTAACCCGATGTATTTATACCACTAAAAAAACATGATGTATTTATTGGTGCATATGCAAACTATTCCCCTTTCCAACATTTTCATTTCACATCTCCAATAGTATTGAATCGACAATGTCAATTGTTTGCACATAGCTTGTTTTGATAACTCTGATCCCATGATTTTCTTAAAACTTGATGCCATGCAGTCTTGTAAGATGTCATGAACTTTCCTAGTGACCTGCAACCTATGAAGGCCTCCACTCGTCTCTACACTTATGTCTTTTTTGTGAGGACATCTCTATTCTTATCATGTGCACATGTCTTTTCTGTAATGTCAAGTAGATGTATATATGATGAACACGTGAGAAACGAGTTCATGTCGATAAATCTGACTCATGTTACATTATAAGAGTTTCTTCTTTGAATTTTTTTTGGAATTTCCTAAGTCCAACAAAGTCGCCTCACTCGTGGGGCGGATGTTGAAGTACAATGGTCCGATTTTATCACTTTTTGAAACAATGGGTCTCCACATCGATTTCCATTAAATAAAGTGCCATAGTTATACAAAGTGAAAGTAGTAAAAATTAAATGAAAGCATCAGAACAAAAACAAAAGTCTGTAGAAAAACATAGCTCTACACACTACTTACTACAATCATATAGTTTTCAGTAGAAGTCTCATTCTCACCCCCATTCATTTCATCGGCACACATCCATGTGTTCGTGCATATGCCTCTCCAACACCCACTTGATCTTTTTTCGCACCATCTTGAAGGTTTCTTTTCTTTGATTCTTTCTACAATATCACCCAAACGTTAATATGAATACATAGGCGATATGTCACGACAACAAGACATGATGGATATTAATTCTTGCCTACAACGTGCTGCAATATTTCTTTTTTTCCATGTAGTCCAACAAATGGTTTCATTCCACTAAGCATGGCCTTTCTTTGGTGTCTGAAAACAGTGCAACCCAAGCACGAGTCGTATCATCAACACTTGGTGTGGGGGGGGGGGGGGGGGGCTTATTATATCTTAAGTACAAATACCTACTTGACATGTAAACTTTGGCAAACTCGGTGTAGTCCAGTTCATCGGGAGACATTTCTTTTTTATCTTCATTCTCGTGTACAGATTTTTTACACCCGAGCTCTAGTGCACCCGCTATTTTAAAAGAACTGAAATATACATTTAAAAGTTACAAAACATGGAGTATTTCTTTTTTCAGATTTTTAAAACGTCATAATTTTTTAATTTTCAAAAATAGAGGGATCATCGGAGCCCAGAGGATGAAATCTCCACTCCCATGGGTGTCAATTTCAGCTATCCGATGAGCCATGCTCTGAGTGCACTGGCTTGCACGGAAGCTTCGGCAGGCGGAACAACCAGCTCCGAGCTGATATGCCAACTTCTATGCGCAGTAGTTGCACGACATCCTACTACCACATCGATCTTCTAGAACCACGCAATAATTAAGGACTTTGGTTAGGTTAGGTGACGTGCATCCGGTATTCTGGTTACGAGTTTAGTAGGTCGAGTTTGGTAGAAGGCTGCTCAGTGGGCTAGCTAGCTCGAATTGGATAAAGAATCCGGCAGTAAAGCTTGCTGCTTAGGTCAAAACAAACATGCCAAGGTTCCCTTTTCCGTACGCTAAAAAAAGAGCTTCCCCTTTTCGTTGTGAACTGCTTTGGTCGTGGTATTATTGGGTCGGGTCCCCGGCCGGCCCGCTGAACCGGGTCCGACCACGACCATGCATGGAATGATGGAACCAAGGGGTCGTTCGTGCCGACTTGTTCTTGCACAAGAATTGAAAAGAAGTGATTAATTTGGTTTAGTGTGTACCCAGTCAGTGAGAGTGAGCTAAATTCATGCCTATTGGATATTGCTGAATGCTGAGTGATGACTAGCGTAGCGAGAACGCTCAAATCTGCAGGGAATCGATCGTGGCCAAGTCGCCGCCTGCGTATCGCGCGTGCCAAGAGTGGAGCATTGTAAAGCGAGTCATGCAAGTTGGAGGAAGCTTAACACGCCGCGTTCTATTTCAGCTTCTACTGACTACTGTAATAGTAGTAGATATCATGGGCCGGCGATATAGGCAAGAATGCAAGATCTGGACTGATCGAGAGCCGTGGCTATCCAAGTAGACGGGATGAATCCGACAGCGACGAAAAGGGGGTCAGCGGTTGGGGCCATGCATCCCCGATCGAGCCTCCACTACTACTGCACGAGAAGAGTGTTGAAATTCGGAGCATCTTGGGCGAAAGCAATGGCGGCCGGGATAAGGAAGTCTGCGGCTTTAAGTCGCTCCACGCGGTGTTGCAACTTGCAACTTGTTGGGGGCGGAGGTCTAGCCGTTCAAATGCATGCGTGCGTCGTTGCTTATCTGATCTCCGACCGCAAGCAAGCTTGGAGCACCGAACTTACCGGTCGGCGGTAGCTCTCATCCGGCCGGAGCGGGAATCCGCCACCCTACTATTAACACACGCCGAATAAATGACCTCTCTAACTAAACTAAACTAAACTAATCCCAACTAAACTAAACGCTCCCTGAATCCTGATCCATCTATCCATCACATGAGCAAACTGCAGCAGAGACAGCGAGCCAGACAAGACAACCGCACATATCCATCCATGGATATATCATATCACATCATCCGCGCTGCTCCAAATGCAGGAGGTAGGCACAGCACACGGGTGGTTCGCGAAGATAATTAACTAGAGGTTGGTGCCGCGTCCAATGAGAAGTGGTTAATTAGCTTTGGCCAACGGCGCCGCACTGCCCCGGCCGTGATCGATCGAACCAGTAGGTACGGGTAGGTACCTACAAGCTTATAATTAGCCAATGTGTCAACCTTGTGCCGACAATGCACAAACCAACAGAGACACTGATCGATCGTGCAAATTAGGGCTCGATCGGGCAAGTACATCTGTACTCATGCATTCATAAGAACAGGGCGATGTGCAGGATCACCAACTAAACCTGTGGTGGTTCACGGTAGCTAGCTAACTAGCGCCGGTCCTCCCACCATAATGTGGCCGGGCTTACCAGAAAACAGTATCTCATTCTCATCGATCCTGTCACCATAAACTTGATCCATCCGTTCCGTTGTGACGCGCACACCATCGAATGATGCCGGCCCTCGCTTGCTGTGTTGTGATGTCCGGAGAATCATCTGATGCATGGGCGTGAGGTGTCCGCTGACCAGATCATGGCACTATGGCATGATAATGTTGTGTATGCATTGCTCGATCGTGGATGTGTGGGTTAATTCCTCGGTTATACATTGCACGAGCTTCCTGACATTGATTACCCCCACATTGCAAACAGAGTTGTTGCTGGTTCTCGTGGTGGACTGGGTGGTGGTGCTTGTTCGACTCTTTGGCCGCAAGTCTGTCGTTAATAATATAATGCGCCTGCAGGCGTCCAAGACCTGAAGAATCGAATCAAAATGGAATGAATTACTTCTCCATCGGGAATGTTTGTTGCAATGAGTGCTTAGTTGTTGCAAATTTGCAATGTAGTAGGATGTTTAGGTTGAGCATACATTGATGTATATTTTACCTGAACAGGGTTAGAGTCGACGGAACTTAAAACCGATCACGGAAATGGAACCTACTCGTCGACGCGCATATATTCATATGTATTTTATCTCGAATCGTGACATGGTTGAGAAACTTTCGTTTTTAATCCAAGATCAATTAAGAAGAAAAGAAACATATATGCTACTGGTCGACTTCGCCGAAGCTGGAGCTTGGCCGTGGGCCCTTTCGGCTTGGCCCACACCGAGCGTGTATTATTTGTGTAAATTCCCAAAAATAGGTATTATTTCTGAAAATTATTAAGAAAAATGTATTATTTTAAAATAAAAAGAGCCACGATGGCCAGGGTAGCAACTAGGGTTTTTTTTAGCGAAAGGTAACAACTAGGTGAGTGTAAAAATTATGTTGTATGTACCGCGGGTTCCAGATACAGTTGTGGGCCTACTGTTTGGGCTTAGAGCATCTCCACCAGCATCCTCCAGATGACCCCAAAGACCCATTGGGGGTCCGGACGTCAAAACACGTCACCAGCGGCACCCCTCAAAGGGTTGGCCCAAGCAAAATCATGTCCGGCACCCCCGAAAGGGCACCCAAGTTTGGAGACCCTCTAGGGGGTGCCGGACATGGGCGGCCATGGCCATTTTTTGAGCTCGAGTTCGTTAACATTTTCTCATCTATTTCCTCTCCCGAGATCGAGTTCGTCCCATTTTTTGCCACCATTTATCAAGATTGACGGCGCCTCATCTATCCAAGGTTAGCACTTCTGGCGTTGCTACTTTAGCTCATTTCGTTGCTAGTTTAGCTTATTTCATTTTTCTAGTGCTAGCTAGGTGTTTGATGAAATGTCTAAGTTAGAGATTTCATTTTGTTTTATATGCAATTTGAGCTCAAATTAAAGTATGATTTGTGGGCTTTAGTGTCGTCTGGTCCCCGTCCTCACCGACGTCGATCGCCCCGCGCCGTCCTGTCACCGGCACCACCTCGGTGAGCCTCTTGTTTTTATCTTTTATTTATAAAAAACTTACTTATATGATTTAGATGCATAGTTATTACTTGTATAATTTTCTTATGTTTTTTTATATGTATAGTGCCATGGTTTTGATATCCGTCCCGTCGGCCCTCGTCCAGTCTATGATTCGGATATGGTATACTTTTATAACTTTTAGTTTCATTTCGTTTTATGAAAATTATGCCGACCAACTTGACATAGATATTTTTATTTAGGAGGTAGTTGAACCAGAAATTCCAACCGACCCTCTAGTCGAGATACTAAATTTATTAGAAAAAGAAAACAATGATTTGAAATCAAAATTGAAAAGAAGTGAAAATCTTCGTCTCCAATGCCTAGAAGAGAAGATGAAATTGAACTTCAAACTTGCCGACGTCGTCGATGATCACCAGATCAAGATGGATGCAATGCGCTTGAAGATTAAAAAGATTTAAAAATATGCCATTAATCAAGAGGCTTGGTATCATTATGTTGTTGGTTCAGTAATTATCTTAGTTGCGATTTTGATCACATTTGTTGTTGGATTTAATTTTTTTAGATAGTTCTATGTTAGTTTCAGTGTATGTTTTGTGAGAACTATGTATTACATTTGGTCACTACTCTACTTTGCTTTTAATGTGATGAACTTGTATTAATTATTTTGGTCACTTATCTATTCATGATGTAGTGTAATGGTTTTTGATATACTTATACAATGCAGATGAACCGGTAATGGATGTACGGTGATCGACGCAGTCCCGAGTTCATTAGTGGCATGCATCATTTTCTCCATGTGGCTGAGGCAAACAAGCGGGCGAATGGTTTTATTTGTTGTCCATGTAGTGCATGTAAGAATACGATGGATTACTCTTCCTCAAAAACCCTTCACATCCACCTGATTCAGTCTGGTTTCATGCCCAGCTATAATTGTTGGACCAAGCACGGAGAAAGAGCGGTTATAATGGAAGACAATGACGAAGAAGAGGATAATGACAAGTATCCTATGTTCACTGAACACGGTGGTAGTACAATGGGGGAAGGCGAAGCTGAAGAAGAGCCCATTGTTGATGAGCCTGATGACGATCTTCGTCGGGTCATTCTTGATGCGAAGATAAACTGCGGAAGTGAAAACGAGAGGTTGAAGTTGGAGAGAATGTTAGAGGATCACAACAAATTGTTGTACCCAAATTGCGAAGATGGCCAGAAAAAGCTGGGTACCACACTGGAATTGCTTCAATGGAAGGCAGAGAATGGTACTTCTGACAAGGGATTTGAAAATTTGCTGAAAATAATAAAGAAGATGCTTCCAAGGGATAACGTACGAAACAAAGAAAGTTGTCTGCCCTCTAGGATTAGAGGTGCAGAAGATACATGCATGCATCAATGACTGCATCCTCTACCGCGGTGAGGAGTACGAGAATTTGAATGCATGCCCGGTATGCGGTGCATTGCGGTATAAGATCAGGCGAGATGACCCTGGTGATGTTGAGGGCGAGCCGCGCCCCAGGAAGAGGGTTCCTGCCAAGGTGATGTGGTATGCTCCTATAATACCACGGTTGAAATGTTTGTTCCAAAACAAAGAGCATGCCAAGTTGTTGCGATGGCACAAAGAAGACCGTAAGAAAGACCTGATGCTGAGACACCCCGCTGATGGGTCGCAGTGGAGAAAAATCGACAGAGAGTTCCCGACATTTTCAGATGACGCAAGGAACTTAAGATTTGGTCTAAGTACAGATGGTTTTAATCCTTTCGGAGAGCAGAGCTTCAGTCATAGCACCTGGCCTGTGACTCTATGTATCTATAACCTTCCTCCTTGGTTGTGCATGAAGCGGAAGTTCATTATGATGCCAGTGCTCATCCAAGGCCCAAAGCAACCCGGCAACGACATTGATGTGTACCTGAGGCCATTGGTTGAAGAACTTTTACAGTTGTGGTGTGACGAAGGTGTACCTGTGTGGGATGAGCATGAACAAAAGGAATTTGAACTACGAGCGTCGTTGTTTGTAACCATCAATGATTGGCCTGCTCTTAGTAACATTTCAGGACAGTCAAACAAGGGATACAATGCATGCACCCACTGTTTAGGTGAGACTAAAAGTATATATTTGGGAAACAAGAATGTGTACCCGGGGCATCGTCGATTTCTTCCAAAACAGCATCCCGTAAGAAAGAAAGACAAACATTTCAAAGGTGAGGCAGATCACCGGACGAAGCCTATCCGCCCTATTGGGGATGTTATATACGATATGGTTTCCCTATCAAGATTTAGATCCACCATGTCTTCTTTCGGAGCTCCGAAGGGTAAACCTCTCAAGGGGAGCGTCAACCCATACATGGCTGAGGTGAAGAGGCACCCACAGGAGTTGCGCAAGGTTGACGGTGTCATGGTGCAAGAAGATGTTCGAGGACCGAAGAAGGAGGGAGATGTCATGGCCAGGCTAGAAGAAGTGGAACATGAAGTTTTTAGGTACCAGAAGATGATAGAGCGTGGTGTAGAAGCCAATCACAAGATCATCTCCGAGCTCAGGGATAAACACCAAAGGAGACCTCTAGGTTATGGGATGATATCTTCCTGCTCCATCAGTCCACCACAAAGTTGCAGGCCCAAATTTATGACCTGCAGAATCAAAATTTTGAGTATGAAACCAGGTTTCATCGCATGAGTCTGGGAGCCAGCGCCAGGACCCTTGAAACCAAGTCCTCTTTTGTTGATGGGAATCCTTTCTGGTGGAAGAATTATAATAATGGGCCTCAATCATCACCGCAATCACCAGACAGGGAGTAATTCACCATGGGTAACAACACACTCCCAGCTTGTTTCAAGCTTGGGGGGGGGGGGGGGTGTTTTCAGTATCACTATCTTTATCTTTATCTTTATATTTTTGCTTAGTACCATGAGTAGAGAAGTTATCATATGAGATAGTTTGCAATGTGGAGTATCACTCCTTAGTTGGTTATCGTTGTATCCGTTGGTGTGAGGTTTATTGCGATGGAATATTAATGAGAAGCTTTATCTTTACTTTCTGCACACTTTATTTTAGCCAGCAAGTCCTTTGTCATATGCTGATCTTGTTACATTAGTATTGGCATCACTTTGGGTGCAGCAAGTAAATTTAGTTGGTTGTGGCAAACTTAGACTGGTCAGTAGTATCAATACTTTTTACACTTAAGTAGAAAAGAGGGAACTGGTTGCAATAGCATTATCCCTATTGTTTTCCTCTTTGTTGGCCAATGAGTTTATTATTCTTGAATTAAAGTGTTTTGTGCCCACAAAGTAGATAGCATGGTTGTTCTATTAGATCTATAAGTGTTTGTCTCTCTCAATTCTTGTGCTTGCTACTAAACCTTGCTAGCCTAAAACCTTGTACTGAGAGGAGATACTTCTCGTGCATCCAAAACCCTGAACCAAAGCACTCCATTCGTGTCCACCATAACTACCTATCATGTAGTGTTCGCACTACTCCAAGTACATTTTCTCGTGTGCTACCTTTAACTATTCAAAACTATCATCATATCCCTTTTTGTGTCACTGTTCACCAAGCTCATAAGGACGTGGTAGCAGATGTGTCATCTTCCATGCTAACTGATTTACAAGGATTGGCAGCTTCATCTGCTTCTCCACCTTTTATTTTGCATTAAAAGAGCTGGTTAGTCCACCCTATAAATAAATAAATAAATAAATAGACACTCCTCCACGGTGATTGTTGGTCGGCAACCGAGGATTCGGTCAAGCCATGGTTTGTGGAAAGAAATTGTTGGGAGGAGTGTCATCAATAAGTGCTTGTTACAAGTGCAGTTCTATAAACTCTCGGAACCGCTCTAAAAGTTAATTAGTATGGAAGATGACAAGGATTCTACCACTGATTTGTTGACCAATAGCATACACCTCTCAAAGCAATATTTTTACACTCTCTATGCCTTCGGGAACTAAAAAGCTCTAGCACACGTTTTAATCCCCGCTTCCCTCTGCGAAGGGCCTATCATTTATTTATTGTTGAGTCAGTAAACCTATTCCCTCTATCCCGAGCAAGCACTCAAATTGTTATAGATACAATCATTTATAGTTCATAATATTTCCTATCATGTTTTGTCTACTTTGCTTGAGCACATGAAGTTTTATCTTTGAGAATATGACTTTGACAGTTTTCTTTGGAATGTGAAAGGAACAGTGATGATTGAGCAACTCTATTTCTGCAATATAGCTCTAGTATAAAGACTCTTCTTGAAAGATAAGTTAGAATGTTGATTGTTCTCTGACCAAGAACACAGTTTGCCATATCCAATTGGTTTGCTTAATGTACCTTTATTTGTGGTTGTTCCATTACTTGTTCCAAGTTAAGTAGAATGTGTAGAGACTGCTGTTTAAAATGACTTGTTTAGCTGAGTAAATACTGATGCTTCTTGTCCGTATTCTTTATTATCGACACTTTTACATAATTCCAGCTTGGTGGCTCTGTATATCGAGGAACACAAGAATATTTTACGCTTGAAATACCCGGAGCAACCTAAAGATTGGATTGATGAAGAACACGTGAAGAATTTCGGCGGTTGGTTGCAAACACGTCTCATTAATGACACCACTGTTGGAGAACAGCTATACTTGTTAGCCAAGGCACCATCTTCGACTATATTGACTTTTCAAGGGTATGAGATAAATGGGAATACATTTTACACGGTCGACCAAGATAAAAAGAGCACCAAACAAAACAGTGGTGTCCGCTTTGATGCAACAAACAACAATGGGCAAAAGGACACATATTATGGTTACATAGAGCAGATATGGGAACTTGACTATGGACCTTCTTTTAAGGTCCCTTTGTTCTAGTGCAAATGGTTCAACCTGAAAGACGGGGTACAGGTAGACCCGCAGTACGGAATGACTACAGTGGATCTCAAGAATCTTGGGTACGACACCAAACCATTTGTCCTTGCCAGTGAAGTGGCTCAGGCTTTCTATGTGAAGGACTTGTCTACCAAACCGAAAAAAAGAAAAGATAAGCAAGCGAATACATCATACGATGAGTCAAAGCACCACATAGTTCTTTCAGGGAAAAGAAACATCGTGGGCGCGGAGGAAAAGACAAACATGTCAGAAGATTACAATAAGTTTCATGAAATTCCGCCCTTCACAGTGAAAACTGACCCAAGCATCGTGTTGAATGATGAAGATTGTTCATGGTTATGGCGCAATCAGAACAAAGGGACACACACGAAGAAGAAGTTTATACCACAACACTAGAAACGGATGTTGATGATCATGTGTAATAATGTATGAAACCTTTTTGATCCTGTGTCTATGACACAGAGGACACATAGCTGTAATAACTGAGTTTTTTCAAATTACTTATATAAATATTATTTTTTATTTTATAAGTGTAAAAAATGATATTTTTAAAGCAAGTACAACAAATATGGTGCAAAATGGCACTTATCCAAATTTCTCACAAAGTAGACCATATTGTATGGATAATCCACAAATATTAGTAATTTTCTCGATTTCTACCTAATTTCGCCTATTTAAACGACTTTATGCATATTTTCTGAAAATAATTCAAATTTGAACTACAAGTGTGTGATAGTTTGCTCTGAAAATTTTACAAAAATGTTTTTAAGGTATATGGATAATTCGACCCCTTACAATGAATAGAAACGGCGACCATTTTGACCGTTTTTTCAAAAAAATAAAAGAAAGTGAAAAATACTCAAAAAAAAGAAATCCTTTAGCATGGAGTCCTTTTATGTGTATTAGTTGATAGGAAAAAAGATAAACTTGAGTTTTGACAAAGTTTCCAAAAAACTTCTTCACAAAAGGATCAATCATTGATACGTCCATTTTGCATCACTATTTTATATCATAATTTGTCATTATCTATCCTTATATTTCATATTAATACATGATACTTATGTTATTTTGCCTTATTTTGCATGTTTGATGATTATTGGGAATTATCCTTCCGGAGTCAGGTTTCTGCTGGAAAAAGCGTCGTCAAGTCAGCATATCAGCGGAACTCCAAAAATCACGAAACCAATTCTGGGGGTCTTATAATGTCAGATGCCGGAGGCAGCCAAAAGGAGGCAGCCAGGTGGGCCAGGTGGGCCCCACGCCACACCTGGGCGCGGCTGGCCTGTGGGCCGCGCCCAGCTATGGCGTGGCCACCTGGGTCCACCCCCCAGGTTGCCTCTTCGCGTATATCTGCCTCCCGAAAACCTAAGCACGGGGGGTACGTCCACGAAATATTCCGCCGCCTCCACGGGACGGAAACCACCGAGAGAGAAAGAGCTCTCTGGCAGGGAGATCCTGCCGGGGAAATTCCCTCCCGGAGAGGGGAAATCATCGCCATCGTCATCGTCATCACGCTGGACTTCATCGGGATCATCATCACCATCATCCACTGCGCCATCACCATCATCTCCACCGACTCCACATCCATCTTGCTGTAACATCTAGGGCTGTACCTTGTCTAGTTCATTGGGGAGACTCTCCCGGTGTTGATTACTCCTTGTTATTGATGCTATTGAGTTTGTTTGGTGGATTAGTGTTCATGTCCAGATTGTTATTCATTGCCATATCATCTCTGATCATGATCCATATGATGTCTTGTGAGTAGTTTGTAGTTCTTGAGGACATGGGGAAGTCATGTTGTTAGTAGTGAAATAATGCTGCGTTAATATTTAATGGTTTGATATTTAAGTTGTGGTGTCATTCTTCTAGTGGTGTCATGTGAACGTCGACTACATGACACTTCACCTTTATGGGCCTAGGGGAATGCATCGTGTACCTAGCTTGCTAGTTGAGGGGTTGCCGGAGTGACAGAAACCTGAACCCCCGTTAGTAAGATAGTGCACGAGGGAGCGTAGGGTCTCAGAGTTTAAAGCTGTGGTTAGATTTATCTTAATTACTTTTCTGCATTCGCGGATGCTTGCAGGGGGTATAATCACAAGTGCGTATTAGTCCTAGGAAGGGCGGTGCGTTAGCATAGATTCACCCACACAACACTTATCAAAACAATGAAGATTAACCAGTTGCACGAAGCGAAAGCACTTGACGAAATTCCCATGTGTCCTCAGGAACATTTGTCTCTTATAAGTAACACACTCGGCTTGTCCTTTGCACTCAAAAGGATTGGGCCACTCGCTGCATTTGTTGCCGCGCTCGTTTATTTACTTGCACTGTTTTTACCTGCTGTTTCGAATACTACTGAAAACCTGTCTGCTAGCTTTTACAGTGAATTCTTGATCAAAACTACTTGCCAGCACCTTCTGCTCCTCGTTGGGTTCGACACTCTTATTTATCGAAAGTACTGCGATACACCCCCTATACTTGTGGGTCATCAAGACTATTTTCTGGCGCCGTTGCCGGGGAGTGAAGCGCTATTGGTAAGGAAATTATTTACTGTAATGACTGTTATGGAGTCAAATCCATTTGGTTCGCTGTTTGGGAGGACTACTACCACTGCTACGGTAGTAGATGATCCTCCATCTGCTGAGATTGTTCCATTTAAAATACCTACGAAAATTGTTGGACGTATTATGGATAACCGCTATGATGGAACTGTTCATCCTGGTAATCATTTGCTTTATATACATGAACTATGCGGTTTGTTCAAGTGTGCAGGTATTTCGATGGACATTATTAAAAGGAAATTATTTACTCTGTCGCTGGATGGCAGAGCTGCTGAATGGTATAGTCTGCTGAAGAATGGTCCTTCATTGAGCTGGGCTGAAATTGTCCCTCTCTTTTATTACAAGTTTTATCCTCCAAGTGAGATTCATAAGGATCGGAATTCTATATTCACTTTTTGGCCTTATGAGGGAGAAAGTATTGCCCAAGCTTGGGGGAGATTGAAATTATTAATGCTCAAATGCCCTGTTCATGGGATTCCAAGTAATATTGTCATCAATAACTTTTATGCAAGACTTTCCTATCATGATAAAGATTTATTGGACACTTCTTGTTCTTGGTCATTCACTCGTATGAAGGATGAAGATAAATGGGATCTTCTTGATCGTATCCAGGAAAATACTGAAGGATGGGAGAACGACAAAGGTAGGGAGTCAGGTATAAATTATGATTTCGAATGCATTAAATCCTTTATGGAGACTGATAGTTTTCGTAATTTTAATGCTACTTATGGTCTTGATTCTCAAGTTGTTGTTAATTACTTTAAGGCCTTTGCCTCGTATCTCGATATTCCTAGACAAGGTTGGGAAAAGTATCATGAACCTTATGAAGATAATGCTAATTTTGCTCTTGCTAAAAATGTTGAAGTTCAAACTGTTGATCGCATTATACCAGAACCCTATATTGAAAAAATACCTTTTCCTGTTAAAGTAAAAGAACACTCTATTTTGGCTAGTGTGGTTAGCAAAAGTGAACGTAAACCTAGGGAACCTGATGAGCAAATTAGTGTAGAACATGAAGTAGCTATGGTTAAGGAACTTGTAACTGAAAATGTAGAAGGAGGTCATATTGTGTTTTGTGAAGAAGCTTCTAACATGGTTACACATCCTAAAAGAGCTCGAAAGCCTAGTGTTCCTGTGCTTTCTGTTAAAATAGGTGAGCATTGTTATTATGGTCTCTGTGATATTGGTGCTAGTTCCAGCGCTATCCCTTATGCTCTCTACAAGGAAATCAGGAAGGAAATTGATCCTTGCGAATTGGAAGATATTGATGTGGTTATTCAGCTTGCTAATAGGGAAACTATCTGTCCAGTTGGCATTGTCAGAGATGTTGAAGTTTTATGTGGTAAGACTAAATACCCTGCTGATTTCTTAGTTCTCGGTTCTGCTGCTAGTGACTCTTGTCCTATTATTTTTGGTAGACCTTTCCTGAATACTTGTGGTGCTATTATTGACTGTCAAAAAGAGAAAAATTTACTAGATTCGATGGAGAGTCTTATGAGTTTAATTTTTCAAAATTTGCTAAGAATCATTATGAACCTGAAATGCCTAATGAGAACTTTCAAGTTGAACAGCTTGCTTCTATTGCTGTTGGTCCTAACAATGCTTTGCAGCAATTTTTGGAAGACCACGAAAGTGAAGTTTTTGCAGAAGAAAGAAGGGAGATTGACGACATCTTTCTGCGTCAACCTCAAATGCTTAGGCATGATTTACCTGTGGAGGACCTGGGAATTGCGCCCCCTCCTAAAGAAGACCCTGTTTTTGATCTTAAGCCTTTACCTGATAATCTTAAGTATGTTCATATTGATGATAAGAAAATATATCCTGTTATTATTAGTTCTAAACTTTCAGGAGATGAAGAAGCAAAATTATTGCAAGTTCTGAAGAAACATAGAGGCGCAATGGGCTATACTCTTGATGATTTAAAAGGGATTTCTCCTGCTATATGTCAGCATGCTATTAATATTGAGCCTGATGCCAAGCCTGTTGTTGAGCATCAACGTCGTTTAATTCCTAAGATGAAGGAAGTGGTAAGAAATGAGGTATTAAAACTTCTTGAAGCAGGTATAATTTATCCTATTGCTGATAGTAGATGGGTTAGTCCTGTTCATTGTGTTCCTAAGAAAGGAGGAATAACTGTTGTGCCTAATGAAAATGATGAGCTTATTCCTCAGAGAGTTGTAGTTGGTTATAGAATGTGCATTGATTTTCGTAAGGTCAATAAGGTTACTAAGAAAGATCATTATCCTTTGCCTTTTATTGATCAGATGTTAGAAAGGTTGTCTAAGAAAACTCATTTTTGTTTCCTTGATGGTTATTCTGGTTTTTCCCAAATAGCTGTTAGAAAGGAAGATCAGGAGAAAACCACTTTTACCTGTCCTTATGGTACTTATGCTTATAGACGTATGCCTTTTGGTTTATGTAATGCTCCTGCTACTTTTCAGAGATGCATGTCTGCTATTTTTCACGGTTTTTGTGAAGAAATTGTGGAAGTCTTCATGGACGATTTCTCCGTCTATGGAACTTCTTTTGATAACTGTTTGCACAATCTTGACAAAGTTTTGCAGAGATGTGAAGAAACCAATCTTGTTCTTAATTGGGAGAAATGCCATTTTATGGTTAATGAAGGCATTGTTCTTGGGCATAAAATTTCTGAAAGAGGTATTGAAGTTGATAGAGCTAAAGTGGAAGCAATTGAGAAAATGCCATGCCCCCGAGATGTGAAAGGTATTCGTAGTGTTCTTGGTCATGCTGGTTTTTATAGAAGGTTTATTAAAGATTTCTCTAAAATTTCAAAGCCACTTACCAATCTTCTTCAAAAGGATGTTCCATTTGTTTTTGATGACGAGTGTAAAGAGGCATTCGAAATTTTGAAGAAGGCTTTAATAACTGCTCCTATTGTTCAACCACCAGACTGGACTTTACCATTTGAAATTATGTGTGATGCTAGTGATTTTGCTGTAGGTGCTGTTTTAGGACAGCGAGTAGATAAAAAGTTAAATGTTATTCATTATGCTAGTAAGACTCTTGATGCAGCTCAAAAGAATTATGCTACTACTGAGAAGGAATTTTTAGCAGTAGTGTTTGCTTGTGATAAGTTTAGACCTTATATTGTTGATTCTAAGGTAACTATTCATACTGATCATGCTGCTATTAAATACCTTATGGATAAGAAGGATGCTAAGCCTAGACTTATTAGATGGGTTCTCCTGTTACAAGAGTTCGATTTGCATATTGTTGATAGAAAAGGTGCTGAAAATCCTGTTGCTGATAATCTGTCTAGATTAGAAAATATAATGCATGATCCTATTCCTGTTGATGACAATTTTCGAAATGAGCAGTTGGCTTCTATAAAGGTAAATTCGAATGATTGTCCCTGGTATGCTGATTATGCTAACTTTATTGTTGCCAAGTATTTGCCTCCAACTTTTACTTATCAGCAAAGGAGGAAATTCTTCTGTGACTTGAGGCATTATTTTTGGGATGACCCACATTTATATAGAGAAGGAGTTGATGGTATTATGAGAAGATGTGTTCCAGAGCATGAGCAGAAGGAAATATTGGATAAATGCCATGGTAGTGCTTATGGAGGACATCACGCCGGAGATAGAACTGCACAAAAGGTTCTACAATCAGGTTTTTATTGGCCTACTCTTTTTAAAGATGCAAGAAAATTTGTTTTGACCTGTGATCAATGTCAGAGAGTTGGGAATATTAGTAGACGTAATGAGATGCCTATGAATTATTCTCTTGTTATTGAACCTTTTGATTGTTGGGGATTTGACTTTATGGGTCCTTTTCCCGCTTCAGATGGTTATACTCATATTCTAGTTGCTGTTGATTATGTTACTAAGTGGGTAGAGGCTATACCAACCTCTAGTGCTGATGGTAAGACTTCCTTAAAAATGCTTAAGGATGTTATTTTCTCGAGGTTTGGTGTGCCTAGATATCTCATGACTGATGGTGGTTCACACTTTATTCATGGTGGTTTTAGAAAAACTCTTGCTAAATATGGTGTCAATCACAGAATTGCTTCACCGTATCATCCTCAAACTAGTGGTCAAGTAGAGTTATCAAATAGAGAAATTAAGTTGATTTTGCAAAAGACTGTCAATAGGTCTAGAAAGAATTGGGCTAGAAAGCTTAATGATGCTTTGTGGGCTTATAGAACAGCATATAAAAATCCTATGGGCATGTCTCCTTATAAAATGGTTTATGGAAAAGCTTGTCATTTACCTCTAGAATTAGAACACAAGGCCTATTGGGCAATCAAAGAGCTTAATAGAGATTTCAAATTAGCTGGTGAGAAAAGGTTGCTAGAGTTAAGCTCTCTAGATGAATGGAGAAGTGAAGCATATGAAAATGCTAAACTTTTCAAAGAGAAAGTTAAGAGATGGCATGACAAGAGAATTTTAAAAAGAGAATTTTGCATAGGTGATAAAGTTTTATTGTATAGGTCTCGTCTCAGATTTTTTGCAGGAAAATTACTCTCAAAATGGGAAGGACCTTACATTGTGGAAGAAGTTTATCGTTCTGGTGCAATAAAAATTAATTCACTTGACGGTGACAAACCTCAAGTTGTTAATGGGCAGAGACTTAAACATTATATTTCTGGAGAATCTTATAATGAAAATGTTGATATTATTCAAATGGTATCTCCGGAGGAATTTATTAAAACTCAGAAACAGGAAACTGCAGAGTCTGATTTGAAGTAGGTATGAGTTTCGGTAAGAAAAAGTCCGCGTTTTACTTCGAAACTTTTATATTAGTTATTTTTATACAATTTTGGAAATATCAAGACGAATAAGTGCCGGAGGAGGTGCCCGAGGGCACCACGCCACAGCAGGGCGCGGGCCCCACCTGGGCCGCGCCCAGCTATGGCGTGGTCGCCTCGGAGACCCCCTCCGACTCCGCTTCGCCCTGTGCTTTCCTTTTCACGCGTTATTTTCCGCTATATATTTACCCGGATCTCCCGAGGTCCGTATCTCGTGTTTTTGTTGCGTTTGTTTTCGAGCAGTTTCTGTCAGGTTTCCCTATCAAGATTTAGATCCACCATGTCTTCTTCCGGAGCTCCGAAGGGCAAACCTCTCAAGGGGAGCGTCAACCCATACATGGCTGAGGTGAAGAGGCACCCACAGGAGTTGCGCAAGGTTGACGGTGTCATGGTGCAAGAAGATGTTCGAGGACCGAAGAAGGAGGGAGATGTCATGGCCAGGCTAGAAGAAGTGGAACATGAAGTTTTTAGGTACCAGAAGATGATAGAGCGTGGTGTAGAAGCCAATCACAAGATCATCTCCGAGCTCAGGGATAAACACCAAGAGGAGACCTCTAGGTTATGGGATGATATCTTCCTGCTCCATCAGTCCACCACAAAGTTGCAGGCCCAAATTTATGACCTGCAGAATCAAAATTTTGAGTATGAAACCAGGTTTCATCGCATGAGTCTGGGAGCCAGCGCCAGGACCCTTGAAACCAAGTCCTCCTTTGTTGATGGGAATCCTTTCTGGTGGAAGAATTATAATAATGGGCCTCAATCATCACCGCAATCACCAGACAGGGAGTAATTCACCATGGGTAACAACACACTCCCAGCTTGTTTCAAGCTTGGGGGGGGGGGTGTTTTCAGTATCACCATCTTTATCTTTATCTTTATCTTTATATTTTTGCTTAGTACCATGAGTAGAGAAGTTATCATATGAGATAGTTTGCAATGTGGAGTATCACTCCTTAGTTGGTTATCGTTGTATCCGTTGGTGTGAGGTTTATTGTGATGGAATATTAATGAGAAGCTTTATCTTTACTTTCTGCACACTTTATTTTAGCCAGCAAGTCCTTTGTCATATGCTGATCTTGTTACATTAGTATTGGCATCACTTTGGGTGCAGCAAGTAAATTTAGTTGGTTGTGGCAAACTTAGACTGGTCAGTAGTATCAATACTTTTTACACTTAAGTAGAAAAGAGGGAACTGGTTGCAATAACATTATCCCTATTGTTTTCCTCTTTGTTGGCCAATGAGTTTATTATTCTTGAATTAAAGTGTTTTGTGCCCACAAAGTAGATAGCATGGTTGTTCTATTAGATCTATAAGTGTTTGTCTCTCTCAATTCTTGTGCTTGCTACTAAACCTTGCTAGCCTAAAACCTTGTACTGAGAGGAGATACTTCTCGTGCATCCAAAACCCTGAACCAAAGCACTCCATTCGTGTCCACCATAACTACCTATCATGTAGTGTTCGCACTACTCCAAGTACATTTTCTCGTGTGCTACCTTTAACTATTCAAAACTATTATTATATCCCTTTTTGTGTCACTGTTCACCAAGCTCATAAGGACGTGGTAGCAGATGTGTCATCTTCCATGCTAACTGATTTACAAGGATTGGCAGCTTCATCTGCTTCTCCACCTTTTATTTTGCATTAAAAGAGCTGGTTAGTCCACCCTATAAATAAATAAATAAATAAATAGACACTCCTCCACGGTGATTGTTGGTCGGCAACCGAGGATTCGGTCAAGCCATGGTTTGTGGAAAGAAATGGTTGGGAGGAGTGTCATCAATAAGTGCTTGTTACAAGTGCAGTTCTATAAACTCTCGGAACCGCTCTAAAAGTTAATTAGTATGGAAGATGACAAGGATTCTACCACTGATTTGTTGACCAATAGCATACACCTCTCAAAGCAATATTTTTACACTCTCTATGCCTTCGGGAACTAAAAAGCTCTAGCACACGTTTTAATCCCTGCTTCCCTCTGCGAAGGGCCTATCATTTATTTATTGTTGAGTCAGTAAACCTATTCCCTCTATCCCGAGCAAGCACTCGAATTGTTATAGATACAATCATTTATAGTTCATAATATTTCCTATCATGTTTTGTCTACTTTGCTTGAGCACATGAAGTTTTATCTTTGAGAATATGACTTTGACAGTTTTCTTTGGAATGTGAAAGGAACAGTGATGATTGAGCAACTCTATTTCTGCAATATAGCTCTAGTATAAAGACTCTTCTTGAAAGATAAGTTAGAATGTTGATTGTTCTCTGACCAAGAACACAGTTTGCCACATCCAATTGGTTTGCTTAATGTACCTTTATTTGTGGTTGTTCCATTACTTGTTCCAAGTTAAGTAGAATGTGTAGAGACTGCTGTTTAAAATGACTTGTTTAGCTGAGTAAATACTGATGCTTCTTGTCCGTATTCTTTATTATCGACACTTCTACATAATTCCAGCTTGGTGGCTCTGTATATCGAGGAACACAAGAATATTTTACGCTTGAAATACCCGGAGCAACCTAAAGATTGGATTGATGAAGAACACGTGAAGAATTTCGGCGGTTGGTTGCAAACACGTCTCATTAATGACACCACTGTTGGAGAACAGCTATACTTGTTAGCCAAGGCACCATCTTCGACTATATTGACTTTTCAAGGGTATGAGATAAATGGGAATACATTTTACACGGTCGACCAAGATAAAAAGAGCACCAAACAAAACAGTGGTGTCCGCTTTGATGCAACAAACAACAATGGGCAAAAGGACACATATTATGGTTACATAGAGCAGATATGGGAACTTGACTATGGACCTTCTTTTAAGGTCCCTTTGTTCTAGTGCAAATGGTTCAACCTGAAAGACGGGGTACAGGTAGACCCGCAGTACGGAATGACTACAGTGGATCTCAAGAATCTTGGGTACGACACCAAACCATTTGTCCTTGCCAGTGAAGTGGCTCAGGCTTTCTATGTGAAGGACTTGTCTACCAAACCGAAAAAAAAGAAAAGATAAGCAAGCGAATACATCATACGATGAGTCAAAGCACCACATAGTTCTTTCAGGGAAAAGAAACATCGTGGGCGCGGAGGAAAAGACAAACATGTCAGAAGATTACAATAAGTTTCATGAAATTCCGCCCTTCACAGTGAAAACTGACCCAAGCATCGTGTTGAATGATGAAGATTGTTCATGGTTATGGCGCAATCAGAACAAAGGGACACACACGAAGAAGAAGTTTATACCACAACACTAGAAACGGATGTTGATGATCATGTGTAATAATGTATGAAACCTTTTTGATCCTGTGTCTATGACACAGAGGACACATAGCTGTAATAACTGAGTTTTTTCAAATTACTTATATAAATATTATTTTTTATTTTATAAGTGTAAAAAATGATATTTTTTAAGCAAGTACAACAAATATGGTGCAAAATGGCACTTATCCAAATTTCTCACAAAGTAGACCATATTGTATGGATAATCCACAAATATTAGTAATTTTCTCGATTTCTACCTAATTTCGCCTATTTAAACGACTTTATGCATATTTTCTGAAAATAATTCAAATTTGAACTACAAGTGTGTGATAGTTTGCTCTGAAAATTTTACAAAAATGTTTTTAAGGTATACGGATAATTCGACCCCTTACAATGAATAGAAACGGCGACCATTTTGACCGTTTTTTCAAAAAAATAAAAGAAAGTGAAAAATACTCAAAAAAAGAAATCCTTTAGCATGGAGTCCTTTTATGTGTATTAGTTGATAGGAAAAAAGATAAACTTGAGTTTTGACAAAGTTTCCAAAAAACTTCTTCACAAAAGGATCAATCATTGATACGTCCATTTTGCATCACTATTTTATATCATAATTTGTCATTATCTATCCTTATATTTCATATTAATACATGATACTTATATTATTTTGCCTTATTTTGCATGTTTGATGATTATTGTGAATTATCCTTCCGGAGTCAGGTTTCTGCTGGAAAAAGCGTCGTCAAGTCAGCATATCAGCGGAACTCCAAAAATCACGAAACCAATTCTGGGGGTCTTATAATGTCAGATGCCGGAGGCAGCCAAAAGGAGGCAGCCAGGTGGGCCCCACGCCACACCTGGGCGCGGCTGGCCTGTGGGCCGCGCCCAGCTATGGCGTGGCCACCTGGGTCCACCCCCAGGTTGCCTCTTCGCGTATATCTGCCTCCCAAAAACCTAAGCACGGGGGGTACGTCCACGAAATATTCCGCCGCCTCCACGGGACGGAAACCACCGAGAGAGAAAGAGCTCTCTGGCAGGGAGATCCTGCCGGGGAAATTCCCTCCCGGAGAGGGGAAATCATCGCCATCGTCATCGTCATCACACTGGACTTCATCGGGATCATCATCACCATCATCCACTGCGCCATCACCATCATCTCCACCGACTCCACATCCATCTTGCTGTAACATCTAGGGCTATACCTTGTCTAGTTCATTGGGGAGACTCTCCCGGTGTTGATTACTCCTTGTTATTGATGCTATTGAGTTTGTTTGGTGGATTAGTGTTCATGTCCAGATTGTTATTCATTGCCATATCATCTCTGATCATGATCCATATGATGTCTTGTGAGTAGTTTGTAGTTCTTGAGGACATGGGGAAGTCATGTTGTTAGTAGTGAAATAATGCTGCGTTAATATTTAATGGTTTGATATTTAAGTTGTGGTGTCATTCTTCTAGTGGTGTCATGTGACCGTCGACTACATGACACTTCACCTTTATGGGCCTAGGGGAATGCATCGTGTACCTAGCTTGCTAGTTGAGGGGTTGCCGGAGTGACAGAAACCTGAACCCCCGTTAGTAAGATAGTGCACGAGGGAGCGTAGGGTCTTAGAGTTTAAAGCTGTGGTTAGATTTATCTTAATTACTTTTCTGCATTCGCGGATGCTTGCAGGGGGTATAATCACAAGTGCGTATTAGTCCTAGGAAGGGCGGTGCGTTAGCATAGATTCACCCACACAACACTTATCAAAACAATGAAGATTAACCAGTTGCACGAAGCGAAAGCACTTGACGAAATTCCCATGTGTCCTCAGGAACATTTGTCTCTTATAAGTAACACACTCGGCTTGTCCTTTCCTCTCAAAAGGATTGGGCCACTCGCTGCATTTGTTGCCGCGCTCGTTTATTTACTTGCACTATTTTTACCTGCTGTTTCGAATACTACTGAAAACCTGTCTGCTAGCTTTTACAGTGAATTCTTGATCAAAACTACTTGCCAGCACCTTCTGCTCCTCGTTGGGTTCGACACTCTTATTTATCGAAAGTATTACGATACACCCCCTATACTTGTGGGTCATCAATCATTAATAAACATGTATAAGTTTCGAGTCAAATGGCCTAGTCATTCCCGTGGCATAGTTTGTGATAATGTGCCCATAATTGACACATAGCTGTATCTTGGTATGACAAACACTGTTGCAGAACTGAGTTTTTTCAAATTACTTATATAAATATTATTTTTATTTTATAAGTGTCTAAAATGACATTTTTTGTGAAGCAAGTACAACAAATATGGTGCAAAATGGCACCCATCCAAATTTCTCACAAAGTAGACCATATTGTATGGATAATCCACAAATATTAGTAATTTTCACGATTTCTACCTAATTTCGCCTATTTAAACGACTTTATGCCTATTTTCTGAAAGTAATTCAATTTTGAACTACAAGTGTGTGATAGTTTGCTCTGAAAATTTGACAAAAATGTTTTTAAGGTACACAAGTAGTGGTTATATCACAGAACCGTCGATAGTTTTGGATAATTTTAAGGTACGCAAGTAGTGGTTATGTCAAATTTACTCAACTCATCCATTTGAAATTTGAATACATTCAACATAGTCAAATTTGAAAATAACCAGTACCAAAATATTCTAAATGTACACGGCTTACGTTTGATATAAAGTTTGTCAAATTTGAACAATTAGATCAATAGAATAAAATAAACCAGGAAAAAGAAAATAGAAAAAAATTACAAAATATCCTTTAGTCCCGGTTGTTGGTTGCAACCAGGACTAAAGGTGGGCTTTGGCGCGCTAATTTGGCAGCGGCCCAAAAATGGACTTTTAGTCCCGGTTCGTGGCTGGAACTGGGACTAAAGGCCCATTAGTGCCTTTTAGATCCCTCCCCTTCCTCTCGTCCCCGCATTTTGCCGCCAGGCCCAAGAAGAGGAAGATGCCGCCAGGCTGCCGTGCCGTGCTCCCCTGCTCCCGTGCCACCGCCGCCTTCTCCTGCTCCGGTCACCGCGGCCGCCCTCTTCCTCGCCGTCGAGTCCCCGAGCGCCCACGCCATCGTCCCCGCGCGCAGGGTACGGTCTTTATCTCCTCTCTCTCTCCCCGTCCTCCTCTCTCGCCTAAATCGAGCGGCGGTGGCCTGGTAACCCTAGATCGGCAAATCGAACCACCATGGGATGGAACCACGGTGGGCACCGGCGGCGGCGGGGACATTACATAAAGGGGGCGGGGACATTCGTTAATAATATTTATATATATAATAAAAGGCCTAAAGGCCATTACATTTTAGGGGGCGGGCCACAATAAAGAGTAAAAAAAAAAGGCCTAAAGGCCATTACATTTTAGGGGGCGGTGGGAGGACACGGCGGTGGCGCCGGAGGCCTAGTCATCGTCGGAGAGGAGGACGTAGCTCGGCGCGGTCCACAGATGGGCCGGCGGCGGCTGCTCCTCCGTCGGAAGGTGCTGCTCCTCCGGCTCCTGCAGCGGTTGCCCCTGGGCCGGCTCCTCCTGCTCCTGCGGCGGCGGCGGCGGCCAACTGCCGCCAGTCCAGTCCCAGGACTGGTCAAGGAGGCCGGCAGGCATTGGAGGGACAGGCTCCAACTCCAGCTCCTCGGCCTCCTGTTCCTGGGCCATGTGCTGCCACCACGGCAGTGGTGGCGCCGACGGCGGCCGGGCCACGGCCAGCACTTGTTCCCAGCGCTTGATCTCGTCCTCGACGAGGAAGCGTCGGGACGCCTCGTAGGCGGCCTGCATCTCCGGGTCGTCGTCGTCGATGATCTCCTCCTCGAACCACAGCTCGGGCTCCTGGTCGGGCGGCGGTGCGGGGTACGCCTCGGGCTCCTGCGGCGGTGCTGGGGCCTGCGCGAAATAAGCGCGGCGGCGGTCGTCGTGCTCGTCCGCGAACCACTGGTCCCAGTTGGGGGACTCCGGCGCGTAGGCGGGGTCGTTGAAGAGGTCCGGTGGGAGGAGACGGCGGCGACACGTGATGTCCACCACCCTAGCCCCGCCACTGGCCGGAATCGGCTGCACCGGAATCCGCTGCGGATTCAGGTGCCAGTCGTCCGGCAGGTGGACGTCGGGCCAGTACACCGGGGTGGCATTGGAATAATGCCACCAGCACTCCTCCACGCGCACATAGCGCCGCATCCGCTTCTTCTTCTTCGGCGCCGCATCCGTTGCATCGGCACAGCGCGCCGGCGCCGCTCCCCCAACCATCTGCACGCCCTGCGGCGCAATGCCGAACGCTGATGGCGTGAATCACACGCTCGTTGGGAGACCCCAAGAGGAAGGTATGATGCAGTTCAGCAGCAAGTTTTCCCTCATAAAGAAACCAAGGTTATCGAACCAGTAGGAGCAGCAACTCTTCAGAAGGTTGTTGGTGGCCGCACGGCGCAACACGATCACCAACGTGGAACCTGCACACAACACAATCAAAGTACTTTGCCCCAACGAAACAGTGAGGTTGTCAATCTCACCGGCTTGCTGAAAACAAAGGATTAAACGTCTCGTGTGGAAAATGAGTATTAAATTGCAGAGAATGAAAAAGGAACAGTTTACAGTTTGTGGTTGTTTAATCAGTGTAAAAGAATGGACCGGGGTCCACAGTTCACTAGTGGTGTCTCTCCATAAAAGATAACTAACATGTTGGGTGAACAAATTACAGCCGGGCAATTGACAAATAGTGAGCGCATGACAATGCATATATATGACATGTTGACTACTATGATATTTAATTGGGCATTACGACAAGATACATAGACCGTTATCCAACAGCATCTATGACTAATAATCCACCGCCGGGTTGTCATCCGAGTCCCCCGTTGGTATTAAGTTGCAAGCAACGGATAATTGCATTAAGTAAAGCGCGTAATGTAAACAAACACATATGCCCGTGGACATAGCATCGTTGGGTTATCCCTAGTGGCAACAGCACATCCACAACCTTAGAACTTTCTGTCACTGTCCCAGATTAAACGGAGGCATGAACCCAGTATCTAGCATAAATACTCTCTCTTCGAGTTACAAGCATCTACTTGGCCAAAGCATCTACGAGTAACGGAAAACATGCAAGATCTTAAATAACATATAAGATAAATTGATAATCAACTTGACATAGTATTCAATATTCATCGAATCCCAGCAAACACAACATGTAGCATTACAATAATATGATCTTGATCATGTAGGGCAGCTCACAAGATCTAAACATGATGGCACAAAGTGGAGAGACAACCATCTAGCTACTGCTATGGACCCGTAGTCCAAGGATGAACTACTCACACATCACTCCGGAGGCAGGCATGGCGATGTAGAAGCCTCCGGTGACGATTCCCCTCTCCGGCAGGGTGCCGGGAAGAGGTTCTGAACCCTCCCGAGCTAGGGTTGACGGCGGCGGCGTCTTTGGACCTTTTCGTGGATATTTGCTCAGGCACTTAGGCTTTTCGCGTCGGGGGGAATAAGTAGGCGAAAGGGCGGCAGCTGGAGACCCCCGAGGGGCCACACCACCCTAGGGCGCAGCAGAGGGGGGAACCGCGCCCTAGTGGCGTGTGGGGCCCTAGTGGCCCTCCTCTGTTGCTCCTTCGCTCCGTCAGGCGTGTTCTGGAAAAATAGGGACCCTCGTGTAGTTTCGTCCAATTCTGAGAATATTTCCAGACTACCTTTTCTGGAATACAAAAACAGCAGAAAACAGGAGCTGGCACTTCGGCATCTTGTTAATAGGTTAGTCCCAAAAAATGTATAAAAGTGATATAAAGTAGATGCAAAACATGTAGCAATTGGTATAAAACAAGCATGGAACATCAAAAATTATAGATACGTTTGAGACGTATCAAACGCCGCCGGCGGTGGCGGCGGAACGGAGCGTCGGGCAGGAGGTGGAGGAAGGACCGCGCGCGGAGGAGGAGGAAGCGCGGCGCGCCGGCCGGAGGAGGAGCCGGACTCGTGCTGGTTCTTGGGCGGCTTGAACCACCGCGACAAGGCTCCGGCGAGGGGTCGCTGTGCACTGGGTAGGGCTAGGGTTAGATTTGGTGGGTGCGGCGGTGTGGACTGAGGTCGCTATCCACACAGCCGGGGTCCATTTTTAAAGGACCAGCCAGGGCCAGCATTGACTCTGGGGTGAGGAACACGAGGGGGCCGGTGGGTCGCTGGTAGGTAGGCCAGGGCCAGCATTGACTACGAGGGGGCGGGGAAGAAGAGGGCGCTGGGGAAGACGAGGGGCGTGGGGAAGACGAGGGCGCTGGGGAATTGACGCACGTGGTGAGTGGGCAGTTACACGCGCGTGGGGAAGACGGGGCGGTGGGTCGCTGGCAGGTGGGCCAGCATTGACCACGCGCTCGTGGCCAGGGGCGGACGCGGCGTGTCGACCCAATGCTGGTGTCCCGCCACGACACAAGCGCCTGCAGCCTCTCCGCCTGCTTGGCCACGTCGCCGACCATGGCCTGTAGCCGCGCACCCACCATCCTTTGGGCTGGAATTTGGGTCAGCCCGGATGTTAATTTTTTTTAATTGTCTTAGTTACAAAGCTGGCCCAAATTTGGGCTGGCAGGTAGGACAACTGTGTTAGTTTTTTTAACTATAAATTGTGTTAGTTACAATAGTTAGGAAATGTTAGGAGATGTTAATTTCAGAAATTGGGGCATTTTCTTATTACAAAATTGAAAGCATATATAATTGAGCTATGGACGCCCCCTTCAGAGACGACGAGAATGAAGACCAAATGCAACAAATAATATATGCGTGTGCCCGTGGAACAGATGCCGGTGGAGCAGATTCCGGTGGAGAAGATGATTTCAGCTCACAATTTCTGAACGACTCCGGTGAGGGACTTGATTCTGAAGAAAGAAGAGACGACGAAGTGCCCTTAACAAACTCCGGCGAGGTATATATATTAGGCTGTGTTGATCACTAGATACATTAATTGATTTGTATTGCACGTATTAACGAATCATTTTTCTTTAGCCCTCCGGATCGAGCAAATCTGCTAAAATGTAAGGTCCTCGAGGCCGGACGAAAGGATGTCGAGCGAGGGTCCAAGGTTAAAGATCGAGGAAGTTAAAGATAGTGGCGAACCGCTGGCACCCATACAGAACTGCCGTAAATTTGTAAATCAAGCTGGAGTCATTGTTAGGGACATGCTCCCGATCACCATTACAGATTGGCATAAGCCGAAGGACGCCAACGATGAAGCTAGTTATATCCGCGAACATACAAAAAATTTGCTTTGGGATACGCTCATGACACATTTCAACCTACCCGAAGGCAAGAAGGAGAAAGTGAAGGAGTGGACTCTTAAGAAGATGGCCACACAATTCCAGAGCTGGAAGAAAACATTATGGCGAAAATATGAAAAAGAAGATCCAGATAATTTCACTGGAGTACTAGAGAAGATAAAACATGACTGGCCCGCATTTGTGCGTATAAGAAATCGTCTACCGCTGTGGCCCGATCGGCCGTAAATAAGATAAATGCTGGGAAGAAGCAATATCACCATAGGTTGGGGACAGGTGGCTACAAGACTGCCATTCCTAAGTGGGAAGCCTTTGAAGCAGAACTGCTTGCTAAAGGGATCACTCCACACACAGCGGACTGGCCCGAGAGGTCCAAGTTCTGGTTGTTCGCGCATGGGGCAGTGTTGGACCCACTGACAGGGCTGATTATTGCAAAGGGAAAATGGAAGAAAAAATTGAAACAATCACTCCGTTGCTTGTAGACGCAATAAATAAAGTTCGAAAGGGAGAGTACCATCCCGAGAGAGAGAACGACGAGCTGACACTCGCCCTGGGGAATCCTGAACACTATGGACGATTACGAGGCCTTGGAGGCGGTGTTACCTTGAAGGAAGGGTATCCGGAGTGCGCTGACAGTTATAGAAGTCGTGGGAGAAAGAAGAAGGAGTTAGACCGGTTATCGGAATTGGAACGTCAGGTGCAGCGGCAGCAGCAGCAAATAGACTCAATTAGTCAGCAAAGGACATCTCAGCAGCTGCAGCTAGAAGATCCTCAAGCCGATGCCGTCCCATCTCACAAAAAAGCAGCGTGGGTTCCACGCAGCTAGAAGCATCTGCATGCGAATCGCCGGTGGCTGCTACCCCATGGATGATGTCACGAAAAAGACAGATTGTGAGCTACATATGTCAATGAGGAACATATCCTTGAAGGTGGCGGTCGGCTATGCTTTACCAAATCAACCTGGAGCAAGCTACCATCTTGGTGACATTCAGCTGGCTATGCTCGTGTCGGGGTGGATGAAATTGTGCCGGGATTTGAAACAATGGATCTTGAGATTCCTGGAGGTGACGAGGAGAAGACACTGGGAGATGTCAAGCGTGGTTTCGTCCTATGGAACAAGAAATACATCGTCTTTCCAGGCTCCTTGCCAAGGCCACCGACTCCTCCTTGTAACAGTCCACCTCAGCAGCAAAGTCCAACCCTACCCGAGAGGGACCCCAGCGCGAGTCCATCTCGATCTCCACCTCAGCAGCAAAGTCCACCTCCGCCGCGTGAGGAAGCGTCCGTTAAGTGGCTCCCGACGAAGCGCCACACGCCACCAAGGAAGAAACCTAGAAAGGAGAAAACACCGCCGCCTCTTGAGAAGTTACCTTGGCAAAGGACTTACGAGGAAAACTGCGCCATCTCGAGGGCCGAGACGATCGCCCATTTTGCACCGAAAGTGCCTGAAATACCATTTGTGAAGACACTACATCCGGTGCTCGTTGAGCGTTGCATTGATAATCTATATGACCCTACACCAGAGCCGCCATCAACTATGAGCGTTCTATTGGAAGGTCATATGACAAAAAGTAGAGGAGCCGAAAAAAGGGAAACAAGTTCCCCAGCTCGGAGAACAAGACACACAATCGGTCCCCCCACTCAAGGTGTTTGACGACAAGGCCGCTCAAGGTTCTCAACAACACATAGGTTCGACAACTGATTACCCCATCTCTGATCTAGCATATAAATATGTTGGGGGAAATTTGGTCGAGAATGTCAAGTCCCTAACAACAAAAATGCGTCAATTGCATACCTGGTACAAGAAAGAGGTAAAGAAAGGGACAATCAGTATCATGGTGGCAGTTAAGGAAGAGCACTACTTCCAAGAATACGCTGTGTCCGTTGAGTTTACCGAACTTTTTCAGTTATACAATCTCGGGCCCTCGACAAATCTATCATCAGTTGCTATTGTCTGTAAGTGATTTATTTCTATAATTAAGTATTTAATTAGCTCAGCTCGTTCATTGTCTGTAATTATCCTCACTATAATCTTTTGTGCGCTATATTATGCAGAATGAAGATTCTCGAATGCAAAAGGATGAAATCACGGACATTGGGTTCATTGACCGGATAAAGTTCATGAAGTCACCATAGAAAATCCCCTTTTTAACAAGGAGACACCGGAATTTGCTAAGGTTTTTGAAGCGACAACGTGACAAAAAAGAAATACTTTTTCCTTACAACTTCAAGTGAGTGTTACTGTCTTGTACACATTCTATTTTGCTCACCAGATGTTAATTTGTAACTGATGAGTTATCCATGACTGCATATATAAACGTGCGCAGGTTCCACTTTATTCTTCTCGTCATTAACATTCACGCTGGAGAAGTTGAAGTCCTTGACTCATTAAGGAGAGATCCTAAACAATTCAAGACCTGTTTTGATATGCTCACAGAGTAATTTCAATTCTTATCGCCTCTTTCGTTCATTTCCTGATATCATGTAATTAATAACTCTTTGTTCATTTTCTTTGTCGGGCAGCGTTTGGAAATCGTTCATCAAGGAAGAACCCGGTGAATGGAAACCGAAGCTGACATGGCGTTTGAACGACGTAAGTAGTACTACCTAGGTCCGCGCACCATTATCATACTTGATTATTCTTTGATTGAATTCTGTTCTTGTACAGTCTTGCCTTAAACAGCCACAGGGGACATTTATGTGGATTCTACGTTTGCGAGAACATTCACATTAGGACCAACGAGAGAATAAACAACCGAAGAAATAAAGAGGTACGTAAACATTATTCACAATTTTATTTTGTTACCATCAGTTGTGCTGAGTTTCTTTCATAATTGTTTTATTATGATTTGATATATATACACACAACTCATGTATTTATTTTGATCTCATTCTTTTAAATTGGCAAGAAAGCGGAACGCGCTCCCAATACAGGACCGCTTCAAACAATTGTGGAAAAATTGACGGGATTTTTCCTTACAGATGTCATACCTAATTCGGAGAGTACCAATATGATGAAAAACCGAATGCCTAGCTCCATGTAATAGTGATCGATCTTCATGTACTACTTATATTGTATGTGGTATATATATGCATCAACGTGATCTTATGTAATTGTATGTGTTATATATATGCATCAACGTGATCTTCATGTAGTATATATATACCAACACGCGTTTTTGGCGCATCGACATGATCCCGGTACAATGGAAACTATCCGATACCCCTAAACCCCTCCTAAACCATAAACCCTGAAAAATAATTGAAAAAAAGGGCCTAACGTTAGTCCCGGTTCGTGTCTGGAACCGAGACTAAAGGTCTCTAGCCCCGCGGGCTCCTCCGTGACCACGTGGGAGGGCCGCTTGTCCCGGTTCGTGGACAACCGGGACTAGAGGGAGGGGGGGACTCTAGTCCCGATTGGCTTGTCCCGGTTGCCCAACCGGAACTAGAGGCCCTCTGGAAGTGGGACTAGTGCCCCGTTTTCCACTAGTGCTTAACGCCGCGTTCTTTTCCAGCTGCTAGTAGATATCATGGGCCAGCGATCTAGGCAAGACATGGACTGATCGAGAGCCATAGCTATCCAAGTAGATGGGATGAATCCGACAGCGACGAAAACGGGGTCAGCGGTTGGGGTCATGCATCCCCGATCGATCCTCCACTTCTACTGCACGAGAAGAGTGTTGAAATTCGGAGCATCTTGGGCGAAAGCAATGGCGGCCGGGATAAGGAAGTCTGCGGCTTGAAGTCGCTCCACGCGGTGTTGCAACTTGCAACTTGCAACTTGTTGGGGGCGGAGGTCTAGCCGTGCAAATGCATGCGTGCGGCTTTGCTTATCTGATCTCCGACCACAAGCAAGCTTGGAGCGCCGAACTAACCGGTCGGCGGTAGCTCTCTCATCCGGCCGGAGCGGGAATAATCCGCCACCCTCCTATTAACACACGCCGAATAAATGACCTCTCTAACTAAACTAAGCTAATCCAAACTAAACTAAACGCGCCCTGAATCCTGATCCATCTATCCATCACATGAGCAAACTGCAGCGGAGACAGCGAGCCAGACAAGACAACCGCATATATCCATCCATGGATATATCATATCACATCATCCGCTGCTCCAAATGCAGGAGGTAGGCACAGCACACGGGTGGTTCGCGAAGATAATTAACTAGAGGTTGGTGCCGCGTCCAATGAGAAGTGGTTAATTAGCCGGCTTAATTGGCCAACGCCGCACCGTGATCGATCGACACAGTAGGTACGGGTAGGTACCTATAAGCTTAATTAGCCAATGTGTCAACCTTGTGCCGACAATGAACAAACCAACAGAGACACTGATCCATCGTGTAAATTAGGGCAAGTACATCTGTACTCATGCATTCATAAGCACAGGGCGATGTGCAGGATCACCAAACCTGTGGTGGTTCACGGTAGCTAGCTAACTAACCCCCTCCCACCATAATGTGGGCTTACCAGAAAACAGTATCTCATTCTCATCGATCCTGTCACCATAAACTTGATCCCATCCGTTGTGACGCGGACACCATCGCTTGCTGTGTTGTGATGTCCGGAGAATAGGCATGCAGGCGTCCCGTCCAACGGACGAGGCGGACTGTCCGCTCAGCGAAGTATCAGTGCATATGGTTGACACGTTTACATTACTGCTCTTGTATCTCGATGTCTGGCGGACGGATTTGGATGCGTTGGCGGACGTCCGCCTGCATCCCTGCCGGAGAATCATCGGATGCATGGGCGTGAGGTGTCCGCTGACCAGATCATGGCACTATGCATTGCTCCGGCGAATGCAAGAGAGGTACTCGGGCGAGGCGTTGAACATCCAGAGCACGCAAGGGTGGTTGCTGCAAGTGGAGGGAGGCGATGTTGCGAGGGGTGTGCGGCAATGCTACAAATGAACCTCGGTGGTGCTACGTGGGACGTGTGGCGGTGCTGTGAGCTAGGAAGGAATCCGATGGTGTTGCGATAGCATGCTGGTGTTACTGCAAAATGGCGGTAGTGCTACCGTCGGTCAGCGCTGGCGTTGTCAGCGGATTTTTCAAAATGTTGCAAGCAAATGACGTTGATGCTACAAGTGGCGGTCGACGTTGCTACCACCAGCTATCGGCGATTCTGCCATCCGTGTGCGATGTTGCTATCAACCGGAAACAAGATGCTGCAAGCGGCAATTGTTGGCACTACCTACTGAGATCGACCATGCTGCCAGACGAATTTGAGACGCTCTCGGCAAGGTCTCACCAGAATTTTTCTTCGAGTCAGAGATGTTTTTTCTATAAAACAATCTACACTCGGGGAGGATTATTGGTGCAAAGTGTTTTTTTGCTTCAACGAAGCAATTTCGGGATTGGAGTGAAACAAAGTGGACACGTGTCGCACTCTGGAGGCGGAAGATTTTTGCCCCATGTCCCCCGGGGACCCTCATCACTATCCTTTTCTATTAGTCTCTTTTGCAATAACGTTGGTCAAATATATGAATGCAACAACATATTTGTTTGTTTATTATACTTTATATGAGTAGTGGCCCACTTGTGAGGATGTTGCGTATTTTTTGGAGTCTTTTGTAAGTTGGTTATCTCCATTGACAACAATTTTTTCTTGTACTCCCTCCGTCCCAAAATAACTGTCTCAGATTTGCCCAAAAATAGATGTATCTAGACATGAAACAAATCTAAATACATCCACTTTTGAGCAAATATGAGACAATTATTTTGGGACGGAGGGAGTAGATTATATAGAAGATCCGGAGACGGCGGTGGTCTAATATTAACCAAAGTCACGACACCGTGAGTGACACAGTATTTTTAAGTATTCGACCACGGGTAAACTTGCGTGCAGTCCGAGCGACCCTATACTGTGAGATTGAACTAAATGAAATAGCAAATCATCTGCAAAGATTTCACTAAAAGATAGAAAAATCACAATACATATAAAATTAATCATTGTAAATGGCTGACTCATATGCTATGCACTTCACCGGAAAATACTCGGTAGCTACATACTTACAAACCTGGTTGCTGAAGACGACGAAGCTCTATTATTAAGCCATTGAAATAGTGATGACATAATCACCATGTGGCATCTAGGCCGAGTCTAAACATATCTTGGACATGTTCCGGTGCGAACTAAAGTAAATATATTTATACTAAAATTTTATACTTAATTATCTATATTAAACTATAATCTTTAGAGTGAAGTTTTTCTATCAATCATTTAACGTCATTTGGATGTCGCTAATATTAATTATATCATTCTTTATTACCATTCTAATATCTATCTATAAAACATTGTGTCACGTGAAATTTAAACCTTTTTGTAAAAATAAATTCTCCATGAATTATTTTCTCATGTTTACGTAACCTATAGTGTGTTTATTTTTATGTGTGTATACATGTGTGTTCGCATCTATTTTAATATCCTTAGTATCATAATATAGATGTATAAAGTGTCAACTAATAAATATATTGATAGTGATTTATCGTGTACGATTAAGAAAGGACATTAAATAGCTTCAGATAAAAAGATAAGCACATTTATATAAACTTCTAGAGTATACAATGAAATATCGGAAATAGTCTTGCAAGTACTGACGTGCAAGTCTAGCATATACCAGTGGTACTAGAGTACAAGTGTACACGTATACACACCAAGCACCTCATGCATAAATGCGCAAGAAAAATATGTCAACACAAGCCCCTTACCAAAAGAGAAGAACGAACAAGAAAATATGTTTGTCCAAGAAAAAAACAAGAAAATATGTCAACTCAGGCACCCCACAAGTACATATAGTTACTATAATTGTCCTATTTTTATCATCTAACCACCTAAATGATGCAGACATTTACACGGTTAAATTTACAACATGTGTTTCTTTATATTATTTGTGTCTCTTATCAACACTTCATTTATTGACGATTGGAAAACATCTTCCATTTAAGTATCCGCTAAATCATTATGGGAATTCAAAGTATTAAAATAACAAAAATATATGTCTAAAGGAAGAAAATTTATGGTTAAGTAATAACATTATTGTAGAGTGCATTAGATTATTCACATAAGGACCTTCCACCTAACAAAAGTGGCGAGCCTAAATAGGTCAATCTAAAGAAAGATTGGTCATAAGGACGTTGATGTGTGGCGGTATATTGTCAATGGCAGATCCACAACATGTTTTGACTATGTGATCTCATACTAATTTTCATGTTTGCCTCTTAATTCACTTTATATTTGTTGTGTTTCTTGGTTAGTTGGTTTTTTCCTTTAGATGCTTCCGTACATGTTTCACCATCAGTCCTTTTTCTACCCATGACCCCATGGGTGTTTCCCAATTGCTCGTCTAAACCATCATTTCTTTCTTCCATCCCGGAAAGGAGATTTGACCCAAGGAAGGAATTGACCTGAGTGAAGGTGTTGAAAAACTCATACATAGATTTCCGATGCCAAAAGCAGGAAAGCATAGTACTGCGTTGAAGCGGATGAAGGAAAGGGTTGGATTAGGAAAAGGGATTTCTATCTATAGAAATGAGCTCTGAAACAGGACTTCAGATAGGCGTACGATGGATCGTACACGAGGTCTGTTCCACAATCGAAATATGGACTATTTCATTAGTGGAATACGCATCGCCCTCATGTCATGTCAAGCATGACATCGAATGAAACTATTGCCTCATAGTTCACATTCCCTGAAGGAATAGTGAACATGCCAATCAATCGTTGGGGTTACCCAACCCAGGAATCCATTTATTTCTTGTCCCACTCTTCTCCAACAGAGCTCCCTCACTTAGTGAGCATTTCACATTCTAAGTATGTTCCACTCATTCTACGCCACCCAATCATGGGATCGAAATCACACTCTAGATCATACCTTTCACGAAAGAAAAGGACAGGCAGCCGCTGCTAAACCAAGATCTCCATCTCTTGACTTTGTCAATCAATCTTACCTTATAGGGCACTAACTGGCTTGACCTATTAAGCCCTTCCTCCTAAACTTGAAAATCCCTATCCAGAAACCTATCCAGATGTCTTTCTTTTGAAAACTAAGACACCGGTGGCTTATACCTATACTTGCAAACAAACCCATCCCTTGCTTCTTTACCTATTACATATATTACGTATAAACCTCTTCCAACCAAGTGTGTCTAATTTCTCCTGGGTGTCCCCACTAGAAAGTCCACCATTACCAAAGCCTCGGTACCTATACCGGAATCTTAACCATTACCATCACCGGTATCCCCTTCATCTTTACCAGACTCAGTATAATCTCTTCTCGTGGTCTTTGTTCGCTTTATTATGCCGTTGTGAGAATGTCTAGGACTGTGGATCCACACGCCCCTTTCCCCTAAATAGTAGGTATGTTGTTTAGCTATAGCTTTGGAGGGGGGAGATGAGGGTATCCTCATCGAGGGAACCTTCCCCACGATGTATTTATCGGTGCATATGCATGAACCAACAATTCTCTTTTCACCATTATCATTTCACATCTCCAATAATATTGAATCAACGGTGTCAATTGTTTGCACATAGCTTGTTGTGTTAACTCCGATCACATGGTTTTGTTGCTTGATGCCATGTTTACTAGTGACCTGCAATCTATGAATGCCTCCACTCATCTCTACTCTTTTGTCATTTTTGCGAGAACATCTCTATTCTTATAATGTGCACATATCTTTTCTATAAGGTCCGGTAGATGTATGCGTGACGAACACGTGAGAAACGAGTGCATGTCGCTAAATCTGACTCATGTTACATCATAAGAGTTTGTCTTTGAAAAAAGACAGGAATTCCCCAAGTTCAACGAAGTCGCCTCACTCGTATAGCATGCGTTGAAGTACAATGGTCTGATTTTATCATTTTTGTAACAATGGGCCTCCCATCAATTTCCATTATATAAAGTGCCATAGTTCTACAAAGTGGAAGTAGAAAAAACAATCCAAGTCTAGAATGTATGAAAGCATAGCTCAACTCACTACTTATTCAATCGTATAGTTTTCAGCAAAAGTCTCATTCTCACCCCAAAATCATTCTTTACAACGGCACACATGCATGCCTTCGTGCATACGCCACTGCAACCAACCACTTGATCTTCTTTCACACTATTTTCAAGGTTTATTTTCTTTGATTCTTTCTACAATATCTCCCAGTCGTTAATATTAATTTAAAGGTGACATTTTACAACAACAAGATCTGATGGATATGTTTGCCTAAAGCGTGTTGCTTTCTTGTTTTCCATACAGTCCAGCAACTGGTTGCACTCCACGGAGCGGATTTCTTTGCTTGACTGAAAACAATGCAACCCAAGCACCAACCATATCATCTTCACTTCTGTGTGTGTGTCGGGGGGGGGGGGGGGGGGGGAGGGGGCTTATTAGATCGAAATCACAAGTTACTCTTGCCATGCAAATTTTTTGGTAAAGAACAATCAAACAAACAATGCTTGATTATTTTTCACACAATAATGACATTGATCGGTTCCTATCTACCCCTTCTTAATCAGGTTATCCTTGGTCAACATGCTATTTTTTAGCAACTGCTACAAGAAAATTCTAATCTTCAGGGGCACTTTCAGTTTTGATATGAACTTGTAGATAACCAACGTTGTAGATTATAATGGAAATTATAAGAATTTCACATAAATTTACTATTTCATTGCTGCACCACTTCACTATATATCCTCTTTATTTGTTAAATTTACTTTATCCACCTTTTCTTTCAGTTGTCTCCGCTGCTATGTTGTAGCTTCGATTCAAGCCATCCCCTTTTTTAGAGTCTAACTTCGATTCAGGCCGTATAACGCCATTTTTTTAGCTTGCTTTCCTACTAGAACATGGATTTCTGGTGTATAAAAGTGGTTTCGGAATTTCGAAAAAACATTTTTTTTCATCAAAAGTGGTTTCGGAATTTAAAGTTTATTAGGTTTTAAATTTCATAATACTCTGTACCGAAGAATTTGAATGAGATGGACCTTTACTCTCTATTTTTGTTTGTAACTTTAGGGTGTCGCTGGACAACACCCCATTGTGCCGGACTAGGGTTTAGGGTTAATTCGTCACTTATTAACCCAAACTAAACGCGCCCTGATCTAGCCAACACATGTGCGAACTGCAGCAGGGACAGCGAGCCAGACAAGACAGCCGCACACATCCATCCATGGATGGATATATCATATCACATCATCCGCTGCTCCAAATGCAGGAGGTGCCGCGTCCAATGAGAACTGATTGGTGCCGCGTACGGGTGGTTCGCGATGATAATTAACAACAGGTTGGCTTAATTGGCCAACGCCGCACTGTCCCGGCCGTGATCGAGCCAGTAGGTACCTACAGCCGCTAACCTAACCTATCGAGGAGAGAGCAGCACGAACTTGAGACGTATGTGTTCAACCTTGTGCCGACAATGAACCAACCAACAGAGCACTGGTCGATCGATCGTGTAAGTAAATTAGGACGTGCGGCAAGTACTCCTGTAGCTTCTGTACTCATGCATTCATAAGCACAGGGCGATGTGCAGGATCACCAAACCTGTTTGTGGTGGTTCACGGTAGGTAGCTAGCTAACTAGCGCCCTCCCTCTTTTAATGTGGCCGGGCTTACCAGAAAACAGTATCTGATCGATCCTGTCACCATAAACTTGATCGATCCGTTGTGACGCGGACACCTTATTACCGATCATGCAGGCCAAAAGGCAGGAGTATTGCTGTGTGCGAACCGATCATGGATAGATGGGTGGGTTAATTCCTCGGCTATTGTATACGCTTCCTGACAATTATTACCGCTACATTGAAAATAGAGTTGTTGCTGCTGCAGTGGTGCTTGTTCGATTCTTTGGCATCAAGTCTGTCCTTGATGTAAGTAGCAAGTACCTTCTTATTGTAATGCCTCTGCAGGTCAGTGTGCTTCAGAGACCTGAAGAATAATTAAAAACGGAATGATTTGCCGCTCCATCGGGAATGTTTGTTGCAACGAGTGCCCAGTTGTTACGGTAGGAATCTCATGTGGTTGGATGTTTAGGTTGAGCAACCCTGCTCAGTTCCTCCATTTTGTAGTACCCTTCGTAGTTCCTTAATCATTGGACAAAGAAAATGACGCTTACCTACCTGACGGCGGGCAGGGTAGCAACAACTCGGTGAGGGTGGGCGGATGTCCTGTTAATTTTAGCTGAGGGAGGGCGGATTTATAATTCTAAGAAAAAAGGAATGCATTTAATTTTTTGTGAATTCTCAAAAAAAAAAGTTGTAACAGAAATTGTGAGTAGGTGAATATATTGATCTCACAGACAGAAGCATCTGTTACAAGGTTTGCCACACAAATCGGTGAAATCATAATGCCAAAGATTTTGAGTCATGCGACTGTTTCACACTAAGAAAAAGGCGTATTTTTTAAGATGAAAAGGCGGAAATATTTGAAATCTCAGTTGCACGTAGAGGCTGGGCATGTGCATGAGCACGGCAAAGCACCCGACCACCGCTAAAAGGCGTGTACATTTTCCGGCTCGTGCAGTGTAATATTCCGCGCCAAGCGAGCGCGCGCGCCTGCTGCCCAACGGCCACTGTCCCAAAGAGCCCATGCACCGGTTCCAGCGACAAGCCCACTTTCCGAGCGTAAACAATTCGGTCGTGCTGCCCGTCCCTGCGGTAGACAGCTAATTTTTTTAAATAATACACGAAATTTATTTAATTATGGAAATATTACGCAATTTTTTTTTCAAAAATATTATCCTATCGGCCTCGTGGAAGCCAACAGGGCCTACTCGTCCTTGCCGTAGACGACTAGGCCCACTCGTCCACACGTAAGCCGAGTAGTGGATGGGCCACGACGCTGGGAGGCCTGTCGTCTTCGCCCACAACGACATGGCGGGCCCAGTCGGCTTCGCCGAAAACGACAACGCGGTGCAGACGGTCGAGCGCACGGGCGCCCTTCTCTTCTCTTTCCTTCTTTCTTCTTCCTTGCCCGTGCGTGTTCTTCCTTTCCTCTCTCCACTCTCCACACAAACCGAATTAGGGCTAATCGGTTTTGCCAAAGCCGACTAGGGCTTGTCGTCCTCGCCTAAGCCGATTAGGGCATGCATCTGGGGACGAGTGGACTGTCGTCTTCGACAAAGACGACAGGCGTCTAGTCGGCTTCAGCTACGACGAGTAGGCCCTGTCGGCTTCCACGAGGCTGATTGGATAATATTTTTGAAAAAAAAAAATTGCGTAATATTTCCAGAATTAAATAAATTTCGTGTATTATTTAAAAAAAATTAGACGGTTGACAGACAGACCCATTAACATACTTTTTTTTAGAAAACATACCAATGGCCCGACGTTAAATTATAACACCCCAAACGGCCACAAGTACAAAGTGCTGAACCCCATTAACATACTCTTTCCGTATCAAAATGTAAGATGTTTTAGCATTTTTTGGATCCACATGTATTCAAATATGTTCATGTGCATAAACATATTACATTTCGATACGGAGAGAGTATTTTCGTGTTTGTTACTCCCTTTTGGTCTTTTGGCCTCAGGGCCTATATTGACATTTATGGGGTGCTTGGTGGGACATGATGTTTTGACTAATGGATCTAGATACACCCATTATGAAATATTTTTTAAATACATTTCATAATGTCAGAAAAAATCAAAAAAAATCGGAGGTACATCTAGATACGTACAAAAAAATTCAAAAAAAAATCCAGCTCTGGTGGGCTGGCAAAAAAAAAAAAAATTTGTCTTGTACAAAGTCATTTTGAAGCACCGGAATTTGTCCTTTTTGCACAGCACACAAAAAATCATTTTTTCGCGAAACTTTGTGTACAAACATAAAATGTCCGGATGTACACCCAATTTTTTTGTTTAGAACTTTTTTGACATTTTAAAATATGATTTTTTTTGTTAGTGGGATCATATGCTCCTATGATCGAAACTGATTTCCGGTGCTTGGTGTGTATACTTGTACACCTGTATTAGTACCTCCGATATATGCTAGACTTTCCTGTCAGTACTTGCAAAATTATTACCGATATTTCAATTTATACTCTATAAGTTTATTTAAATGTGCTTACTTTTTTCTTGAAGCTATACATACGTGCTTACCTAATCATACACGAGAAATCACTATTAATATATTAAAATTTAGAGATCTCTACCATGACATTAAGGATATTAAAATAGAATCGAACACACGCATATATACACACATAAGAATAAACACTTTATATGTTATGTAAAATATTAAAAAGTAATTCATAGAGAATCTTTTTTACAACAAAAGGTTTAACTTTCATGTGATATCTGTAACATTCAAATGTGGTTAACTATGATTGATAAAAAACTAGAATGTTAAGATTATAGTTTGATAAAAATAATTCAGTACAAGTACAAAAAATTAGTATAAAAATACGGAATTTCTTAACATAGCACATTCTGAAAATAGTCTTACACACGAACGCCCTCGCGTGCGTCAGATTTAACACGGGTATTCACTGATGACGAGTTCATGATCTAGAAACTGTTTCTTTCTAACTGCACATTCCGCGCGAGTTATTTCAATAGTAGAAAAGAGCGTGCTTGCTAGGATTTGATCATTGGACCAGAAGAGAGCTACAATCCGCAGTATGTCAGACAGGAGGAAAGCGGCCATGTTTGTTGTATTGATATGCGATAAATCATTTTCATCCTATATTTACCTGCGATAATACTAGTAGAACCTATCAGTTTTTTCCTTATACGATTATGAACTAGATGAACCAGCGACGAAATGGTGATTAGACACTCACCGGTCAGATTTTTTAAATTACGCTCATGACGCGTCGTTGGAAGGTCTAGATTTTTGCGCTACCATCCCGGACGTCGCAACGCTTGTTCTCACCGACGACACATACTGGTGAACCATTTGCAAAAACTAAAATTCGAATAAATCGAAAATATCGATGAACCGAAAATAAGGCATGTGCCAATACATCGTCTCTTAGCACGTTAACATAGGAGTATTAAAGTTTAAGAGACAATCGTGCCAATGGGTTGTTTCTTAGAGGTTGTCTCTAATTTAATGATTTGGGCCTCATACATGCATATGATTGGACAAACACTCTATTTTTGCCTATGGCCACGTGCAATGGTTGTATCTTAGACTAGTCATAGTGGGAGTAACATAGATAGTATCATGCATGCCACATTGGCAAAAAGATGACGTGTCACTGTAGTTAATGAGGAGAGAGATGGTAGTGGTATCATAGGTAGATACCGTAACATAACGGATTCCAAGACAAGATGTGTGTGCAACCTAATAAATACACTAGTATATGATACCACAAATATGTTACTACCCACTATGGAACTAGTAACATATACTAATATCATATGCATGATACTAGTGTATGATACTCCCCACTATAGCTAGTCTTAGTTAAGCTACAAACTCACCCTCTCTATTCATTAACTAACATGTCACATAAGCAAAATGGCTATTAAACCTGCTAAGAGCTTGCGGCCTAATAGAAAACCGAAAAGGAAGTGTATATTCCAGCACCAGTTCCAGCGACACGCTCCGGAAACCGGGGCGGCGATACTGCGACAAGCCCCATTTTCCTCGCGTAAACAATTGGGTCGCCCGTGCTGCCCCGTCCCGGCAATCAAGAGCCGGGCCCAGGCGGCAGTGTCCCGTGCACCGCTCCCCGTAGACCCACGCACGGTCCACCGAGACCGCTACCTCGTTCTCCTCCCCTTCCCGCTTCCCGACGACACAGCTCACTGTCACGGTCTCACGGACAGGCCACGGGGATAACGCCGAGCCAAAACCCTCCCCAAACCCTAGCCCCCACCCATTGATGACCTCCGCCGCCGCCGTAGATGCACAGGCTCTCCCTCCTCCCACCGCCGCCACCTTCATTGAAACCACGGCGCCATTCCTGCTCCCCTCCTCTTCCATGCCATCCCTCCGCCTCGGCTCCCCCGCGCTCCTCTCCGCGCGCCGGGGCCCGCGTCCCTGGCTCCGCTGTGGCAGCAGCGGGGGTTCGAGGAGGGGCATCTTCTGCTCCCTCGAGCCCGCCTCGAGGCGCGGAGGGGACGGCGGCGAGTCGGAGGAGGAGAAGCGGAGGGGCGACGGGGCCGAGAGGAGGCTCAGGGGCGGGAGCGCCGTGGCGGCGGGCAGCAGCGGGGAGCTCCTCGCCATCCCCGGCGTCGGCCCCGCAACCTCAGGAAGCTCGTCGACAACGGCTTCGAGGGCGTCGCGCACCTCAAGCAGCTCTACAGGGATAAGGTGCGTGTGTTTCCTTCTGGGATTAGCGGAAATGCTGCCCGAAACGTTTGCATCTCTGTGACGCCCCAAGGGCAAGCATATGAATCAACATTGAAATAGTTAAACAAGTAACTATATGGGCCCAACAGGGTTTACAATGTTTACAGGTGTTCGACTTGGATCTTTCGTTTTTGGTTGAGAACTCGTCACATCTATGTGTTGGATGACTATGTTGTGCATATGTACGCAGATGTAGTCTGTTCAAGTGTTGATACATGTCACGGTGAAATTTAGCATGCCACCGATACTGAAAATAACAGAGAGGCTCACTTATTATTTGCTACTACCTCTGTTCCATAATGTAAGACGTTTTGGTACGCCATTTGAGCCTACCAAAACGTCTTACATTATGGAACAGAGGTAATAATTAGCAAAGTATATGTGAAACATAAAAGGACATTGCAAAGAGCACCGCATGAAAATATTCCTATATGCAGTTTTGGCATGTAGGGCTTTTGAAGTCTTAGCTGTGCCTGTGAAATCGCCTTTTACAGCGACGTTGTAGGCTTGTGGTTGTGCAATCTTAAAATGCAATATAATCCAGTTCAAAATGATTTAAGTGGATTATTCAGCAGGCAAGTGTGTTCTCATGGCATAACACTCTTCTGTTCTCCAAATGTGGCCATTAGCCACATTTGTAGAACACAACCACCTGCATTTCAAATATATAAAAAAAACTAGCTCCTGTCTTCAAAAGAACATGCGTAGCCAAAACTATGTGTGTCCTGTAGGTGATTCTTAAAGTACACAAGTTGATGCTGTTATACCATCATCCTTTATTTTATGCCAACTCCAGTTAATATCATCATTTTAGTATTGCAATAATGGGGGGACCGGTGGTTTTTAGTTATTTATGGACTTGGTGTCTGGAAACTGAATTGCATATTTGTTAGACCACATGTTCTTGTGTGTTCTGACAAGCAAGTTACTATTTTATTCTAGAATAGACTTTTCAATACTTAAGTGGTGTGAGAGGTTCATAATTAGTATTAGTATACTATTGCTCTCGCTGCTCTATTGTTGTGTCTGTTGTGTTGGTTATATTGTCGTGTAAATTTTTATGACTTATCTTGAATGCTGCTCTCTTAACTTATGCTGTCATTATATCATTCATATGTATGTGCAGTTCTTAGGGAAGTATAGTGAGAAGATGGTTGAGTTCTTACAGAGCTCGGTTGGCATCATACATAAGAACCACGCTGAGAGTATAACTTCATTCATTAAAGAGAGTGTTGTTGAGGAGCTAGAAGATACCAACTCGTCTAAGCCCCCTCAGAAGAAGAGGCTAACCTTCTGTGTTGAAGGAAATATAAGTGTTGGCAAGAGCACCTTCCTCCAGAGAATAGCTAATGAGACTATTGAACTACGTGATCTGGTGGAAATAGTACCTGAACCTGTTGCCAAATGGCAGGATGTTGGTCCTGATCACTTCAATATACTGGATGCCTTCTATGCTGAGCCAGAGAGATATGCTTACACGTTCCAAAACTATGTGTTTGTGACAAGGGTTATGCAAGAAAGGGAATCTTCAGGTGGAATAAAACCTCTCAGACTGATGGAAAGAAGCGTTTTCAGTGACAGGATGGTAGGTCTATCTTGCTTGATAATACTGGTTCTATCTGAACAGAGTTCTTTTCGCTTTCTGATTCAACTTACCAGCATGTACCTTGCAACTAAATTCCATCATGTATCAGGTATTCGTTCGTGCTGTTCATGAAGCTAAGTGGATGAATGAGATGGAGATCAGCATCTATGATTCCTGGTTTGATCCAGTGGTGTCATCGCTCCCAGGTCTTATCCAGATGGATTTATTTATTTAAGAGCCAGCCCAGATACTTGCCATAAAAGGATGATGCTCCGGAAAAGATCAGAGGAAGGTGGTGTTAGTCTTGACTACTTGCAAGGTCTGCATGAGAAACACGAGAGCTGGCTATTTCCTTCGAAAGGAGGAGGCCGTGGTGTCTTATCAGTCAGTCAGTTACCCACCCATATGGAGGGCTCCTTGCCTCCAGGTATACGGGATCGTGTCTTTTACCTGGAAGGAGATCACATGCATTCAAGTATCCAGAAGGTAAATCCTATCTTAATTTGCTTCTGTGGTACTTAAACTCCTCATTTATAATTGTGAGTTCTTGCTAACTTGCTTTGCAGGTTCCTGCTCTGGTCTTGGATTGTGAACCTGACATTGATTTCAAAAGACATACAGGCTAAACGACAGTGAGTTTGCAAACTTCCATTGTTCTAAGTACACTGACTGTAGCGTCAACTTTCTATTTGAATAATCAGCCTGGCTAAGCTCAGGTCTTTTATGTTTGTGTCAGTGTGTTAGTCTATGATTGATTAGGCTATTGCTATGCTTTGCTATTTACTAGTTACTGGCTACCCACATCAGAAAGTAGCAGTGGAGGGCCTTACTCCTATGTGCTTCTAAATTCCGTATTCCCACTGAAGTTTTGTACCTTTTCCCTTGCAGATATGCTCAGCAAGTTGCAGAGTTCTTTGAATTCGTGAATAGCAAAAAGGAAGCTCCATCGGAGCAAACAAGCGCTGAGAAGGACCGTATGAATCCACAGATCGTGTTCCTAACAAAGGTGGTCTGTGGTCCCTGGAGGTGTACCCCTTTCACAGGCTCTGCAATGAATCTGAATTTCAAAAGAGCCATGTCTTCATATCTCCCAACTTAAAGACTTCAGCGTCACAAGTACTTAGGCCTGTTTGGTTGAAGCCTATGAAAGCCGTAAACATGTTAACTTTTTGCCTAAACTGGCTTATGGCCTCGAAAGAAGATCCCCAAGTGTGGCAAGCTTAGCTAAAAAGATGAGCCTATAACACGTGGGCCATGAGGCTAAGAAAGTGTGGCGAGCCATATTCGTGGTAGTGAACCAAACACAAGAACTAGCCCACTGACCTTGTAAAAATCGCTGATGCTTTTCTCTAGACCTAGCCTGCCTAATGCTAGCCGATGATCTAAAATAGCCTGTCTGTCTCCTTGTAAATTGGTGATCTCTGTAGTAGTTTCATGTTTAGAGGTAGCATTAGCTTCTGTTTGTCTGAAATATGGTGAGCACCCATGTTTGCCCGCATGTTTTGTTGCTGGCTGCATTCTGCGGAGAGGATTCAGATTTCAGAACTACTACATTGTTGGCTAAAGATGCTGCCTACTTGTTCACTCTGATTTTGTCAGCTGGAAGGTTAACCTGTGGGTCATGTGTTTGATTTAAAATGTTGTTGGCCGTGTCACTCAGGGATCAGGATTCACTTATGAGAAAGATGCTTTGAACGGTTCTAAAAGTTTGTGGTATGTTCATGAGGTACTGTAAAGCTAGTGTTGTTCAAACCCTGCTGTCAAAGTTTAGTTAGTTCGTTCCTGATTCTCTGAATCTATAGGTGTTAGTTTAAGTTCACATTTCTTTGGTTCAGTCTATAGGACACACTGTACGGTGTCCGTGGTTACACGTAGATTCTTTTCGATTTTGTTGATTCAGGTAGTGTAGCACCATCTGCAGGATGGAAAGGACAAACGCTGGGTTGTTTACGCAGCCCAAAACCATTGTGTTGTTCATAGCCGGTGTTATTCAGAGTTGCAACTACAAGTGGTATCAGAGCCTCATTCTGAAGGCGAGCGTGGGTGAAGGTTTAGACGCGTGACCCGCGCTGTGTCAGACCATCGATACCTTCTCCTTCCTGCTACATGGTGCAGACACAGTTCTACGCACCGGAGCGGACGTGAGCTGATGTTGCGCTAGTGAGGGAGAGCACTGTCTCTAATTGAACAACCTGAAGGGCAATGGTGATGTGTGGGCAATGGTGATACATGTGCGAGGACTCTGGGACGTAGGGAGCTGCGAGGATTCTGGGACGTTGGGAGCTCGGCGATGTCTTGGAATAATTGGTCTGTTTATTTTTGAGCTCAAAGTGGTCGTATCCACCACCCGAATAGATACAAGAGATGACCCAGTTTATAAGAAAACCGGGTCCAAAAACCATACAAACTGTACAATGCCCTGTTTATTAGGAAAACAGTGCAAAAAACCACACAGACGAGGCGACCGCCGTTCAAACGACACAAGTCGACCAACGCCACTAACACACCACCTATTCCGGGGCCGCCGCCCCGACGTAGCAACCAGGACGAAACTTCGCATTGTCCGAAGTCGAACCAGTCAGGGTCGACGAACCTGCTGTCCGCACAGTATCAGGACGCCACCCAATCCCACCTGCTCGGGGCCGCCGCCCCGACGTAGCAACCAGGACGAAACTTCGCATTGCTCGAAGTCAAACCAGTCTGGTCGACGTACCTGCTGTCCGGCAGCATCAGGACGCCACCAAACCCACACTTGACCACGACTCCGCCCCATAGGACCATTGATGTGTGGGAGCCCGAGGCCGCCGCCTCGACATACTGCCATCCCGGCATTCCGCACCCCCGACCACGGATCCACCCTGCCCATCCACGCGAATCCGTCGCACCACGAGAGCCAATAATTCCAAGGCGATTCATTCAACAAGGTAGTGACACGTCCGTCGCCGTCGCCCGCCCCCGACGGAGCTAAGGCTTTCACCCGGAGGTCCTTGGAACCAGATGTTAGAGATAAACACAAAACTCTAACAAGATAATTTAGATCCGATCATATTATAATATCTCGTAAAATACACATGGAGATCTTAGCGTGGTTTGCACTCCACAGTGATATTGATATTGAGTTTGAATATCAAATGTTGTTTGGATGGTATAAAAGTGCCAGATATTGGATATTCATATTACTGTTATTCAATGCCAAAATTATACAAAATAACCATATTATTTGGTACCATCCACCGTCACGAGACCTTACGGAACTGCCAGATAAAAATTTTATCATATTTTTTACTAATAGGTCCTCCAAGTCCAGGATTTAAATTACAGATATGTCCAAATATTTACAGACAGGTCCCTAGACAGAAATAAGAAAGCAATCAGGTCCAGACACACCCATCGTCCTCTGTGTGGCATGCGGGGCAGCAGCCCGTCGGCGGTGCTACCGCGAGGACCGAGGAGAGACCAGGGCTAAGTGGGGAGCGAGGAGGCGGCGGGAAGGCCGTGCTCGGCCGCGCGAGCAGGCGGCCCTGGGCGGTGTGAGGGGGCGGCGCTGGGATCCGGGGAAGGCCGAGCTCGGCCGCGCGAGCAGGCGGCTCTGGGCGGCACTGGGAGTCGCGGCTCGGCCGTGCGAGCAGGCGGCCTGCGCGGCGCGAGGTGGCGGCGCTGGGAGTCGCGGGGAGGCCGTGCTCGGCGGCGCGAGGTGGCGGCGCTGGGAGCCACGGGGAGGCTTGAGTCGCGCAGGAGGAGGTGCGAGGAACGAGAGGATAGGGTGCGAGGAGAAGAGGAGAAGCGAATATCGACCCAATGTCGGGCTGTTGGGCTCGACATTGGCTGGGCTGATTTTTTCACTACGGACCCTTTCTCGATATCGCGTGCGAATACCAGGTTTCAATATCGACTACATCTAAACACCTCAATTTTAGATATTCGGGTAAGAATGCTTCCGAATATCCATATCTAGGTCCAAAGCGAACATTCGAACGAGGCATTATAGTGTTGCTCAAACTCTCCGCAGTAACTCACTGTGATGTCATCTAGTTAATCAGTGTGAAGCTAGCTTCCTGTGCATTGTTATACTCCGTAGTATGTACATACATGCTTAGGCAGCAATTACTACAACAGACTGGTAGTGGACTGGAGGCTACTGTATTTTTTCTTCCTCCAAGTATTTTTGCTGAAGAACGACTAGTAGCTACGCCTGACAAGTGACAAGAACAATGGCTGGCATGATCATTTCCTTGTTGTTGTTGTTGTTGTTGTTAACTTGCTGCACGACTGTGAACTCTAGTTAAAACACCCAAGAGCAGAACAGAGCAGGTAGTTACCGGCTCAGATCATGCCCTGCTCAACCATGGGGAAGAAATGCCAGTTCTTGCCGTCCATGTCCTCGGTGGGCGCGGGGCCGGCGCCGTCGGCATTGCCGAATACGAACTCCCCGCTCTTCGGAATCTCATCATCCTCGTCTCTCTCATCACCATCGTCTCTGTCATTACCATCATGGCCTTCAACGCGAGCAGTGTCAGCAACCGAGAAATCGAATCCGCCGGTTGCCATGGGGATGTGGCCGTCGAGAAGTGATCCTTCGTTGCGCCGGTGCAGTCTCCGGAACAGCTGCAGCGAGGAGGATCCCGGCGAGAGGAGGGGGCTGGGGCTTCCCGTTCCGGGTACGCGTGGAACAACGACCCGGCCTCGCCGCCGACCACCATGGAAGAAGACGAGAAGGACGAGCCGAGGAAGCGGGCGAACGGGACCTCCGGCGAGGAGGGGTTGGTGAGTGCCGGGGGCGTTCGCGGCGCGGTGGACGGCTCGGTGGTGAATGTCGAGTAGAGCACCGGCGGCGACACCACCTGCTGCGGGCCGTGCGCGTACGGCCCCACCGCGAACATCATCGAGCCTCTGCTCGGGCTGGGCGAGGCGTTAGCGTTGAGGCTGAGGAGAACCGCCTGCACCGGTGACGGCGACTCGGACGCGAAGAGGGAGGAGGCGGGCGACGACGGCGGCGCCACGAAGGCGAAGACGGGGTGAACCGGCGGCGGTGGTGGACGTAGGCTTGTGATGTACTAGAGCCGTGCGCGTTGGCCGGCTGCGGCGATGTGTCGCAGGCCGCGATCCGATGGGGGTGGCCGCCGCTGTGGGGCCGGAAGCACGCCAGGTTCGCCTTGGTCAGCCACGACCACCATCGCTTCTTCTGCAAAGACAAATTCAGACTTTCAGACCACGTCCATCTCTATCAGCCAGTCAGTCACCTGGTTTTCTGCACTGTTCAGTGAACCTGGAAGAACTGGATCATTCAGGTCGCAAGTCAACTATTTGGCGGGAACAATTTAGTACTCCTACACAAATACCTGTTTAATTTGCTGACTAGTAATTACGCCATAAAATTGGCATGTGCAGAATTCAGTGAGTGGACGTGGTGGGATCAAGAATCTCTACAGTGATGACATTCGTGGAAATTAGACGGAAAATACTCGCTCTCTTCTTTTGAATTATGCCACGAGCTGTTAGTTCGCAGTGACATGCGTGATTTGCTTGCATATTTCAGAGGTGGAGGAAGACTTTGGCGCCACGTAGATGCTGATTGACATGGACACGTCAAAGTAAACTATTTTGAGGTATAAGGTGGTCGTATCCACCACCCGAATAGATAGAAAAGAGGTGACCCAATGGAAACCGGGTCTAAAAACCATACAAGCTGTACAAAAGAATGACACAGACGAAACGACCTGCCGCCCACACGACCCAAGTCGAACAAACGCCACATAACACACCACCAGCTCCGGGGCGTAACAACCAGATCGACCTTCGCATTGCCTGAAAGTGATCCAATCATGGTCGACGAACCCTCTGCTCACGCAGTCTTCATCCAGCTTGCCACCAAAACCACCATGAACCGGGGCCGCCGCCCGGAATAGCAACCAGATCGACCTTCGCATTGTCCGAAGTTGATCCAGTCAGGTCGACGAACCCTCTGCCCACGCAGTCTCCATCCAGATCGCCACCAGACCCACGCTAAGCAACGGCTCTGCCTCATAGAGTCGCCATAGCGTAGCCCGAGGCCGCCGCCTCGGCATAACTCCACCGTCCGGGGCCTCCACCCCGGCATCCACCTCCTGACCACATCGCCAACCTACCCATCCATCGCGAACCGTCGCACCGAGAGAGCCGATGACTCCAAGATGACGTCTCCAACAAGGTAATGAGTGTCCGTCACCGTCGCCCGCCCCCGACGGAGCTTAGGCTTTCACCCGGAGACCATCGGACCACCCCCGTCGAGCCGGATGTCGAAACTCCACGACGATGCCAACAAGAAGGAGAACGACGCCCAAGGGCGCCGCCATCGTCGGCACCGACCGGAATCGGTGCAAGGCTTTCGCCCGGAGTTCGATCCGTCCATGAAGCTTAGGTAACCGCAAGGAAAGAAGTCCGCATCCGTGGATTGACAGGCATCAGTTACACGTGCAGCTAGCGATTCCTGAAGCTGACATGATTGGCACTGACCGAACGCTTCGTTTGTGCCTGTGGAAATTCTAGCACACAGCATAGCAGGCAATTTGAACTTGTTTTTGCTACCTTGGCGATGCGCAAGTATGGTGTATGCTTCACAGAAATGGTAGAGACACAAAACGTTGACCAGAGAGTCAAAATGAGGAATTGATCTTTTGCATGAACTAAACTGAAGCAGGGGAAGCAAGCATGCGGTGCGCAGCGCAGGACAGATGTCAATCGTCCTTATTTGATCATCTAATTGATTCGTCGGGAAGGAGGATAATCACCAAGCTTTGCTAGAGCTTGAAGAACGCGCTGACGAATTGATTGATCAGTTACGCTGAGTAAGTGAATTTGTCGGACGTACCGTAGCGGAACCGGCGGCGTGGTCATCGAGCTGCTGCTGGCGATGGTGGTTGTGGCGCAGGCCGGTGCTGCTCCGGGCGGCGGCGGCCAGAACGACGGCCGCCGCATTCACCGTATGCATGCTCTCATCCTGCATCCTAGCCATCTTGATTATGATCGGAGACCCAAATTACCTTCTACATGGATTGAATTCCATGTAAGGCAGATGAGGATGGATTGCCGGTTGTGTAATTTGTGGCTTGGTGGAAGAACAAGAAAGCAATACGGAGAAGAACCGCTTGCGATGAGGTGAGTCGAGTAAAGTTAGCTGGGTGAAGGGAGGGGGGCTCCCGCGTATATATCCTCTCTTCTTTTTCTTCCTTTTCCGTGTGGAACAGGGCGCCCATCGCCATCGCTATCATCGGGAGAGGGATTTGGGAATTTGACAGAGTCACGCACGCTCGTGCACCGCGACCGTGACGCATCTACGCACCACCCGCACACATATACAGTCCCATGCCTACGTCAAAGTCACGCGCTATTACGTGTCACATCGAAGTGCCGAAAACTTCAATTGGAGCCAATATTTAAACTTTCGAAATGTTCATATTTACAATTCAAACTTCAATTATATATACAAGTAGATGTTGATGTCTAGTATGTATGACTAAATTTTTACTGAGATATCCTCTTAGGCACGATCTGAAAAGACAACTGTGAAGAACAAATCAAGCTTTCTAATACATATTTTGAGCCACATTTTTGTGTATCTCAAAATACAACGTACTCTCTCTGTTACCGAAAGTAAAGTAAGACGTATTTTTTTTTGAAAATCAAGCACTGTAAACTTTGACCAACTTTTTAGAAAAAATAACCAACAGTAATAATATTATACGAACATCATATGAAATTATTTTCATGACGTATATAACGATGTCGATTCGGTATCGTAGATGTTAACAGTTCTTTGTAAAAACTTGGTGAAACTTTACACCGTTTGACTTTTCAAAAAAGACACGCCTTATTTTCATGAACAGAGGGAGTATATTTTAACAAAAATGTATAGGTTCCTAAAAATCTCCTACATGTATGAGAGCTCGGGTTCAAAACGCCACACTCCGCCCTCTATCCCGGTGCACTTACAATTCTCTCTGCATCTCTCTGTTCACATTGATAGTTGTTCGACCGGTATTTTCACTTATGACTGAAACTCGAGACTTAGTTTAGATGATTTGAGTGTCCAATAAAAACATGTACTTCTCATGTGTACAATAATAAACAATGCTTTAATTAGGAATTTCACCCCTAGCCTGCTAGGTAGTGAATGACTGGTCTCATCTTGCCCTCTTCTTCGCTGATCTCCCTCTCCGCATTAAAAAAAAAAAGAGATCCATGGGCCTAGCACCCAGGAGTTTTTTTATAGAAGAGCCCACCCGGGTGAGGACCAGATAATTCGATCCCGATGGGATTCGAACCCTGGCCGCAGGGTGCACCACCGTGCCCCCTTGCCACTAGGCCACAGCCTAGTTCTCTCCTCTCCGCATTAGAATGACGACGTCGAGCAAAGCTCACACGGGTGATGGAGTGACGGAACCTCAGATATTCTAAAGGCGCTCTACTTGCTGTAGTAGCAACGAAGAAGGTTGGGGATGGCACAATGGAGGAGTCCATCTCTCTGTTGGCCTCCCCTTTGTTCTCCCTTCCTGCTACCTCATCCTCATATGTGGATTGATCCCTTTCTCCTCGGACTTCAAGCGTTCGTTCGCCAACACTATGGGGTGAATATCTGTATAGAAAAGATGAAGGACGAGCCTAATCCAAGATCAGCCCATAATAAGAATCTAAAAAAGAAGAAAATTATTAGTCCGTAAGTATCAACCTACAAACACACGTTACTATTGAAGCTAATCAATTAGTGAGGACAAAAGCAGAGTGGTTCTTCACGGACCCCTCCCCCTCCTTTCCCAGCTACAGTGGAAGCAGGCGATTCTTTGGGCTCTCCCCGTGCGAACCAGCTCGCCGCCGGCGATCCGTCCGATTCCTCGCTCTCCGCGGCCGCTCCGGCGGCGGGAGGACGGGGAATCGACGGATCCCGGTGTGTACATAGCCTAGGTGTGTGTGGGGTGCCTGCCGGCGGCGCTGTGGAGGTGGCGGCGTGGCCGGAGAGGCTTTTGCGGACGGCGGCCCTCTCCTCTGCTCGGGGTGCTCCGGTGGAGGCCCTTGGCGGAGCTGCCGTCTCCTGCGCACCTGCTGCTTCTCGGAGTCGCAGCGTGCGCCCCCTCGATCCAGCGTCCGTGCTGGCGGTGCTGGATCTTGTCTGGGGGGTTCTTCGCCCTTCGCTCCGGCGGTGGGTGGTGCTTTTGTTGAAGATCCGTGGGAGTTTGCAGGCGGGAAGCTCTTCTTCGTCGGCGATCTCGGTGGGTGTAGTGGAAGATGGAGGGCGTCTTCGTGTTCGTCTCCGGCGTGAGACGGCGAGGGCGAGCTGGCGGCTCGGAGCTGATGTCCGTTCAACGGCAAGATGCTGGCGCCTGCGTCAGTTGGATTCTGCAGCGACTCAACAAGGTTGTTCGAGCTGGTGGCTCTGGTGCGAGGTGAGCTTGCCTCCATCCTTCCCGGCGGCGTGCTGCTGGTGTTCGTCGGAGGGTTGCTGTTTGGTGGTGCCGATTTCGGCGTGCGTGGGGTGTTTCTTCCCTCTGTTTGTGTGGGTGCGTTCGATCTTCTGATCTTGTGTACACGAACTCCCTTAAAAAAAAAGCAGAGTGGTTCACATATATATAAAAAAAAAGCAGAGTGGTTCAAGCTGACGTCACCTCAGCTCAGCTCTCGCGGTGTGCACTCCATTCGTGGACTCGTTCTAATGTGGTGAATGCTGACCTAGTCAAACACCACTCCCACTTTGCACTCCACGGTAATCTGCCTAGTTCTAGCTATATATATGATCGATTGCTGGTGAGTGATTGAGACATCAGAGTAATCACCTTTCAGAATCAGTCGAGATAGAGGGAGAGAGGTACTACACATATATTAATTGATAACACATAATCTAGATCCAGTACAAGGATTACTATCTGAACATATTTGTCGAACATAACATGGAGTACGGAATAAAATTAAGTAAAGCAAACTAAGGACATGTTTGATGCTGATGGAAACCCAACTAAGCCAACGATTTAGAGCAACCTCCATCACATCACCGGACCTACCGGACAAAGTCAACAAACCCCGTCTCATATAACTCTGCTAATGCTTGCACTTTATTTACCAGTAGTAGAAGAATAGATATATAGAGGCCTAGAGGGGAAATGAGCGCCCCGCCAAGATGCTACATCCGCCCGAGTTTTTTTTTTTCCTTCCGAAGGCAACAACGAGGACAAAACGTCAAAAGCCACCTGAAAGTTTTTTTTAATTTAGAGTAAATTGCAAAAAACTATCACAATTGGGGAAATGTTGTCAACGCTTTAATAAAAGACCATCACTTTTGATACATTTTAGTGGGTCTTTGTCGACATTTCCCCAATTGTGATGTTTTTTACAATTCACCCTTTAATTTGTTTTGCAAGAGAGATTCTATCATGGCCATGAGCTTAGGCACCTCAATTGGTTCAGGGCGTCGGCCCTGACCATGTCGGATTCGGGTTTCAAATCATCTCGGAACCTCAACGCATTGACTCTTAGCATTGAGTTAGATCCGGAAATATTTTCCGAGATGGTTTATTCCGTGTTAAACTTCCAGTTAAAGTTTAAATTAGTCATTTCTACGTAAAAAATGAGACACCAAGTTTCATCACAAACAATTACTAGCTCGTATGTTTTACTCCAGTTTTGCTAATTCTTAGTCGCCGGATTTTCCGCAATGTAAAATTAAACATCACTTAGCAAGAAATGTGACTTTAGCAAACATTAATACAATTTAGGTTTGTAAAATACATTCTGATTCAGCGTGAGATGAGAGAATGGTTGAATGCTGACCCAAAGGTGTGACTGAAAGTTTAAAAGAATCAAAAACCCTATGAATGTACAATCTATTGTTCTATTCAGTTTTGAGATCAGATGTCATTAGGCCATTAAAAGTACAAGCCAAAAATGAAGGAAAACGTGATGCAAACGACCGGCTTTCATAAGCGTTTATTTATTACAAGTAAAGCTAATGGAGAAAGGAGGATTCTCGCCTGAGTTGAACTCGAACAAACAACCAATAAACAAAACAAAAACCGCATCATGGTAAAGGGGTTGACAACACCCACTAGTTTACGTTTTCGACACAGACATCTTATTGTGTCGCGGCCATTTCCTAACATGTCTTCCATCGCGTGTCTTAAGTATTTACTCACGACACGTTCACGCATAATGACCATTTTATTGCGTGCACAGTGTATAATCAAGACAATTAGAACCATATACATATATCGGTTTTCACGAAAAAATTCGGCATGACCTTCCTACAACTACGGGCTAAGCGGAGTGTCAAATTTGTCAGAACGGAAATGAATCTGGAGTGTCAAATTTGTCGGAACGGAAATGAATCTACATTCCGGCAAAAGATTGACAACTCTCATACATTTTCACAACACAATCACACAAAATTTCACACATATAGTTCATTTCAGCATCTCACAACACATACACAAAATTTCATCTTTATAGTCCACTTCATCATCTCATAACACACAATCACAATTTTTATCATCTTATGATAGTATCTACCTTTATTGGATAAGCTTCTTGGAGAGATTGAGTTGTGTGGGATAGATCTAACTTGTTTGGAGAGGGAGACCTAGATCAAGAGGTAGGACAGGTTTGAGGGTTTTTTTGTGGTGAAAAGTGGATGTGTGAGAGAGAATTGGTTGGATCTATCAACTAAATTACTTTTTATTGGCTAAAATGGGAGTATTAGATGGGGAAATTGGCTAGAAATGGGGAGAGCTCGAGTTGGTGAGAGGTGAGTGAGTGAGGCAATAATGGAGGTGGTAAGGGTGGGTGGCCGCACTTAAGTAGACATCCCAGGTTACCGCTGGCGAACAACCATGCACATTCGCCAGCGGTAACCTGGGGTCCGGGCGTGGCGGCGGGGCTAACTACCGGTGGCGGGCGCCTGTTCCGCTCGCCAGTGCTAGCGCACGTACCGCTGGCGAAGTGCGTTGTTCGCCAGAGCTATCGCACACACCGCTGGCGAGCAGGAAAGGCCCCGCCGTCTCGCCCGGTCCCGTCTGTAGCACTGGCGGGTGCATTCCGCCGTTCGCCAGCGGTGATAGACATACTGCTGGCGAATCACTTTTCCTGTTCGCCAGCGGTTATAGCGCTGGCGGGCGCCTAAGAATGTTCGCCAGCGGTAGGCCGGCTGTAAGCATTCTCGTACTAGTGAAATACCCGTTGGTAGATTTGCAGAGGATGGATGGGCATGGACACTGGAAAAAAAAGGTATCTTCTCGGTACGGTGAGCCTACCGATTGATATTGTCTCTTCAAGTCGCGCTTCAGCCTTCAGGATCATGCGAGATGTCCAGCTCTTGCTGGAAGAAGCTCTAGAAAATGGCGGTCCCGCCGAAAGTACGCTTGTTCTGGTGGTGGGTCATTAAGGAATTTGTCCCTTGAAGACATGTTCTGCAAAAACGACATATGGAGCAAATCGGCTTTTGTGAGGCGTGTGGGATACATGAGGAAACAATCTATCATGCCCTGTTTGAATGCACGTGGGCGAAATTGTTCTGGTCTAATATGAAGGAAATGACGGGGGTTAGAATCCCTAAGATACACCCGAGTTCATGGGCCATGGACATGGTCGAAAGCAAGCAGCTACTAGACTCCCAGCGGTGCATGATTTTGTGTGGGTGTTGGGCAGTTGGTAGGAGAGGAATGTACGGAAACATGGTGAAAGTGGGTGCTCTGTGACCGAATCAGTTCGATCGGTTATGGAGACACCCTTGACCTTGCCCATTCAGGGCTTGATAAACCTGCCAAGGTTTCGAGGAAGAAGGATAACTGGAAGCCACCTGATGTGGGATTGCTAAAAATTAACACAGACGCGAGTTTCAATGCCCAAGTGTTGTCGGGCGGCACTGAGTTGATTGTCCGTGATCATCATGGTTCTATGGTCAGTATGGTCAGGGCACAAGCTCTATGGTTTTGATCATGCTGCTAACGAGTTGTGCATGGAGGCACAAGCTCTATGGTTTGATCATGCTGCTAACGAGTTGTGCATGGAGTCACGAGCTATCTGTGAAGGTGCAAGAGTTGCGCTTGAGCGGGGATTCTCACAGGTGATCATCGAGAGCGATTCAAAAGTTGATGTAGACTTGTGCAATAATGAGAACAATAATACCTCAGAAATTATGTCAATATACCAAGAGATTAGAGAGTTTAAAAGGGAGGCGGCGTTTTGGGTAGTAGGTGCATATGTAAAACATTTTTAGTTTTTTTTTCAAAATGTCTAAAAATTACAGAAAAATTTCGGATATACATTAGAATATTTTGTGTTACCACAAAAATTGTCGTGGAGAAAAAACATTTTTTCTGACCTGTGCAATAAACACAAAAAAATGTCTCGTATAAAATCATTTTGTAGCATCCGAATTTGTCTTTTTTGCACAGGTTACAAAAAATATTTTTTATTCACGTAACTTTTTGTGCTAACATAAATTTCTTGAAGTATGTCCGAAATTTTTATTTTGATTTTTTTATATTTAAAATTTATTTTTTTGGCAGTGGGTACATCTGCACCTACTATCCGTTATTGATTTCCAGATAAAAAGAGCTTTGACTAGTTGTAGCATTAGTTTTGTTGGGCGGGATGCCAATTATGCTGCCCATTTATGTGCTAAGCAAGCTAGCAGTGATAGTAGAAGATGCTTGTGCATCAACTATAACCCAGATTTTCTAGCTGAAACTCTACGGAGTGATTGTAACCCTGTCATTTGATGAATAAAGCTCATTGAATTCGCAAAGAAAAGAGTTTGGTGTTGACCGGCTCAACCTTTGGGTGGTGTGTACATGTCACTGCGTGGCAGTAGCACTATCCGATCGGGCCCTACTGCTCTGTTTGGTAGAGTGGACTCGGATACTCTCGCTTCCCGCAACAGCGGCAGAAGCCTCTCTCTCCCCTCTCCCCTGTCCCCTTCCCTTCTCTTCCCGCAATTCCGTCGAATCCCGCCGCGAAGCTACGATCTCCTGGATTGCCGCGGTTTCAGGACCGATCCTCAATTCCTCACCAGGTTCGTCTCTGCTGCTTTTCCTGCTCAGATTCCCGCTAAAGAAGTCCCACGTTCTTTCTCCCGGACAAAAAAGTCGGGCATCGTTTTGAGCCGTGCCGTTTGTTTGGTTTCTGGCAGGCGCGCCGCTGGTTACATGGATTGGAGTTGCTGGGATCACGCTGCGCGTAAACCCTCGTGCTGAGCTGGTTCGCTCCGGCGTGGTTCGTTTGGTCCAGCTCGGTGGATTGAGTGGCCTCGCGGTTGGTTCCTGCCTTCCTGGAGGGGAGGTGATTGGGGAATTCTGGAAGGTGGTGGAATTGGAGTCGCTAGATTGCTTCACTAACCCCGTGGAAGATTAAAAACAACGAATATGGTATTATGGTGCATGGGAGGTGAGCAGTTGGATTAGCATAAGGTGGGGATCAGGTATTCTGTGTAGGAAGGGGGATGGGAGGCCTCTGCTCGAAGGTCTCAGCGGTCGACAAGTCGCCAAGCGACACCGCGCTTGGCCGGAACCAGGTGTTCGACCATGAGCCGGTCAGTTTGAAGGAGGAGAAGTCGTCGGTGGTGTCCGAAGAGGCCGCCGCAAAGCGGGCGGAAGAGCTGCAGCAACACCAGCAGTCTTTCTCGTTCTTGGAGAGTGTCGTGCCAGGTCTTGCTGTTTACAATGGCGCAGATGCTGGACAGACAGGGTCCAGGACGCCACGATTGGCTCGGACACTGTCGCAGAAGGCTGGTTTGGGCAAGACAAAGGTTAGAGGAACTGTTGTTCCGTCTGTTTAATCTATGATGAATTAGACCGCATTCCGTTAACGGTTAGCTTCTCAAAGCAATTCTGCGGTCCTTGGTTAAATCCTGTTCTGTTATATGCATAAACACTATGGTTTTTTATCATAATAATATTCAGAAAAAATAGCCATCTGGCCGTCGTATGTAGAATAGTTTTGCTTCTTACTTTTTTTTAAAACGAAGGCAAAAGCTTTGTCGTATGTAGAATAGTTTTGCTTATTACTTATTAGCACCCTTACGAAATAAGAGTTCATTGACTCCAAAGACCTTTTATTCCTTGTTCTAGTTGGTATGTGTAGTTGATTCTAATGAAAGCATTGTACCATATTCAACTGTATTGGGATGCATGTAATTCAATTTGGTTATGTTTATATAATTCTATAGTGTACTGTGTAGTCAGGATATTTTGTGATGTTTTCGCGGGGCTGATATGCTAAAAGCGGGGAATTATAATTCGTAAATTCTAACTTCCAGGCAAGCACTTCAATGAGTATATAACACCCGCCCATGTTTACTTAGAAAGTTGAACAATTGGTGTTGATTAACAATTGTGAGTGGTTTCTGTTATAAATAGTGTGATTAACAGTTCTGTAGTTACTAATTTATTTGGTTTAATGTGGCATATCATCTTATAGAATAAACTGAATGGATGGATACATCTAACATCACTCACACAGAGTGAGCTCGTCTTCCTGGCTATCCCATGCACGGTTGTTTGGTGCAAGCAACAAAAAAAATATCCCCGGTGTCTGGGCTTCTTGGGCTTAGATAGCAGTCACTACCATGCTATGATAATGTAATAGCTAGAAAAGATGCAAATTTTGTTACTTTTCCTACTATAAGGATCACTTTCGTCTCTGCATTTAAATGAGATGTACACTTGTCTTTGCTCTTTTCCAGTGTCCAGAGCATTGATTCTATGAGAGATGCTATGCTGCTTAATGGTTGATTTGTTATATTGACTACTGAAACAGGTTTCGGAAGTGGGCATGATTTTAGGTAGAGCAAGCACTGCTGGGCTTGGGAAGGCAGTGGATGTTCTCGACACACTTGGTAGTAGCATGGCAAGTTTAAATGCTAGCAGTGGTTTTGTGTCAAGTTCAGCAAGAGGAAGTAAAATATCTATTTTGGCTTTTGAGGTGGCTAATACCATAGTTAAGGGTTCCAATCTAATGCGTTCTCTGTCAAAGGCTAACGTAAAGCATATAAAAGAAGTTGTGCTTCCCTCAGAAGGTGTCCAATACCTTATATCCAAAGATATGGATGAACTACTTGAGATTGCAGCTGCTGACAAAAGGTTAGTGTTGAATCTACACTGCTTCATACTGTCTCCCTTTCAACATGATTGTCACTAGCCTCACACGTGCCCTACTGCCCTTTTCAAAACCATATAAGTATTCAAGAGTGCAGTTAATGCAAAATTTCCCCATTTTGCCCTTACTCTAAGACTTCGGAAAGGGTTACTCATTTCTAAGTAAGTGGTTGTAGCATGCCATTTTTAGGGCATGTATGATCATATCACATTCAATCTATCCAAGATTTAGTGCTACTTTGGTCTTTGTGTGGGCTGATGACAGATATGATGAAAAAAGAGGGAGTAGGTTCATAGTATTTAACCTAAGCTTTTACCCCACTAGAACTGTACTAAGAGAACTGTACCAGTACCACAACCTTTATTTCCTCTTCTTATCAAGTGTTTAATTTCTTCATTCCAACAGGGAAGAGTTAGAAGTATTCTCAAAAGAGGTTATTCGTTTTGGTAATCGTTGCAAGGATCCTCAGTGGCACAACTTGGACCGCTACTTTGAAAAGTACAGTTTATTTAATGCCCTTGTCTTTGATAAAGGTGATTATTTTAGGGTACTAACTTGTGTGTCTTTGTTGAATTCTTAGGTTGGCGTCAGAAAGAAGAACTTCCCAGCATTACCTGAAACGAGACGCAGAGGCAGTGATGCAGCAATTGATTATTTGTGTTCAGTATACAGCTGTAAGGATCACGAGAATAATTTAGCATGGTTTCTAAGGCGTTAGCATGGTTTTTATTAAGTTATTTGCATTGTATGCTGTTTTGTCGCCTCAATTTTGCACCAAATTTTGCACTGAATGTTAGATACACTATGAATACACTTTAGCGGCCTCTATGGGCCATTCCAGTTGTCAATCCTTTGTTTGAGTGATTCATGACTACTTTTCCTTGGTAGCTTAAATTTTGTAGTAAGTTATACATTTTACTGCCAGTTCAGATAACCATGCAATGTACTTCTTCTGGTTTGAAATGTAATGACCCCAGATTGTGTGCAGTCAAACATCTTTAGTTTTGACAATAAATTCTCTAGAACTCTCCAACATGCTTTCAGTACTAACGGATTCATCTTGAAAGTAACCATGTATTGTAATCAAAAGTAGAAATCAAGCAGGTATCTTGGGGACCATGTTAATGTCCCAAACGACCTATATTTATATGGCTCTTGCTAAATGTGCATCTTTTCAACTTTTCATGCTATTCTGGTTAGTGTTTTGGTAACATGAATCATCTGCTTATTGAATTCAAGTTATTGACTTTGCTTCACTTCTTGACCTTACCCCCTCAGGAATTATATCATGAATTACATGCATTGGATAGGTTTGAACAAGACTATCGCCGTAAACATCAAGACCATGATGGCTTGGGCTCAACAGGTTGATTTTGTTTGTGATTTGTAGAACCTTATGATTTGTCTGCCCTGGCTGCACACTTAAGTGTATCTTTTAGTGGGGTTCCTCCTGTTTTGCAGCCCTTAAGAAGTAGAATATAACTATTCCCACTTTTGATCCGCACCCCCTTATCTAAAAAAAAAACTATTCCCACTTTTGTGAATAATCATATATCTATGCTTAACTGTGTAGTTCTTATGTTGTCATTTGTCGCGGTTTTCTTAAAACTTATCCCCGCAGTAGCCCTTTTTGTGTGCATAGAAGTACAAAATAACATCTATGGTGCATCTCAAATATTTGTGGGTAGAACCAATTTCACTAGAAAAGCAGTTTAAAGTGGTTTTTATCTATAATCTATAACAATACAAAAAAAATACCAGTTAAGTATGATCCAATCAATCCAGACCATCCAAACAGGATTATCCAATGGACCTTGCAGTCTTGATCAATCACACAATAACAACCCTCTTAATTTCACAGTACTCTCTTAATTTGCACCAAATAATTACCCTTTACATCTAATCGATGTTTCAAATTCTATCATATTTACCCTGTTCAATTTGCACACTGTTCTGTTGCGCAGGGTGCCCCCATTGGCCCCTTCTCTTGGTTGCATATGTCAGTACATAATTCATACAAAACATACCTCCCTGTCTAGGTTGCACATATCAGTATGTATTCAACTATTCATGCAAATAATATATTGTGTAGAACGTGCATTGCACGTAGACAGATTTACGAACTAAAGGAAAAGTTTTGATTCATTTGCAGGTGACAGTCTGCATATCCTAAAGCAGGAAGTGAAGAGCCAAAATAAGCATGTTAAAATTTTGAAAAAAGGTCACTTTGGTCCAAGAACTTGGAAGAGGTCAGTAGTATGTGGTTTTGTTATAAACTATTATAAGAAAAATTGCTGGTTCAGGGCATTGGTTATGTCATAGGTTACTACTAGATGTTTTCCACTTCCCAGATTTGAAGAATACTATTGTTCTCTTCGCAGGTGATTGAAAAGCTTGCAGACATCGTCCACTTCTTAGATCTGGAAATCTATGATGCCTTTGGTTATGCTGGTATTAGTCCTTATGTCTTCCGTCTTACAAGAGTTCATGTTGTAGCTAGTGCAATTTGATTGTGGTCATTTGAAGAGTCAGTAATGCTTTGCCATGATAGACTTGACCTGCAAATGTATTTTGAATGTGTTCCAATGTCTTTGGTTCTGCCCATCATGTCAGTAAAATTTTCTTTCTCCCATTAATCCGCTAAAAATTCTTGAAGGGGGCGATTTTGTTACCTGGATAGATGACCCTCAGTTTCCTTATGCCTATCACAGGACTTGAACGTTATACAGCTATGACGCACTTTTAAATTATTATCAGCCACCAACACTGCATAGAACACAAAATCCATATAAAATAAAGTTTTTATTGAATTTAGCTAGTTTGGCACCCTTGGTCAAGCAAAGTTTATACTCCCTCCGCCCCAAAATAAGTGTCTCAAGTTTGCCAAAAAATGAATGTATTTAGACATGTTTTATGTATAGATACATCCACTTTTGGACAAACTTGAGACACTTATTTTTGGACGGAGGGAGTATATGTTTATTCAAGTTACGACGTGAACTATTTCACAATGAGCAGGAGGGACAAGGTACGTATGTGCCTTGTTATAGTGTAACTGTGTTCTTGGGTTTTGTCTGGGGTTGACAATATTCGCTATCGAGTGTGCAATGTCTTTTTATGAAAAGATGGCTTCGTGCATGTATGACCACACACTTTATAATTCTTAAATATGTAGTCTCAGTTTTGTACAATAGGCAATGTATGTCAGTAAGTGTAGGCTCATCCTTCTCAAAGATTGATCTTATTACGAATCATCAGTTATTGTGACAATGATTTAGAGTTTCCTGCTCCTGTTAACTGTAGAGAGTGAAGAACCACAAGAACTCGTGAAACGCCATAAGAGATTGGGATCAGCAGGCCTTGCTCTGCACTATGCAAATATCATCAGTCAAATTGATACACTTGTAAGTTAATACTACTGGAGATATTACGTAACTATTATGTGATCACAGTAATAATCACAGATTCTGACTTATTGCCAATACAAAGGTGTATGTTTCAAGTCCCTTGAATTGCCCAAGATTCATACAAAATAAGCACTATCATCACATGCTACATATGTTATGCAGTCACCCTTTGCTGTGTACTCATGCATTGTCTTTGGTTTTAGGCGCCAAATTATCTTTTCGTACATTTTGAGTTTGAAGTTAAAATACTATAGGGTACTAGGACATTACATTTTGAGTTTGAAGTTAATATACTAAAGGGTACTAGGACATCTACATACTGCGTCATCATCTTTTTGAGATCTGTTCATATGTTGAGTTCTTGACCGTGCCCAAACAGTGAGCTGATTGCATGAGTACCTCAAAGGGTGACTGCATGCCATATCTTGCCATATTTATAATAATCATACACAATTGCACTGTCAGATATTAGGTATTAGCACAGCAACAATGTGCAGCAGCTCATAATCGTGTGATGATGCATCCTTCGACTTGAATTTCTTTGAAAAGGATTTATCACTTGGCAGGTTTCTCGTTCAAGTTCCATCTCTCCAACCACGAGGGATAATTTATACCAAGGTTTGCCACCTACCATCAAATCTGCTCTCCGGTCTAGGCTGCAATCATTTGAAATCAAAGAAGAGGTATGGCACACTGGAGAGGCTCATGTTTGCTGCTAGTATGAGTAAACAGTCGTGAATTGTGATGCCATGTTGTGGAATCGTGAATCATGATTCCTTGCTATGGTGATTCATCTTTTAACACTGGAACATGGTTGTGCTACATGGATGCAGCTTACGGTTTCTCAAATCAAAGCCGAAATGGAGAAGACTTTGCGATGGCTTGTCCCTATTGCAAATAACACGACTAAGTACTCAATTATCACTTATGAGCTCTTCTTTTTTTCATTGTCAACGTCTGACTGAGAATGCGATTATCTGTTCATATCAGGTCATACCATGGCTTTGGTTGGGTTGGAGAGTGGGCAAATACAGGGTTAGCTTATGATCTCAATAATTTGAATAAAACTGACGAAAATAGAGTTTCTCAAGAGTGTCAAACTTTCTGTGTGTGCAGATCTGAGCTGAACTGCAAGCTATCAGGACAGATGGACTTGACCCGAATCGAGACACTGTATCATGCTGAGAAGGACAAGACTGAAGCACATATCCTTGAGCTTGTTGTGTGGCTTCATCATCTCATAAGTAAATCCAGAGCTGCTAATGGAGATGTAAAGTCGCCTATCAAATCTCCTGTCCGCTCACCGACACAGAAGGGTCATGCAATCAGGTTGCAGCAGCCAGACCAAGCGAACAGTTCATCGCCGATTCTCACACCGGAGGATCAGGATATGCTAAGCTGTGTCAAGTACAGGAGATTTGTCCCTGGGATAAGCAAAAGTCAAGAATTTGACACGAGGTCAAGGCACAACAAACACAGTAGATTGTGCAAGAGCAATAGTCATTCTCCAACTGGTGGCAGCAGGAGAGATTTGCTCTCGTTTAGGCGGTTCTCCACGCTTCCTGTCATAGACTTCGAGATTGATAGGACAAAAGCTTTAGATTTAATTGACAGGCTTGATGATCTCAAAACACAGTGAGGAATCAGCTGAAAAGAAACGTGAATGAACCTGGAAATTGTGCAGTCACCTTTTTATTCTGAAATCCCTGGCAAGGATGTCAATAGGCGTTTACCTACAGGCTCCTCACAGCAAGACCCCTCGACTTGGGTGAAGAACTAGCAGTATGTCTGTGATGGTACCGAGAGTATTGGCATTCGGTGGTAGCAAAAAATGTATCATATATATATATGTTCTAAACAGCAAAGGAAAATTATTGTAAAAAGGTATCTGAGGTATTAGTTGCTTGTATAAGAACACAAGTTTTGATGAAAAAATAGTGAGAGATAGGATCTCTGTGTTGTGAATATTCATGGAAGGAAAACCTCAGTGCAGGATGAATTGCATAACAGTGTAACTTTTCGAATGTATAGATGTAAGCTGGTCAAATTTCACCTCGGTAGCCAGTACCCATAAGAAACGGGTGGCACAGAAAAGGCGAGCGAGCATCAAATTGCGCAAAATTGGGACCAAATTTCATTTTTCATACATATTCTGTAACAGTTTACAAAGTTGAGTTAACCAAACTTTCACAGGTTTATACAGATCAGCTCAGATCTCTAGATAGCCAAGCCACTACATGGCAAATCCTGATGTGTCGACTTTTCCTCTAGGGATATAGCTACATTATCCTCAATTGATTCCTGGTCCACAGAAATTCTCCTATGATGGTGCTACAAAGGACATTGTAATCACCGTGTGTGTTTCATACAGTGAGTCTGAATCTCTGATATGGTGTTATATCCATTGTTCATGTTGGAGGTCTCTCCAGGGCCACCCAGCCAAATCTGCCTTTCCGGAAGTCAGATAAAATGCGGAAAGCTGCTTGGGTGGTATCTCCATTGAACAAGTGCACTGAGAGCTTCGTGACAAACCTGCAAATTGTCAACTACGGTATCAGAACATCGGCTCAACTTCTAAAGTTCTGATATCATTTCAAAACAGAGGATCAAAGCGTACATTTTGCCGCAGTCACTGTCTACATCGATCTTGTATCGTTTTCGAAATGCTTCAGAACCTGTAGCATTCAAACCCGTCAGGGCAGGTTTTGAGTCTCATACACATATACAAGATAAAAGCACACATACTTGATGATGCAATGGTGGGTAGAAAATGTTTTTTATGTTGCAAGTAGACAGAGTATGCATGATGCTCTGCGGTAAAAAACATGTCCAACCACTTACCAACAGCAGGATGTCTTAACAATATCTGCACAAGAATAGCCGCAACATCAGCAAAATCATATGACCTTTCTCCAATATCATCACAGATGGCAAGCTTAAGAGCTGCTGTCTGATCGCTAATTCTCATTGGCAAAATTCCAGGCGAGTCTAACAGCTCTAGATCCTTCCCAAAACGAACCCACCTGTTTGGGATTGCAAATGTTAGAATCAAAATAGAGATAACATCACATTATTTCCTACTCAGAGAAACTACAACATGTGTATAAAATGTCAATAACTAGCAATGTAAGATTGCACATCAAGAAAAATAATTACACGTATGCAGCTTGAGCAACTCACTTCAGCTCTCTTGTGACACCTGGTCTAGGTGCTGCTGGACACATTCTTCGTTTTAGCAAGCGATTAACCAAGGAAGATTTACCAACATTTGGGTATCCAACGATTCCAGCTCGAACCTTCAAAAAAGGTAAAACAGAAACAATGAATAAGGTAAAAAGTCGCCGTTGCCTAGTTGATTATTTAAATTATCAAGGATTAAAAGAAATTCTTGTCTTTAAACAAGTCCACTAAAATAATCTATGTTAGTAAACATACCATAGTGTGTTACCATTAATTTTCAGGAAGCAAATGATCTAACAACAACCTAGACCAAACCGAAATCGTTCATAACTCACAAGGGATGCAAACATTGTTTCTATGATGTTGTAAGGAAGTTGCACAATGCACCTCTTCTTATGGAAAATTTTCAGAGTATACTAATTTGCATGAATGGAGAAACAAAATGAAAGGAAGTAACACAGGGAAGCCAACAAGAAATCAATTGGACTACCGGACGAGGAAGCAATCCCTTTTCTCTTCGCCTTGTGTTCACAGTAGATGCAGCTGATTTTGCCATCCTACCTAATTTCATTGTACCCTGACCACGAACGCGAAGAGTGAAACATTAGGACATGTACCAGAACATACCTGACCAGTTGGCAATAGAGATTACATAACGGTTATCTTACCATGCCTAGCTGGCCATTTGAGTAAACAACTTTGATACCCTGACTAGAAAAGTAAGTAGCCCATGCATTTCGGTCATCAGCTGACACCATGTCCTCCCGGTTCATCACTATGATCCTTCTCCGGTTGCCTAGCCACAAATCCATCTGATCTTTCAAAACTTGTGTCAGCACTATCCAAAACCACTGCTTCTAGACATAAATACGAGAAGCGGCCAAAACTATCACCTTAGGATGGGTTGTGGCCAAGGGGATTCTAGCATCCCGGACCTCTATGACAACATCCATGAGCTTTAACTGTCCTTTAAGTTCCTTCTCTGTTTTCGCAATATGACCAGGATACCACTGCAATGTGCAGATAGAAATGAGAAACTGAACACAATGAACATTAGCTATTTACAAGCTAGAACTACTAGGAAGTTGAGCATATATGTGAGACTGCTAATTCCACTAAAGCACACCTTATATATACCTGCACCGGACGCAGGCCTCTGGTCCAGTACTGCAAATCAGCATCCAAGGTTTCCCAGAACATGTCTTCTTTGGAGTCCTCATCGGCATATCGTGAGAAGCCTAGCCTCTCTCTCTCGTACAAACCCAGCAGTGTCTCACCAAGCTGATAATGGGATTCGATTAGCAAAGCAACGTAACATCAGAGTAAAGCAGTTTTCCCCACTCCAACTGGTAAAAGTTGTAGTACTACTTTATATAAGCAGTATCCATTCGATGCTAGTCTGTAGCATAATGTCAAATTCGAATCCCTCTGTTTGACTATCAACAGGAAGCGAATACGCAAGGCTGGAGCAACGTACCCCGGGAGGTGTCGTTGAGGCTGCCCTCGCCATCGTCGCTCGACCATGTTGCCGCCGGAGACGGAGGTAGGGCGGCGCATGGGAGATGTGTGGATGGACGGCTGGGCCGGAAGGAGCAGCGGGGAGGCGGCGCGTCGGGAGGAGCATGAGGGCGGCGGGGTGGGAGGACGCCGGCAAGGTTGGGCAGTGAGGGGTCGAGCTGAGCTCGGGACGTTGGTGACGCCTGCTTTGTGCAATGAGGGAGAGAGATTGTGGGTGGGCTGCCTAAACCTTATCTTTCTCGCTTTTCTTTTTTGTCTTGTAAATTTATAGTCACCGCAGTTGGAGCAGTGAATAGCATAAATCACAAATTTTAATTTTTTAGACAAAGTATATACATTCGTTCAATCATATGAAAAAGTCCTTAGAAGTCGTTTGATAACCATCATTTCGAGACTCATTTGTGGTTCTATATCCAACTTGTTTGATGGAATTGGACATGTCATTTCATTTAAAATTTCAGCAAATGTATGTTATATGGTATGTCAATTTTTATCGTAACCCTTTCATTCACTTGCCAAACGAGCTCTTAGTTCAATCCTGTCAAATTGCAATAAAATAAAGAGTTCAATCTTATCAGACCTACAACCCTAAACTCAACACGATGGACTAGAAAACCTACAGGATTTTGCCGAGAGAGCCTGCAATAGTTGTTGTCCGGTTCTAACACGATGCGCTCGGCCTTTTCTGTTATGCAATTCAACAAAAAACTGAGCTGGCTAATTGATGTGATGTAAAAAATTTAGCTCCACATCAGAATTTGATCATGGGGGCACAACTTATAAGGTGGGAGCTAACCTCACCCATCAGTCTAGTCTTCTGGGTTAAGTTAGGTCTAACCCGTGATCGGTTTATGGGCTCTGAGTGAGCTGGTTGGGAGGGCGCTAACTTGTGTGTGATGAGTTGGACCGGTCCGCTGTGCGCTCTAACACTTGGCACATCGCCAATGCCACCACCATATACTTTTACGAGAGAAGCGTGAGAGGGTGGTAGAGAATGTAGAGGGCACCTACTTCCACGAGCGTGAGAGAGCGGTATAGAATGTAGAGGGGGTTCCAAAGGCACAACGGGAAGATGGGATAGCTTGATGCCGTCGAGCGCGGTGGGCGTCTACGCCGACGATCTTTAGTGGGCGCTCGATGAGGATACCTCCACACCTCCTCCTCGTATAACCCATATGGTCGTGGAGTGCGGCCGACTATTGCGCCATCACGATGCCACGAGTTTCAGTGCATAGGTTGGGGAATTTACCCACATCGTGGATTATATTTTGATATTCTTTTAGGAGTCATCTGCAAATTAGCGAACACATTTTCATTCTCATGTGCACCGCATCGGCTGTGAAATTTACCCACGTCATCACCTTTACATGAAATGATATTTATTTGAGTAGTCATCTCAAAATTAGCAACACATTTTCGTTCTCAAGTGCGCCAAAACATTATGCCCAGTGCCCCCGAGCCGAGTCATCGACATTGTACCACCGGCGTGTCTCAGGTAACCGTCGATCGTACATCGCATCCTACGGCGGGCACGAGCCGACCAAGCAAACCTTTTTAAAACCCCGACCTTGACCAGGGCTCGGAGGGGCATCCCCCACCGCCGCCGCCACCGCCGCCGCCTCCAATCCCCTCCCCGCTCAGCCCCCCACCGATTGGGATGGCCGCCGCCGCCCAGTCCACGTCGCAGCTCCTCTATCACCACAACCACCTCCACACCGCCGCCTCCAAGCGCCACCACCACCAGCAGCAGCTGCTCAGGTACTCCCCCAATCCGTCCCCTCTCGCTCTGCGCCGCCGCCTGTCGCCAGCCGGGGCGCTCCTGCCCGACCGCGTGACCCCGTTCTCGTACGGCGTGGATGAAGAATCTGACGACCACCCGCGCGAGGAGTGCGGCCTGGTGGGGGTCGTGGGCGACCCGGACGCGGCCTCGCTCTGCTACCTGGGCCTGCAGAAGCTGCAGCAGCGCGGCGAGGAGGGCGCCGGGATAGTCGCCGCGGGGCCGGACGGCAAGCTCAACTCGGTGACCGGGCTGGGCCTCGTCGCCGACGTGTTCGGCGACCCGTCCAGGCTCGCGTCGCTCCCCGGCCCCGCCGCCATCGGCCACGTGCGCTACTCCACCGCCGGCGCCGCGGCCTCCCTCCGCAACGTGCAGCCGTTCCTCGCCGGGTACAGGTTCGGGCAGGTCGCCGTGGCGCACAACGGCAACCTCGTCAACTACCAGGCGCTGCGGAGCAAGCTCGAGGCGCGGGGCTCCATCTTCAACACCACCTCGGACACGGAGGTCATCCTCCACCTCATCTCCACCTCCCTCGCGCGCCCGCTGCTCGCGCGCATCTGCGACGCCTGCGAGCGCCTCGAGGGGGCCTACTCGCTCCTCTTCCTCACGGCCGACAAGATGTTCGCCGTGCGCGACCCTCACGGGTTCCGCCCGCTGGTGCTCGGCCGCCGCCGTGACGGCGCCGTCGTCTTCGCGTCCGAGACCTGCGCGCTGGACCTCATCGACGCCGCCTACGAGCGCGAGGTGGAGCCCGGGGAGGTGGTCATGGTCGACCGCCGCGACATGTCCGTCTCCTCTGCATGCCTCGTCCCGCGCCTCCCCCGCCGTGCCTGCGTCTTCGAGCACATCTACTTCTCCCTCCCCAACTCGATCGTCTTCTCGCACGACGTCCACGAGCGCCGCACCGCCTTCGGCCGCGCACTCGCGGAGGAGTCCCCTGCGCCGGGCGCCGACGTGGTCATCCCGGTCCCGGACTCTGGCTTCTACGCCGCGCTCGGGTTCTCGCGGGAGTCGGGGCTGGAGTTCCAGCAGGGCCTGATCCGGTGGCACTACAGCGGCCGCAGCTTCATCCAGCCGACGCCGGCGATCCGGGACCTCGCGGTGAAGCTCAAGCTGGCGCCCGTGCACGGCGTGATCCGCGGCAAGAGCGTGGTGGTGGTGGACGACTCCCTGGTGCGCGGCACCACGTCCAGCAAGATCGTGCGGCTGCTCCGCGACGCCGGCGCGCGCGAGGTGCACATGCGCATCGCCAGCCCGCCGGTGGTGGGGTCGTGCCTCTACGGCATCGACACCCCGAGCGACGGGGAGCTCATCTCGAACCGGATGGACCTGGAGGGCGTGCGCCGTGAGATCGGCAGCGACTCCCTCGCCTTCCTCTCACTGGACAAGCTGCACAGCATCTACGGCGACGAGGCGGGGGACTACTGCGATTCGTGCTTCTCGCGCAAGTACCCCGTGCTGCCCACGCTGCCCGAGCCGCCCACCGAATTCGACGAGGAAGACTGACCGGTGAGCTCTGCTCTACACAGCTCCTCTGCATCAGTTGGAGTGACGTTATTCTGCTATCAGGTTCAGTTTTGACTGGGCTTTGCGAAATATTTTTAGATCGTCAGGTAGGCTTGAGAATTTTGTGTGCGTGTAAGGCTGCAACATCAGTTGGTCATGAATTATATCTGTGAGCTACTGATGTAAATGTTAAGTTGTTGCAATGGTTGATATTGATAAAACCTGTCCGAGAGCTAGTGACAGAAACCAGGGAAAGTTTTAACTTTGTTCGACTGGCGAAGATGGCCAAGTTTGCCATCATTCAAACAGGCTAGTAGAGTTGAATGACTGAATCCACTTTGTGAAACACCAGTTAAATCCATCTAACTCACCAAGCAAGCAGGAACTAGAACGCTTTCTAAGGTTTCCCCCAAAATTTCAGATGGTTGCGAAGACCACTAACCAGAAATATTCAGGTACCACTTGCGTGAAGCTGGTGTTAAAACTCAAGAATCAAGATGCGTGAATCTATCTTCCTCGGTACTTGGCGATTATCGTTATGTGCCCATGTTCTCAGACTTGCTCGTTTGAACCAGAGCAATGCAAATGTGTCTCTGCTTCAGCGCTAAGCTCATATAGTAGAACATAAACATTTGGCCCACAAGAATCAACACATGAATAATGGAATTGTAAGCATACAACATGCTATACATAATTCGTCGAATAATAATACGTAGTATATCAGCGGACATTGAGAACAGGTTTTTTTTTGTAAGTGTAAGACGCTGAGAAGTAAAGGAAAGCAAGAAGCTCCAGCGCGGTGAGGGCAGCAACAAGGAGATAGAAGTAGTCGAGATGACCCCGGTTGAGGTTGTCGGCGAACCAGCTTGTCCCTCCGTTCCTCCTCGTCATGCCGTCGATGACCCAGATGAGGAAGCTGCTGATGTAGCTGCCCAAGCCGAGGACGCTCAGGTAGAGGGCAAGCCCGAGGCTTTTGAGCGCGCCAGGCATCTGATCGTAGAAGAACTCTTGCATGCCGACCATGGTGAACACGTCTGCTGCGCCGAGGAGCACATATTGTGGCACCATCCACCATAGGCTCATGGGGACCGCCGCGTCGGGCTGGTCCATCACGCCGGCTTCCATCGCAGTGCTCAGCCGCCTTTTCTCCACCAGCGCGGCGACTACCAGCATTGCCACGGCCAAGGCCATGCCGGTGCCGATCCGCTGGAGCATGGTGATGCCCGAGGCGATGCCCGAGACCCTGCGTGCCACCGGCACCAGCATGCGGTCGTACAACACGACGATGGGGATTATGCTGATGGTAGTGAAGCACTGCAGCGCCGCCGGGGGTACTTGAAAAGATGACAAACCGACCCTTCTGTCCATTGTGGCCGCCTGCTTCGTGAACAACGTTGGTGGCTGCGCGAACACCACGCCGTAGAGCAGGCATGTCGCCCATATCGGGAACAGCCTCGCCATCCTCCTCACCTCCTCGACGATCTGAGTGCTTTCAGGGCAGTCGCGGTGCTCCACCAACGATGCCAACGAGTCTCCTGCTGGCGGCCTCTTCCGCCATGCTCTTAGGGCCTCGCCGGCATGTGAGAACAGGCTGGCACCCCCACCGTCGCTCGAATCGTAGAACCGGTACGTCCTTGTGCCTAGCAGGAAGACGACGAGCGCCAGCATCATGGCCAGGCACGGCACGCCAAAGCCAACGCCCCAGCTAACGTTGTCCTGGATGTAGCTCATGAGCGCCATTGTCACCGTTGCACTCGCGCAGATACCGAAGTACCACCAGTTGAAAAAGGAGTTCTGCGACAATGATTCTCTGGGATCCGTGGCGTCGAACTGGTCGGCGCCGAAGGCCTGCACGCAGGGCTTGTGGCCGCTCTGTGCGACGGCCACCAGGTAGAGCGAAACATAGAAGAAGGTCGTCTGGAGGGAGGAAGGCGGGCACGCTAGCAGGCCGTCAGCGGAGACGTTGCATTGTTGGCCCTCAGGTGATGGGAACATGGACGAGAGCGCCAGCATCCCGAGACCCTGCATATTTGTCAGCTTGGATGAGAAAAATGCAAACGAGCAACCCTTGGTTCAAAAATTCAGTGTAAGAGTTTGGGGCCCTATTGATGCACAAACCGAACATCAATTTTGCACGAGTCACTGTAATTCTAAGTAGTTTGACAACTGGATCTGTAATTCTGCATGGAGATTGGGAGTGATGCTTAGATCTTGCCTCAGTTATGTACCTTCATATATTTTATCATTTTTTCCTTTGCCCATGGGTACTTGTAAACGAATGGATTTTTTCAGAAAAAGGTTATTATGGCAAGAAGTAGAGGGTAAAAAGAAATATCACTTGGTTAAATGGCAGGAGGTGTGTCAACCCAAGGATCAGGGTGGTTTTGGGTGTTAGATTTAAATATTATGAATGTTTGTTTATTGTGTAAATAGTTGTGGAAAATTGATACTAAGAAGGTTTATGGCAGGAACTGATTAGGTCTAAGTATTTACATTCATACTCTCTAGCTCATGTAAAGCTTAAACCTATAGACTCTCTTTTTTGGTATGGCATCTTGAAGGTAAGTGATTTTTTCTTTAGTTTTTGTAAAATGATAATTGGTAATGGTTTGAGAACTAGCTTCTGGGAGGACCTTTGGCTGGGGGATAAACCTATTTGTGATATTTTCGCTAGACTGTACAATTTGTCTCATAATGATTTGTTCTTTAGTTCTCGTAAAAAGTTAGTGTTGCTAGAGTGTTCTCGTAAGGATGGAATGTTCTTAAGTTTAGAAGAAATTTATGGGGGGATTTAGCTGAGGTGTGGTACAAGTTACAGGAGTTGTGTGATGGGGTGAGGGCCTGAGGCTGCTGGACGTAGAGGATAGATGCAGCTGGACGTTAACAAAATCCGAGCAGTTCACCATTAGATCTTTATATCATGCGCTTAAAGCTTCTCAGGTGGAAGTGCCGTATAGAAAAGTCTGGTTTATGAAAACTCCTCTAAATGTTAAAGTATTCTTATGGCTAGCTTTTAGGAAAGTATCCTGACTAAGAGTGCTCTTGGCTAGATGTTTGAAGGGGATGGATAAAAGCATGTTTTGCACTAATGTAGAGACAATTGACTGTTTTTTACATGCTCTGTTGCTAGATACATATGCAGTATGGTTAGATCTTCTTTCAATTTTAATTCTGCTCCTGCCAGTTTTGATGATTTACCTACTTGGCTAGAAACTTTTGATGTAAAGGATAGGCTCCTGATATCGTCGTGGGTGGCTGTGTTAATTTGGGCAATCTGGAAGACCCAGAACGACACCTGCTTTAACGAAGTCTTCCCTCAGGACCTACGAATGTAGTATTTCTCATATTTCACTTTGTTTCAGATTGGGCTGGTCTGCAGCGACTCAGTTTTTCCACCGGAGACAAGGTTGGGGTCCGCCGGTGCTTCGGTTAAACTAGCTCCTGATGTAAAGCAGAAGTCTTAGTGTGATGATGTGTGTTGTGGGATGAAACTCCGAAGATGGCGGGTAGTTTGTAATCAGGTTGTACCAGAGTTTATCAGTAATTTTGAGCTAGACTGCTTTCTGTTCCTGTAGGGTAGATAATGTGTTCGCACGCAATTTTTTCTGTACTGACTACTGAGTTCTGTCAGTTTCTGGGCTGGTGTTCTAAACACTGGATGGCCTGGAAAAGAAGTATGAGAGACTGTATTATCAATTTTCATTCACTATGAAAATTGGGAGCCGTTTGGCTCCTTCCCTCGAAAAAAGGAAGTCATCCTTAACAAAATTTGGTGACTTAGTAAACAGACAACCCATAAAAAAAGAAAAGTTTATTCCAATTAGAATCAGGTATTAGTGCACTTGTCCGATGGTGTAATCTGTGAGATGTACATGAAAAAGCTCGAGATCAATCCTTTTTCTAAGGAAAAAGAGACGCAACTCAAATCTCCTAGAGAGTTATTTGTCCTAGGTACAGTAAACCTTGGAGTTTTTTTGCCATCCAGTGATTTTAGTGTTGGTACAATTGCATGATTGGGCCTCATAACCACACACTTGCCCCATGGTCCATTGGAAAGTACTCAATCAGCCTGGCCTAAACTGTCAGAATAGGACATTCAAGCAATTCATGCGATGAAGGAGCAATGCTCGTACAGCTATGATGTGCATAGCACTACGTGGTGTCTCCGCTTCCACGGAGTGAAAACATCTCTGTCAAAGTGTCAAGTGTCAACGTAAATATTCTCAACCATTTGCGTTTGGGACTAATCAAAATAATACCACGCGGTTCCATGCGCCACTCGTGAGACATTTCTTATTACTGAGTAAACTCGTACAACTATACTGCTGCAGAAAAATAATGATTGAACAGAAATAAAAAACAGTGAATTGCTGCTTGACAGCGACGAAGGAATCCGATCGAGGTGTTAGTTGACTAAGTATTGCTCACCGTGATGTATAGCACGGAGGAAGCGACGATGGTGCGATACCGGCCCAGCCAGGAGTCGGCCACGGCGGCGCCGAGCAGCGGGAGCATCGCCGCGGCGCCCGACCACGCGTTGACGGCCGCTGCGGCGGCGGCCGTGCTCTGCCCGAGCGGGCCGGTGAGGTAGTTGATGAGGTTGGACGAGATGCCGTAGTAGGCGAACCGCTCCGCCGCCTCCACCCCTTGACGCAAAGAGAGAGACCGTAATAATTAGCGAATCGAGTTGAGCAAGTAAGCTAGGAGGGCGAGCTCGAATGCGAGATCGTGGACGGCTTACAGATTATGAACAGAGCGGACTTCCAGCCGCCGGTGTCGGGGCGGTGACCGGCACGGGGGAGGAGGGGTTCGAAGCCCGACGCCATGGCTGCCGCTGCTCGGTGGCTGAGCAGGTGATCACTTCAGTTCCTCGCCGAGGTGTCCTTTATGTATAGGGATTATCGGGTCGTGGGGACGAGGCGGTGCCGTGGTTGTCGAACCCGGTCCTGGTGATTCACAGCTGGTACCTGGTAGTCTGGTACTACTTTGTAGTCAACGGTAGCTTCTTCTTCGCTAGCACGATCATGGTGTGGATCCAGGACCAACTATGGCGCTGGGCTCTAGGTTTTGGCATCCCTAGTTCCCTACATTCTTTTCAGCAATCGGCATTGCAGGATTACACGTACCAAAAGGCCGGAAGAAGCGCGCTTACAAAGACTTGCCAGGTAGCAGCTGCCATGCGGTTCCGATGAGTATCCTCTGGCAGGTACTGTACCATAGTACTTGTTCGTAGGCGTGGCAAGGTGTTTAGCATGGTTTCATCGAATTCGCATATGAGCATTCTCGCGATGCCATGAGAATGATGTGCCAGGCTTGCGCTCTCATCATGGTCACTCTCCGTAGCTACCTTGTCTCACATCATGTTAAAGATTAATATCAGCTCGGCTACAACTATATATATAGGAGGCAAATATGGCTGGATCCCAGAAAACCTCAACGAAGGTCTAAATCGGTTCTTCTGGTTCATGGCCGGGCAGCAGTTCCTGATCCCTTGTATTTCGGTACAAGCGCAAACTACCTAGTTGAGTATTCTTTGTTACTTGAAAATTTTACCATATATTTGATCTTTGTTTTTTGTTGGAGTTGGAGTTCTGAGTTGCACCAGAACTTCGGTGAGTCTGTCACTGTTCTGTATACGAGTCCATAAATCCATACATGGACCCCTGTATCAGTGGACATTGGCAGCAGGCTTTCTTTTGTAAACGTAAGACGCTGAGAAGTAAAGGAAAGCAAGAAGCTCCAGCGCGGTGAGCGCAGCGACAAGCAGGTAGAAGTAGTCGAGGTGACCCCGGTTGAGGTTATCGGCGAACCAGCTGGTCCCTCCGTCCCTCCTCGTCACGCCGTCGATGAGCGAGATGAGGAAGCTGCTGATGAAGCTGCCGACACCAAGGACGCTGAGGTAGAGCGCGAGCCCGAGGCTCTTCAGCTCGCCGGGCATCTGGTCGTAGAAGAACTCCTGCATGCCGACCATGGTGAACACGTCCGCCGCGCCGAGGAGCACGTACTGCGGCACGATCCACCACAGGCTCATGGGGACGACAGCGTCAGGCTGATCTACAACGCCGGCGTCGATGGCCACGCTCAACCACCTCATCTCCACAAGCGCGGCGACCACGAGAGCAGTCAGTGCCAGGGCCATGCCCGTGCCGATCCGCTGGAGCATGGTGATGCCTGAGGCTACGCCGGTGATCCTGCGCGCCACGGGCACCAGCACGCGGTCGTACAGCACGATGCAGGTGTTGATGCTCACGCCCAAGAAGCACTGCAGCGCCGCGGGTGGTACCTGGAACGACGACGACCCGACCCTCCTGTCCAGCGTCGCCGCCTGCTTCGTGAACAAAGTCGGCGGCTGCGCGAACACCACGCCGTAGAGCAGGCACGCCGCCCATATCGGGAACAGCCTCGCCAGGCCCCGCACCTCCTCCGCGAGCACGGCGTTCTCCGCGCAGTCGCCGTTCTGTACCAAGGCGCCACCCTCTGGCGACCTCTTCCTCCACGCCCTGACAACTTTGCCGACACGGGAGAACGCGCTGGTGCCGTCGACGGCCTCGGAATCGTAGAACCGGTACGTCCTCGTGCCGAGCAGGAAGATGACTAGCGCGAGCACCATGATCATGCACGGCACGCCGAAGCCAAGGCCCCAGCTGACGTTGTCCTGGACGTAGCTCATGATGAAAACGGTGACGGTCGCGCTCCCTGAGATCGCGAAGTACCACCAGTTGAAGAAGGAGCCCCGCGACGACGACTCCCTCGGGTCCGTCACGTCGAACTGGTCGGCGCCGAAGGCCTGCACGCAGGGCTTGTGGCCGCTCTGCGCGATGACCACCAGGTAGAGCGAGACGTAGAAGAAGGCCGTCTGGAGGGAGGAAGGCAGGCAATCTAGCCGGCCGTTGGTGGAGATTTTGCATTCTTGGCTCTCAGACGATGGAAACATGGAGGAGAGCGTCAGCATGCTGTTAGCCGTAAACCACGCCAGGCCGTTGGCGCTCGCTCAGGTGCTGGCCGCTGCGAGCTGTTGGGCAGGCCCGCGTCGCTCGCGGTTGTGCGAGTCCTGTGCGCGGCCGGACCAAGCGGATGAAAGTCACGCAGCGGAGCGCACGTCCAGGTCGTGCGTGAGTTGTTGGGTTAGTGCGTGCGTGGGTTAGTGGCCGAGGTGGCTGCTGTGTCAGGGCCGTCTCCAGAAATCGGGGGCCCCGGTGCGAAACGGAAAATGGGGCCTTGTAATTTGAAAATTGTTTGATTATTCTGGAACCTCATACGCAAGTCATACCATGAACTCATATTGGTGACATGTTCTCTACTAGTTTCATGCTCTTTAAGTCTATTGCTAAGATGTATCCAGTCATTAAAACCCTCATTTGCTAACTTTCCTCTCACAAGCCCCTTCTTTAATAATTTGCAGCAGAAACAAAATATTTTGTCAAGCTCTTTACTGTATACAAGCCATTCCCTATCACATGGTTCTTTATTTGGGAGCTTTCTATTGTATGCCGATGCAGAAAAGCTTCTATTTAATGTGTCTTTAGGACCTTGCTCAATAGACAGGTCTCTCTTAGGACCCTTTTGCAACAAAATATCAATAATTTTAGAATCAAGACCATCCCAATTTCTTGGGTCAAATATATCCGGCTGAAAAGAACTATTGTTGTCACCACCAATAGTTGTATCATTACCTTCATCGTCAACATTAGCATCATCATCAACATTAGCATCATCGCTTTCTTCATCCATATTAGCATCATCTTCATCAAATTCTTCAGTGTGAGTATCCACCACTATCACATCGTCACCACTGGCAACATCAGTATTAGCGATTGGAGGTTGATTTCCTGAATTGATTTGAGGTTCCTTCACAACAAATCTATCCAGAGCGCCCTTTTGTGACTTAGTTGCTGCTTCCAATCTTTCTCTTTTCCTCTTCTTTTCCGCACCAGATTGACACTTTGTTCTTCTGATATTATTCATGATCCGTCCTAGCGTCCTATTTCATATTAACAAATTAATAAATCAATTCAAACAGTTTAACAAAACAAGACAAGGTTGGAGGCAGGTTGCAGCGGATCCTACCTTCAGGCGTGTTTGCAGTTTGCTGATCAGTGATCTGTGATTTCAGAGGCGCCAGCTAGACGGGCGAACGACGAAGCGAGGTGAAGTTTTGTTGGTTGATTTGGCGATCTTGATGTCAAGGCGTGCGGCCGTCGCTCTCATGGTCTCTCTCAATATCACGGACGACGGAAGGCAAGGCAAGATCGTGGATTGGTTTTCTGTCCGGCGAGGCGGCGACAGGTACCCATTGCGATTCATACACAATACTGATCGTGCCATCGTGGCCTGGTAGCTCTCGCTTGTCCTGGGCCGCAAAAGGAAAGGAAAGGTAAATGGGCTCCTTCCTGGATGCGTGCTGTAACTGGGCCACTAGGAATACCAAAATCGTTGCTAACTTTGATACATACGTACTAACTAGCAGTAATTTGGGGGCCCTGGAATTTGGGGGCCCTGTTCGGTAGATCACCTGGAACATGGCCATCGACGGGCCTGTGCTGTGTATGCGTGCGTCTTCTCTACTTAAAGAGCCTGCGAGCTCGTGTGAGTAGTATCGAGTCAGAGCCATGTAGCCACTGTAATAGACAAGAAGATTAGGGCGTCGGTGCGCCCGTGGCGGCGTTCGTCGCCGGCCCGAGAATTTCTTGTGTCCTGTGTCTTCTTCTTCCTTCCTTGTTCGAGTGCAGAGAGAGAGAGAGCAGGCCTGTGTGGCAACAACACATGCCTAGGCCCTGCATATTGACAATTTTGTATTTGTAAGTTGCTTGACTTTTCCCCCTTTGAATCTAAATCAACTTGTGTGACCGTCTGGAGAGATTGATGTGGCATATAATTGATTAATTGTGTTTGTCTGACGGATGAAAAATGTGGGAAATTCATGCCACCCTGCAAGTTACAGATAGAGAATCCGTAACTGAAAATGTAGGAATTTGAATCAACGTCGCACCACTCTCGTAGACAGCCCGGTGATGCAGAAGTCAGAACAGAAGCCATAAGAGCATGATCAAGCGTACCAGATGGGCATATCAAATTAAGCGACCATGTGCATGGAGTCACTATTATATCATATCAGCGATCATCAAGTTTGAGATTGCTAAACCAATGAAAATGGCTGGGCGTCTGGGCCCACGCACTTAAAAAAATACTGAGTATTGGCTTTGAACACTAAAGATTAATTTGATCAAATAATTTCCGGTTCGGCATAAGATCAGGTTTTTAAGCAAAAACAACTGAAAATCTAGTGATGCTGGATTCAGAAATCAGAACAGCCCATTCAAAGACTGAGATATCTCCGTGCAGAAGGAGAAACAGAACGTTTCAGCCGAGCTAGAACGATCAGAACAGAGTGGCTATACATGAAGCATGTTGGAAGGACCAAGAAACAGAGTTAACTTGGGCTCGCATTTCTACTCACTGTATGTTACATCGCTGTCATGCCAAGCACTGGTTGCTTGGTCTCTACTTACTCCGGATTCGAAACGTCCCTATCAAATTGGCAACGAGTTGCGCGTGCAGTAAACTATACTACACGATTCCGTGCGACATTACTGATGAGATCTCAAGTTGTATCCGAGTAGAGAGTGAGACAAAAATAATGCCAGTAAACTCCCATGAATCCCTGATCCAATCGAATGATGGACAGCTAGAAACTACATAAATTAATTGAGAACCAGAGGTGCTAAGTTAGCTAGCAGGTCTGACCGTGATGTAGAGCACGGAGGAGGCGACGATGGTGCGGTACCGGCCCAGCCAGGAGTCGGCGACGGCGGCGCCGAGCAGCGGCAGCATCGACGCGGCGCCGGACCACGCGTTGACGGCGGCGGCGGCCGAGGCCGTGCTCTGCCCGAGCGGGCCGGTGAGGTAGCTGATGAGGTTGGAGGAGATGCCGTAGTACGCGAACCGCTCCGCCACCTCCACCCCTTGAGTTCCCCACCAAAAAATCAAGACCGGGCGCAAATATGTAAGCGAATCGAGTGGAGCTAGCAAGCTTGGAGCGAGCTCGAGCGTGATCCGGCGCCGCGTCCGGTGGCTTACAGATTATGAACAGAGCCGACCTCCAGCCGCCGGTGGCGCGCCGGTGCCCGGATCCGACGCGGAGGAGAGGGGCGGAGGAGCCGGCGTCAGACTCTGGCGCCATGGCTCCCTCCCTGGCTGGCTAGGAACCGAGATGATGGGTTATTTTTTTTGCCAAATCTGGCCGTTATCACGAACTAATGACGGATCTGGCCGTTCTTGTAAACTATTTCCAAATCTGGTCCCTCTGGGTCGACGCCACGTTATGTGGAGCCGAAGTTGTTCATGTCGGCGCCAATCTAACCTGGAGCCGAAGTTGTTCATGTAGGTCGGCTCCACGTAACGTGGAGCCGACGTTGCCACGTCGGATTTTGATTGGCGCCGACGTGAACAACTTCGGCTACACGTAACGTGGCGCCGACCCGAGGGGCCAGATTTGGAAATAGTTTTCAGGAACGGCCAGATCCGTCATTAGTTCGTGATAACGGTCAGATTTGGCAAAAAATAAGGAGCTGCTCGCTGATTAGACGGTGACTTGAAGAGGTTTCCGGTACCGGTGGAAAGGTAGTGGGAACGGGTCGGCGGAGCTTGTGGGATTTAGTTTTTCTTTTCGGATTTGCTACCGGTTGTTCTTTTTCTTAAATCTCAGACTGAGATTTCTGGTCACTCTTCAGAAAAGCAACTACAATTCAGAAAAAGTGTAACTCACATCGGGTTCCATTCATTTTAAAATGTAGTTTCACTTTTCTGATTTGACTAAGACTTAAAAAACAATCAATCGACTAAGACATAGCCAATTACTTTTTTTATAACCACGGATAGGGGTCTCCAAAAAACAAAACAAAAAGCATCTTCACCAACATCTTGTTATTATGTCCAGCACCTTTAAAATTGTGTCCGCTATCAGGGTATTGGACACATGTTCGTCTCTTTGGGGACACCGGCAAGCCACTAGGTTGACCCCGGTCTGCGCGGGCCGCGGGCGTCATGAGAGACGAGGTGGAGTGGGAGTCGGTCGGTGCTGACTGCTGAGAAGAGGTTTGGTTTTTTCGAAAACAGAATAATGCCCCCGGACTCTGCATATGGTGCGGAGAAGAGATGTTGTAGCACCAGAGCGCAGCAAAATTGGAGAAAATCCAGGAAAATATCGTGGACGGGGAATGTTGCAGCGTGCATGTGCTCCAAGATCCCGGATCCTAACGGTGCACGCTCCCAGGTCCCGGCCGGATTCTTCGAATCGATATGTTAAAAGGAGACGCACGAACGAAATCAAAGCTGCACGATTGGATCTGCATCACCATGGAAGTCCATCACAAGGCGAAGCCCGCCGCCGTCCGTCTGAGCGCACTGTCGGACTACCTTCTCCACGTCATCCTGTCACGGCTCAAGGCCCTGCAGGTCGTGCAGACGTGCGTGCTCTCGCGGGCGGTGGCAGCACCTCTGGCTCACGTCACCGTGCCTCGACGTCGACATCACCGAGTTTCTCCCACACGCCGCTCTGCATCCAAGCCCACACCAGCGGCCATACCGGCCGCCTTCCACCTAGTAGTTGTGCCGCTTCCACGCCATCACATCGCACAGGAGGACGAGGAATTCTACGGGTTCGAGGATTTCGTCGAGTGTCTACTCATCCACTGTTGCGCCACCAGCGCGTCACTACCGGACACTATGCGGCTGCGCATCCCGCCATGGTGGCTTGCAGTCCCGAGGATGCTCTGTGGCTCTTCCATCACGACCAAGTACACCAGTTGGCTCTGACGCGTCCTAAGGTGCTCTCCGGTGGCGCTCGATGTCAGCGGCTTCATCAAGCTTCCCCGTCTAGCCTCCCCCAGCACTCGCTGTCTCACCAAGTTGCGGCTGGACTAAGGATGACAATTTTACCCATGGGTACGGGTACCCACGGGTACCGTAGCCGTATGGGTAGGGTATGGGCACAATTTTATACCCACGGGTAGTACCCATACCCTACCCGTTAAATCGCGGGTAGGGCACTTGTATAGCCTTATACCCGTGGGTATACCCATACCCTACTCGTTTGTATAACATGTGGACCGTACCTGTGCAGCTGTAACATTTATTCTCGTGAGCTTGTGAACCTATGTAAAAATTGTCATCAATTGTTAATTTGGGTTCAGATAATTGTCATGTACTCACTGAGTTGAGATAAATGTTTTTCTCTTATGAAATGTCATATCGATGAACCTAAATTTATGAATAACTTGTGTACTATTTAATCTACCCGTTGGGTACCCAATGGGCATTGGTACCCGTCGGGTATGGGTAGGGGTAAAGTTTCATACCCGCGGGTACGGGTATGGGTAGAAGTTTTTACCCATTGACTACACGGGTATGGGTATGGTATTGCTCTACACTACCCATTGCCATCCTTAGTTGGACCGGGTGTTCCTCCATCGCGATTTTGCTATACATCTCAAATCCGGGCTCCCCGTTCTGGAGGACCTGGAGATCAGCGGCACCGAGCTGTCCGGGCTCAAGAGGATCGCCTCCGACACCCTCAAGCACCTTGCCGTCGACTCCTCCTCCGCGATCACGCTGAACGCTTGCGGTAGCCTCGCGTTCGCCATCGTGGCCCCTCGCCTTGTGTCCCTGCACCTCGCCGTCCAGTTCCTTCACCTAGGCTTCTTTGGCGTCGTCGTCGAGGAGGCACCTCGCCTTGCCCGAGCGTCCATCCGCCTCGTGGACAAGGCTGAGTTCCGGCAGAGAATGGGGGGCATCTACTTCTTGCAGGAGGACAGAGCTCTGGTGACATCTCTGTGCAACCTCCTTGGTTCTCTGTCCCATGTTGGCGCTTTGGAGCTGTACGGCTTCCATGACATGGTTAAGTTTTCAAGTCTATTCTCTATAACTAATATATACTCAGTTGCAAAAAATGAGCTCCATGTAGCTCGGTAGCTATTTGTCCTCTCTCTCCGTACCAACATTGGTTTAACTCTTTGCTTGTCAATCTCCGCAACGTATTGTAGACGGTAGTCCAGCAACATATTCCCCTCTTTCCACCTCCTGGAGGTCCGGGGGTTCGGCCTCACCTGCTGTATCAATCATGGTTTCTTCATCGGTTCGCACATCAGCTGGCGATGCCGCCGCTCGATCGTCCAATGATACAGGCAATACTTGACGAGGAGCATGGCGGATTGCCGGTGTTCCATGGCCTGACATCCTTGGTCCTCGATAAATGCGAGGCAGGCCACGAGTTTCGCACGCTCTGGCGCCTTCTCGATAACGCTCCTGTCCTAGAGAAGCTCACTTTGAAGAATTGCCAGGTACTTACTTTTGCTTGATGTAACCTAACTATGTAGGTAGTACCTCAAAAATCTGAATTACCTCCTACTTTGTTCTTTTTGCCCATGCCTGTAGTGCTAAATGTTTCCAAACGTTTCAGCGATGGAGCAACCTCGTCGGATAAATGTATCCTCTAATCTAAAGTCGGTCGAAATCATGTACGACGATAGAGATGACAATCGGAGTGGAGGCCACTACAAGGTGCGAGTCAAGTCATCGTATAACATAAAGTGGAGGCTGCCGGCGACTACAACCATCAGCGTTACAAACTGCCAAAAGACTAGACATATTTTGTCCTAGAGTTGCTTCTGAGATGGCCTCTTGTCTTGCACCAAGTTAATAAGTCTGGCTCACTACCGGAAATCAAGAATTTGCCGTGCACGAAACTGCACGGCAAAGGGCTTGCGGAACCCGGCAAAGATTTTGCCGTGCGGACATGCACGGCAAAGGCCACACGGCATAATAGACGTCGGCAAAGGCACTTTGCCGTGCGCTTTGGGCAAACACCACGGCAAAGCTTTTTTCCGTGCGCCAGAAGTTTGCCGTGCGCCGGAGAACTGTCAGAGCAGAGTCAACATTCAACCAGGGTCTTTATCGTGTGCCACAGATTTGCCGTCTCTTTGCCGTGAGCTTGCAGAAGTGGCCACATGGCACAAATTACGTCTTTGCCGTGCGCCCTCTACGAACCAGCACGGCATAACACTTCTCTTTGCCGTGCGCCCTACACGAACTCGCACGGCATAAAACACGTCTTTGCCGTGTGCCCCAAGTAATCAGCACGGCATAATTCTAGTGTTTGCCGTGTGCACTACACGAACACGCACGGCACATCGCCGTTGCCCAGAACCCAGGGAACCACCCTTTGCCGTGTGCCACTATCATCTGAACACGGCAAATTGACCAATATGGTCATCCGACATTGCCAGGTCCACAGGTGTGCGACACGTGTAGGCTTTGCCATGTGCGCATACACGGCAAAGTGCAAAGTGACCATATGGCACAGATTTGTGCTGTTTTTTTTGGAAAATCCCTGCATTTTATGGACTGTTTATTAGTATTAGTTAATACATTAACCAACAAACAAAACAAGCAAAAAAGTTCATGCGTCTACCCCCTCTCGGCGCCGGTCAAAGGGGTAGATTGACAGGTTGGACTTTTTTCCAGCGGGGGTAGCGTTTCACCGCAGCGGGGGTCCGGAGCGTCGGAATCCCAACAAAACTTGCATGGGTCCCTAATATATGTATAAGAGTGTGTTGGTAGGTTGTGGGAACCAAGATACAACTCCGAGGTGCGACCCGCTTCACCGACCCCGCTATCTCCGTAGTAAGTTCCAACAGTTAGAGGTGAAAACTCCCGTTTCGGGTGCCGGGCATGGAATCATGCGACGGACCACATGAAATGTTGGTTCTCCATGGTCCTATGTACCAACCTAACACAAAGAAGCAAAAAAGTTCATGCGTCTATCCCCTCTCGGCGCCGGTCAAAGGGGTAGATCGACAGGTTTGACTTTTTTCCAGCGGGTGTAGGGTTTCGCCGTAGCGGGGGTCCGGAGCGTCGGAATCCAAACAAAACTTGCATGGGTCCCTAATATATGTATAAGAGTGTGTTGATAGGTTGTGGGAACCAAGATACAGCTCCGAGGTGTGACCCGCTTCACCGACCCCGCTATCTCCGTAGTAAGTTCCGACACTTAGAGGCGAAAACTCCCGTTTCGGGTGCCGGGCATGGAATCATGCGACGGACCACATGAAATGTTGGTTCCCATGGTCCTATGTACCAACCTAACACAACCAAGCAAAAAAGTTCATGCGTCTACCCCCTCTCGGCGCCGGTCAAAGGGATAGATCGACAGGTTTGACTTTTTTCCAGCGGGTGTAGGGTTTCGCCGTAGCGGGGGTACGGAGCGTCGGAATCCCAACAAAACTTGCATGGGTCCCTAATATATGTATAAGAGTGTGTTGGTAGGTTGTGGGAACCAAGATACAGCTCCGAGGTGCGACCCGCTTCACCGACCCCGCTATCTCCGTAGTAAGTTCCGACACTTAGAGGTTTTGGTTGCATTCCGACGCTTCGGGGCTCCACTTCGGTGAAATCTTGAATCCGCGGGAAATACCTAACGTTTTCGTCTACCCCCATGAACGACGTCGAAAGGGGGTAGACCAGTGGACTTTTTTTACTTGGTTGTGTTAGCCTAGGCCATAGGAGCACGGAAAGCCAAAGTGGGCGCTCCGTCGGTCTTTTTTCAACGAAACCCAAGTCTCGGGGCCCCGATGACCTACCCCTAGCTATCTCCGTACTATGCTTCTCGACAGACTTATATATTTATTTTGTTTAGTGTAGCCCATAGAAACATGGGAAACCAAGGTTGGGGCCATTTTATCCAAAAAAAAAGGAAAAGAAAAGAGCAAATAAGAGAAAACTACAATATGTCGTGTTAGTCCAGGTAAACACACGGCATAGACTTCTTTGCCGTATTCTCTTGTCCACAGTGCACGGCAAAGACTTTCCTGCCAAAAGAGCAAATAAGAGAAAACTAAAATATGTTGTGTTCGTCCAGGTAGACACACGGCAAAGACGACTTTGCCGTGTGCTCTTGTCCACAATGCACGGCAAAGCCTTTCCCGCCAATTATTTCCCCGCGCGGGAAATAGGCCGCGTAAATTTTATGTCTAAAAAAATTTGAGCTGGAATTTTTGTGGAGATAGGCCGTGTTGGGGTATTAAGCACACGGCATAGCCTTCTTCCCGCCAATTTTTGTGGAGCGCGCGATATTGGGCAAATCGGTAAAGACGGATGGCCCCACTGGCCCCACGTTGTGCCGTGCTCCTCAACACGGACACACGGCAAAGTTAACTTTGCCGAGTGCACGGGCTTTGTCGTGCGCAGTTTTCACAATTTACCGTGCGGCTTTCTCTGCCGTGCGTTGTCTCCGCAGGTCACGGCATAGATCCCTTTGTCGTGTTCCGCAAATTGGAAGCGCACGGCATAGTTTGTCCCGCACGGCAAAGGAAGATTTTCCGGTAGTGGCTACTACAATAATTCGATTAAGTTATGCTGAGTTCCCGCGTATTCTATTTTTGATTATATCATACACTTGTGCAGAGCGCGCAGTAGTATCAGTTAAGCAAATTTGTCGGAGAGTGGATTTTCTACCACTCACGGTACCTTCGATAAAAACCTGGCTTCTTAAACCCTAATGTACAGAAGATAATCGCCGCCGGTACGTAGTACTCAAATATACAGACTCAACTCATCGCTGTCTTCTTCTTGTACTTGAAAATTATGGCGAAGAAGACGTAGACCAGAAGCTCGAGCGCGCTGAGCGCGGCGAGGAGCCAGTAGAAGTAGTCGAGGTGGCCGCGGTTGAGATTGTTGGAGAACCAGCTGTGCCCCCTCGCCGACGTCGCCCTGTCGATGCCTGACACGAGACCGCTGCTAATGAAGCTGCCGATGCCGAAGATGCTGAGGTAGAGCGCCATCCCGAGGCTGCGCATCTTGTCGGGCACCTGGTCGTAGAAGAACTCCTGCAGGCCGACTATGGTGAACACGTCCGCCGCGCCGAAGAGCACGTACTGCGGCGCCATCCACCACAGGCTCATCGGGACCGGGACCTTGGGCAAATCTGCCAGCCTGGCGTCCGCCGAGATTCGGAGCCGGCGCGTCTCCACAAGCGCCGCCACCACCATCGACGCAAGGGAGAGCACCATCCCGGTGCCGATGCGCTGCAGCATGGTGATACCCGAGGAGAGGCCCGTGTAGCGCCGCGCTAGCGGCACTAGGGCGCGGTCGTAGAGGGGCATGAGGACGACGATGGTGACGCTGATGAATGTCTGCAGCGCCGCCGGTGGAACCTGGAGCCTCCGACCGACGCGCCGGTCGAGGGTTGCTGCCTGCTTCGTGAAGAACGTCGATGATTGCGAGAACGCGACGGCGTAGATCAGGCATGTTGCCCAAATAGGGAACAGCCGGAGGACAACCTTGGCTTCCTCGACGAGGTCCGCGTTGCTGGTCACCACCTCCTGCTCTTCCTCGTCGACTTGAGCACTACAAAAATTTGGGCAAAGCAGATTAATGAGGTGTCGCATTCTTGCATCGATCGATCGAACACCTTGCGAAAGACTCGAATTACCTGGATTCCGGCGCCGATGTTGCCGCTAGAGGACCCGACTTCCCCCGTCTGTTCCTCCACGCCGCGAAAGCCTCGCGGGCACGAGCCAACATGCTTCGCTGCTTCCTATCCGAGACGTAATAGCGGTACGTGCGGGTGCCGATCAGGAACACGGCGAGGGCGAAGGCCATGACGACGCAGGGGATGCCAAAGCCGAGGCCCCATCCAATGTTGTCCTGGATGTAGCTTAGGAAAACCAGCGTAACGGTGGCGCCGACGCATATGCCGAAGTACCACCAGTTGAAAAAGGAGCTCCGGGAGGCGGCCTCCTGGGGGTTGCTCTCGTCGAACTGGTCGGCACCGAAGGCCTGGACACACGGCTTGTGCCCGCCCTGCGCGAGGGCCACCATGTAGAGCGAAGTATAGAAGGCTGCCATCTGTAGACCGGACGGCGGCGGGCAGGGCGGGCTGCCAGCAGCGGCGGTGCCGCATTTGTGACTGCCGGAGGAGAGCATTGTTGAAAGAGCCAGCATGCCTAGACCCTGCACGAATATTAGTAGTGCCAAGTGAGAAATTTTCCACTGTGATGAATATTATCATCCCTCTCGAAATGAACATTGAAGAAGACGAGCAGGATCAATGAAAGTAGCCATCTCTTCCAAGAGAAAGGGTGAAAAAGAAGAACGAAAGAATTGCAGGTCTAATTTATTTACATCGATAGAAGCCCATTAGCTCGCCTTTAACATGGTTCCTTATTTCTCAAAAAAAAAAACATGCTTCCTTATCGGGCCCAAATATATTTCCAAATGATATAAGTATATAAGTGCTCGACAGAGGACTGCTGACAAGTGTTGGTGATTTCCAAACGATACATTGTTCTAGTTTTGATGATTTCAGCCGACGAATGCAATGGTGAAAGCCACTCATAATTCGGACAAACGGTTCAAAAGATTTTTTAGTTTAAATTTTCAGTATTAGAAAAGTAGCATACGAAAAATGGGCCACTAGTACACCGAACACTGGAGTACAATTGTACTAATTTTGAAAGTAAAAATGAAAGTCATCAAAACTATCAATATGGAATCTAATTTTGAAAATCTTGACACGAGTAACTTAACGGTAAAACCGGTTTATTGTAATTCGGACGAACGTTGCAAATATATTACAGTATATTTTAAATTTTGATCTCTAAAATAAATACACGTACAACCTCTCTGCAGCCGAGTACATGAGAAGAAATCCCACCAAAATTATACCATAGCCGCACTTATCAAATATGTCACGCGGCATATGTCATAATAGAGAGACAAAGAAGCAACTAACATGTCACTCTAAAGTCTAACCCCCACCCCCACCCCCCCTCTCCCTCCCCTATCTAAATAAAATAACTCTAAACCTTTCATCAAACAATTCTATTTAAATCCGTTGAAAAATTGTTTTAACTGCATGAACATTTTTCTACCTTGCCAACAATGTTCTGAACAATACGAACATTGTTTTAAAATCTTCCCAATATTTTCTTAGAACACTATGGATAGCTTTTCTCAAATTCCTAAATATATTTTGTAAAAAACAATTCTTTCACATATATATTCCAAAATAAAAATTGATACTTGTTAATGGGCCCGCCTCCGAAATCCTTGAGGCATCGCTTCTCTCCAAGAATAAGAACTCTAAACTCTATGGCTACTCAGTGGAGTTCGTCGAAATGTCGCGATGAGTTATTTATTCATGTGAAGTCTCCATGTGCATGCACTCTCAACTATCCAACTGTCCTAGTAAGAGCATGGCTAATAATATATTCCATAACTGATTATATAGAGTTGACACATCACATATAGTCAATATAATACTCCACTCACAACGATAGTTATGGTATATTTATTTGCTATATCATTAACTAGAAAGATACACCGCGGGTGGTGCGGGGATCTTTAAAAAAATAATATAAAGAAATGATATTTGATGCATGAAATGGAAAAAAATTCTCGAGAATATGGAGGATTTGATTAGCCACACAATAGTCGAAAATCTAAATTTACTTAATATGAAATGTTTGCTACAAATTGATGATGTGAAAAATTATATGGCTAAAAGAATTTATAATGTGAATAGCTTGCACGTATGGATGAATATCATTAATAAATATGGAATAACATGGATAAATGAATGTCTCAAATAGTGTATGATGTGGTGATGACATGGACAAATGAATGGCTCAAATAATGGATAATGTGGACACCTTGCATATAGAGATAGACTAATTTGGATGTTAGTGGAGTTTTGTCTTAAAAAAAGTATAGATATATGTGGCCCACCTTATTATCTCACGAAGAGTGCTGAAGTTTTAGCAAAGCTGGCTAGTTTACAACCCGCTTCTATTTATCCTCTTGTCTATTCTCAAACTAAGTAAAAATCGGATCTGGCATCTCTTCTAGCCTGCCTATGCCACCCTATTGCTCTAACTCGCCAAATCTCAGATGTGACAACTCGGGCAATCTCAACAACTCTAATAATTCTGCATATTTTAAATCCAGCTTGCATCAGTAAGTCCAATTGCCGTAAGCTGGAGCCTAGCAAGCAGGGTTAAAATATCTCTAGCCACGAAAAGTAGCATAGCCACGACCGGTTCAAGCACGTCAGTTTCAAGCGCTATCTCGGACTCGTGAACGTGGAAATGACGGTGATAGCTTGTTTTCAGGCAAAGAAAAATGAACAGACAACCTGCAGAGCGGATTTGGATAAGCTAGATTTACGTGCCAGGATGTAGAGCAGGGAGGCGAGCAGGATGGTGCGGTAGCGGCCGAGCCAGGAGTCGGCGAGGGCGGCGCCGAGCAGCGGCAGCAGCTGCGCCACGCCGTTCCAGAGGTTGATGGCGGACGCCGCCTCGGCGAGCCCCTCGCCCAGCGGCCCCGTCAGGTAGCTGATCAGGTTCGCCGACACCCCATAGAACGAAAACCGCTCCGCGATCTCCACCGCTGCATCCACCAACTAATCAGACAAAATTATCGCGGATCCATAGAGCTGAAGCTACCGCTCGTACTATGCTAGCAATCTGCATATACACTTGCCTATGATGAAGAGCGACGATCTCCAGCGGCCGGTGGAGGCGCGGGAGGCTGGCCGGCCACGGTGGTCCACCGCCGCGACGGCGATGTCGTCATCTTCTCCCGCCATGCCGTTGGCGCGGGCGAGCAGCGGTTGGAGCTGGAAAGCATAGTGACCGGAGGGTGTGTTGCCGAGGCTGTTTATAGTATGGACAAATTCCGATGACTGATATGGAGGATCAGGACGAGAGCCCGAGATGAGCTAGCGTTGACTCGTTTCAGTCAGAAGAAACGGCGACAGGCTTTCTGGAGACGTTCACAGGTTCTGTTATCGGTTTTACTCCCTCCGTTCCAAATTACTTGTCATCCATTTGCCAAAAAGTGGATGTATCTAGTCATGTTACAAGTATAGATACATCCACTTTTAAGCAAATGGATGACAAGTAATTTGGAACGGAGGGAGTACCTCCCATGCGTCATTCCTAGCTTGCCCAAGATTGTTTTTTTAGATCATCAGCCACTTGGTCCCTTGCACATCTTTCCAAGCTAATCCAGCGGGAAAATATCTAGTGATACCATACCTCCAATGATATCATGATACCACTCTTCAAAAATCAATTTTATAAATGTCAAAAAATTCCGAAAACAATTGTGGATGTTCACAAGATGTGTGCTTACATACCCTAAAATTTTCAAAACCAAATTCAAAATAAAGACAGAGAAAAAAGACAAAATGCTAAGTGAATAGAGTCATTTTGTGTTTTTGTCTTTTTTGACACTATTCATGTTGGATTTGTCTTTTTTGTTTCTATGCAGATATTTCGAATTTGGTTCTTAAAATTTTAGGAGTCTTAAACATACGACTTGCGAACACTCACAAATTTTTTACGTAAATTTTTAAATTTAAAAGGTCAAATTTTAAGAAATGGTATCATGGTATCATGTGAGGTGTGGGATCAGATATGCACTTCAGCCAACCGTTGAGCTTGGTATGGTGCCCAATCCTCTTACGTAGGCACTCTATCTTCACGCAGTACTCCCTCAGTTGGTTCCACGCCAAAGTTGAATGAACACACGACCAAAAACGATGTACAAACGTGTCTTCTCTACCGCACACTAGTGCCTCAATGCTATCATTTGTTTTTCTATGCTTGAGTTGAGAGCCCACCGCTAGCTAGGCCATTCTCGATCAACCTCCATACATTCACCTTAATTTTCTTTGGCACCTGAGTGTCCCACGATGTTAACCATTCTTTGTGTTTGATAGTACATTTTGAACACCGCTTGATGAAATACCATAAGTTTTGCAATTAAATTTTCAATTTGCTTTCACGAGTTATCATCAAGTCCCCCCTTTGTTTCATGTCCCTGATAACCACATATTCAAAGCAACTGTTTTATTTATAAAGTGAGCTTTTTTTGACACAACATTAGATCAAGCTTTATACAAGCGTATAGAGTTCATGACGCCCAGGCTCTATTAGAAAGATGGGCACAACGTCTGAATATCAAACTCGAGAGAAAAGTTTTTTATGACGTTGAGAAGACAACCGAAGGTTGTAGAGTACTTGATAGCCGATCCGAAGACTACCGGTAAAAACCGTTGAAACAAAAATATATGTCCGGTCTTTTATATCAGTTCGAACTTTAAGGTGAGTTGGCTGGTGCATAAATTTAGTATGCTATTATTTGTGTTTGATAGTATATTTTGAACACCGCTCGATGAAATACCATAAGTTTTGTAATTAATTTTTCAATTTGCTTTCACGGGTTATCATCAAGTTCCCCCCTGTGCCATGTCCCTGATTACCACATATTCAAAGGAACTGTTTTATTTATAAAGTGAGCTTTTATTGACACAACATTAGGTCAAGCTTATACGAGCGTATAGAGTTCATGCCGCCCAGCATGGGTGGAGCTACAGGGGTACATGGGTGTACAGATGTACACCCATTATTTTTGCCGAAAACATTGAGTACATACGTGTATACATGTGACTCTTACAGGATGTACGCTGCTATCATATCTTTACTGATCTGTAAGATTGGTGAGTACGTGCTTTGTATCTTGTTCTTTTATTAATGAGAATCATATTACCTTGAAAAAAACAATCATTCGGAAATTGGTTCTTCTTTCATCCCAGAACGGGCAGCCCACGCTCTCTCTCCCTAAGGCTCACCTACTAATCTGCTAACCCAACACGTAGAAAGCCCATTTAGTTGTTCCGCTTCAGTTCTCAATTTTCCAATACATCGTGAGTAGTTCAGTACAGTCCCGTATTTTTTTACAGTCTGGCCCTTTTGAGAAAGTAAATGCATATGTGGTCTCTTATCAAAACTATTTTCAAGTCTGCCCTCTCGAGGTCGGCGCCATATAGGATGGAGCCGAACTTCTTCAGTTTGGCGCCATCCAGAATGTCTCATAATTTACCAATGGACTTAAAAGATTTGAAACAGGGGTCGGCGCCATATAGAATGGAGCTGACATGTACAAGGTCGGCTCCATCTTATCTGGAGCCGACCTCAGGGGTCAGATTTGGAAATAATTTTGTGGAGAAGCCAGAATTGAGATTAGTTTCGCTTAGAAGCCATTTTTAGCAAAAAATACTACAGACCGCTCCACCACATGCAACACCTAGATCTCGGTGTCGGGTCGCTATTCTCCAACAAATCGAGAGACCTGGCATAAACTAATTTGTGATAATATTTTCTATTGGGATTTTTTTATGCTCTGTATACCGAAATTATAAATCCTGGCTCCGCCTATGCCGCCCAGGCTCTAATAGAAAGATGGGCACAACGTCTAGATATCAAAATCGAGAGAAATTTTTTTATGACGCTGAGAAGACAACCGAAGGTTGTAGGGTACTTGATAGCAGATCCGAAGACTGCCGGTAAAAACTGTTGAAATATAAATATATGCCCAACCCTTTATATCAGTTCTAACTTTAAGTTGAGTTGGCTGGTGCTTGAATTTAGTATGTTATCAGATCCAAGAGGTTTGAACTCCAAAGCCCTGTTCACACAGCATTTAAAAAAAATCTGCGGTCTACACCAAAACCACGACAAAAACTAAATAACTAAGACGTGAGGGAAAATGTTAAAATATAAATATATTGTCTAGCCCATCCATCAGCTTCGACTTTCGATTGAGTTGGCTGGTGAATAAATTCAGTAAAAACTTCATTCGTGCATGCACCTTTTGGTACATATCAACAAAAAGGCTAAAATTGCAACGACGCCGAATCAACATGTACACGAGTAAAGCCACTACAAATGGAGAGGGATGTTATTTTTGTGAGACAACACATCAGTACTGCAAATTCATTAGATAACCATACGATATGACTGCCGCTACAAGATACTGGGGAAAACACCGGGTCGATACAAATTAGAACCTACTTGAATAAATTACCGACACTGCAGGAACAAACTTGCACTAAAAAATACTAAATTGTTTCATTCGGGTAGTTACAACATTATTTACTTTCATACTAGTTCTGCCTCGTGAAATTCTCCGTTTTAAGATCATCCCGCACAGTTGAGAGCATAAAATCTTTAACTTGTAATAAAATCTTTAACTTAAAAAAAGTTTAACTTCTAATAAAATCTTTAACTTAAAAAAAATCTTATTGTTAATTGGTAAATCGGTCTAAACCAGCACTACCGGAATCTGGATCTTTGCCGTGCGGCCATTATACACGGCAAAGGCCTTGCGGAACACGGCAAAGGATTTGCCGTGCTCAGCTGCACGGCAAAGACCACACGGCGTAATACACGTCGGTAAAGGTTCTTTGCCGTGATCCTTCCCAAAACAGCACGGCACATCCCCTTTGCCGTGCGCTAGTTGTTTGCCGTGCGCCGTTGTGTCCGAAGTCGTGGTCAACCCTAACCTCGAGGATTTGCCGTGCGCCAAAATTTTGCCGTGCGCTTTTCAGAAAACAGCACGGCAAATCTTCGGACTCTGCCGTGTGCTCGCCCAGAACAAGCACGGCAAAATGTTGGACTCTGCCGTGAGCTTTTCAGGAAACAGCACGGCAACGCTTCGAACTATGCCGTGTGCTTTTGAGAAAACCGCACGGCAAATCCCCGTTGCCCAGCACCTTTACCTCGCCCCTTTGCCGTGTGCCATGGTTAGATGCACACGGCAAAGAGACCATATGGTCTCACTCAAATGCCAGGTTGCACAGGTGGTGGCCACGTGTGGCCTTTGCCGTGTGCAAGCGCACGGCACAGCCCCTTTGCCGTGTGCCATGGTTAGATGCACACGGCAAAGAGACCATATGGTCTCACTCAAATGCCAGGTTGCACAGGTGGTGGCCACGTGTGGCCTTTGCCGTGTGCATCCGCACGGCACAGGTCTTTGCCGTGTGCCTTGTCACGGCAAAGTGACCATATGGCCCAGATTTGTACTGTTTTTGCAAAAATCTGCATTTTACAGATAAAACACACAATAATTCACAGATGATAATTTTGACACAAATATGACTAAATAGTGCTCCATAACATATATAAACAAGACTCAAACTCCTCCATAAGACTCAAACATGGCACAAACATAGTTCAAACTCCACAAACATGAACTCAACATAGTTCAAACTCCACATAGCTCAAACATAGTCTCAAACACCACATAGGCATCATATTCAACATAGCATCCACATGAACTCCGCGACGATGGACGGATGGCGAAGATGGACGTCATTGTTGATCCTCCTATAAGTTCATACAAAAATCATGAGCTTGACAACTAAAATAGCTAAGTGTCAATGTCATGTCCATCATTAAACTAACAAAGTGGAAATGACTAATTTGACAACTAAAATATCTAAGTGTCAATGTCATGGGCATAGTTAAACTAACTAAGTGGAAATGACAAGTTTGACAACTAAAATAGCTAAGTGTCAATGTCATGTGCATCATTAAACTAACAAGGTGGAAATGGCAAGTTTGACAACTAAAATACCTAAGTGTCAATGGCATAAGCATAGTTCAACTAACTAAGTGGAAATGGCAAGTTTGACAACTAAAATACCTAAGTGTCAATGGCATAAGCATAGTTCAACTAACTAAGTGGAAATGACAAGTTTGATTGGCTATGTCGATCTAAGTGAGACATGAAGTAAGTTTTCGAACGAGAGTGGTAGCAAGTTGAAATGGTAACTAACCTCTACTGGCCTTCCGGCGGCGGAGTAGGATCGTCCTACATGTTTGCAAAAAAATGATGAGTTCGACTAATGGGTAAAATTTGACAAGTTCAACTAACTAAATTTTGACAAGTTCAACTAAAGTGGCAATGGCATGGCAAGCTAAATTATGAGTCATGCGAGCATACCCACGGGAGCCTCCGGACAACGCTAGGGTTGGAGATACGGGGCTGCCCCTCCGGATTGTCCTGGCCACCAAGCGGCGGCGCCATCGAGTGAGATCCACCCGCCGATCCTGGATTCTCCTAGAACATGAAAAAAGTCTCGCATTACACAAGTAATTTAGTTATAACAATAAGATGGATAGAATGACAAGTTTGAGAACATACCCATGGGAACATCGGTGGAGGCGGTGGAGGGAACATTCCCATGGCAACAGTCCCGTCCCCAGGAGCAAGGCGCTGCATCGTGCCATACATCCACTCCATCATCTGCCTCTGATGCTCCTGCTGCTGCCTGCAATACTCCTGATGCTGCTCCCGCTGCTGCCGCATCTGCTCGTCCTGCCGCCGGATCTGCTCCTGCTGCTGCTCCAGCTGCTGCTCATAGAGCACCTGCTTTTGCCGGAGCTCGTCGACAGCTAGACTCGAAACTCGTGGGCGGGTCTCCACGGCAGGCGCACCGGACGCCCTCCCACGGCGGACCTGGCGTAGAGACGGGACGGTGCGAGGGTCGATGGAGCCGTCACCTATCCACAAGCGGCCATTCGCCGCGCCTTGCCCCGCAAGCACGACAGCCTCGACGTCAAGTGGACTGGTGAGAGGGTCAGCTTCCTCACCGTTGCGCTCCTTGAACTTCTCCCTGTACCCCTTGCTCCGGAGCTCGGCGGTCTGGCTGATCCACATCGACCCTGTCTCAGGATCCGGCGTAGCCCTGGTACGCATCTTTTCCCAAACGGCGAAGGGCGAGGGGTCTACGCCGGTCTTCAATTTCTGCAAAGATGGCACGAACATAGGTGAAAAGGAGACGATATTGCAAAAGAGAGCACGAACATAGGTGGATTAAAGAATGCATTTGCTCACCTCATTTTGTATGCATTGGGAGAGGCTGAGGTTGCCTTGGCGGTGTGTTCCACCCTTGTTCTCCGCCCGCTTTGCCTTTCCCTCCGCGTGTAGCTTGAGATACTCCGGGCTAGTCCACCACGCTACCATCGCGAGGTGGCAGTCCTTGTTGTTACCGACGTACGGAGGAGGCACCTACATGCACAGAACACACATATTAATGATATTACACGGCGGTCAACAAAATCGATAATATAGAAATGACGCTACCTGCAGGTACTGCCATGGCTGCATCAAGATGTCCCGAGCACGCTTCTTTTCCAGCGCAATGTTCTTTTCGGCGTACCAAGTGCGGACAGAGTTCACGCGAGCCTCGTAGTGCATGTCCGTCACCATCTTAGAGGCCATCGTCAAAAGGATGTCCTCGCACTTGGCCTTGTCCTCCTCCCGACAGGTGAAGAAGTTCTACAAGCATGCACACATAGGTAAAATAGGGTCAAAGCCATTAGTGCAATCTCGGATTTATAGAATGATGAGAAGTCAAACAAACTTACCCAGAAATAGCCGAGTGTCTTAAGCGCCATGTTGAGGTACACGCCATCGGGATCCTCCGCGTAACAGTAGTGCCTGAAAGTCCAAGCTACACTCCTGCGACCCTCTGGTTCGGTGACAATCCCTGGGAAGAACTTCCGGAGACAACATCCAAGGATGCTCGCGTAGGTACGCTGTTCCTTCACTTTAGGAGGCTGGTACACAAATGTCCTACACAATGAGAAAACCAAAATTAGTATAGTTAGCGGGTCAAAACACAATGAGAAGCTAAAATTGAACAAAAACAATAATAAGTACCTTTTTCCAACAGGCACGAGAAGAGTGTTCTTGTAGGCGTAATATCGGGGATCGGGGAGTCCCGCCGCCCCCCGCTGATACACCGGCCTGGTCCGTGGCTCAGGGATATCCTCCTCAGTCTCAACCCACTCCTCCGGTGGGTCCCACTGCAGCGTCGGGTCAAGCTGAAACCCGTCCTCCCCAGGTCCCTCCTCCTCCTCGCGCCCCTCGTCCTCCTCCTCGCTGCCATCCTCCTCGTCCTCCTCAGAAGCCTCCGCCAGCAGCTCCTCAGAATCCGGCAGCGACTCGCTCTCAGAGTCCGACTGCACCTCCGGGTGATCCTCGTCGGGCTGCTCCGGGTCGTACTCCGAGTCGTCCTCGTCGGGCTGCTCGGCAGGGAGAGGAGGCAGAGTCTTGCTAGGCCTCCTTCCCACACGTCGTCCACCCCTCGCACGTGGAGGTGAGGCTGGAGGTGAGGGAGGAGGTGGAGGTGCCGAACTCGATCCCCCAATGAGTGCCTTCACGCTGCCCACCCTTTTTGACAAGGCCTTCTTCAATCTGTTTCCCCCCATGTTTCCTGCATTGACAAAAAAATAGGTTTCATCAGTATACATGATCCAAAATTAAGGTAAATAGATGAAGCAACAATGAGTAAAGCGAAAATGAATACAATTAGATGAAGTAGCGACAATTAAGGTAAATGGAGTATCGACAATGAGTTCTCACAAAATAAGCTAGACAGACAATCACTATTACATAGAGTAGCATTGACCTATTACATATAAGCTAGACTGGCAATTACTAATACATGTGTCCTCATCGCTATCAGTAGCCTGTGTCGAGATCATCGGGACCAACTATTGGACCACCCGTGTCGTCATCACTGTCAGGGTCGCCACACCACCAACCATCCACGGAACCTGGAGGTGGTCCCTCTGGCTCGTCGACGATAAGTCCTGCGTGGAAGCGCTCTAGCAAAGTCACGTCGGCTTGGTTATGAACCTCCTCGACTTCGTCATGCGCAGTGTCTTCCTCCATTCCAGCATCTACGTTTTGTTCGCCGTATTCCATGTCATCATCGGTCGGCAAGTTGATAGTGAATTTCCCAGGGAGCCCTCCATCCTGATAGAACTCGCCGTCAGATGTTGAGGGGTCTAGGCGGCGGTAATCTTGACCGTTAGGCATAGCCGGCCTACTGTGCGACGGTACCGTCACCACAACATCCCATCCCTGTAGACGCTTTTGATATGCTTTGGATGTCTTCTTGCACGGGTACGGGAGATAGAAAACTTGGAAGGCCTGGGTAGCCAAAATGTAGACGTCGTCTCCCGAATACTTGGAGCTTCGTTCAACTTCGACCAATCCAATTGCAGGAATCCCTCTAACCCGACGCGGGTCTAACCAATTGCATTTGAATACAACGGGATCTAGCCCTTTACCAAAACCATAATTCAACTCGTATATAGCCTCAACTCTTCCATAGTAATGGAGTTTATCTGAGCCTTCACATAACACCCCACTATTTATTGTCTTCCGGTTGCCCCGGTTTGTTGTGTGGTCATGGGTATGGAAGCGATATCCATTCACGTCATAAGCATGGAATGAGTTGACGGAATGGCTAAAGCCATGGGCAATGTTTCTAAGCTCTGGCTTCATCTCTTTGTCCTTTTTTGCCTACAAGTTTAGCACGAGAAGTTTAGAACGAGGAATGATCGATGAATGTCCACGGTACTAGAAAAGTTAGACAGAACAGTACCAAACCCGCGAACCAGCTAATGAAACCACCACCCTTGCCAAAACCACCACCCTTGTCAAAAAGATCCTTCGACTCTTTCGGGGTAGGGTCCCTTCTCAGCTTCCAGTTTTCACGAGTGAATCGTCTACGCCAATGAGAAAAGAGGAGTTAGCCACGAATATAGGAGTGAATGTTTGTGAAATACTAAATGGTGAAAGACTTACTCGCGGTACGGCTTCACTTCCTCCATACTCATCAAGATATACGAGGAGATCATATCCCGCTCGAGCTTTTTCATGATGAACTTCTTCGTGCCACTTGATTTGCCACCGAGCCCTATGAAGATGCTAAGCTTGGGTACATCTTCAGGGTTGGCTGCATTGTAGCGAACGACTGGATTGTGGATTGTGGGAATGTTGGCATCATAGAAACCTGTCGTGAAGTTTGACACCTCCTCGTTAAGGCATGCCTCGGCCATGGATGCCTCGATCTTGCATTTATTCCCGCAATTCTGGCGTAGGTCTTTCATTTTTCTCTCAGGGCCAAACTGCCAACGGGTCGACACAGGCCCCCCCATTAAAGCCTCGTGCGCGAGATGCAAGATCATATGTTGCATCGGATTAAAAAACCCTGGCGGAAGTATCGTCTCTAGCTTGCAAAGCAACTCGGGTGCCTGTTCATGCAGCTTCAGAACCACCTCACGATCTAACTCCCTTGCACAAATCTGGCGGAAGAAAAAGCTCAACTCCGCCAGTACTCGCCAAGTCTCCTCATCGACATAGCCTCGAATCATCACCGGCATTATGCGCTCAAGCCACACGTGGTAGTCATGACTCTTCAGCCCTCCTACTCGCTGCGTGTCCAGGTTCACACACCTCGCCCAGTTAGCTGCATACCCATCAGGGAAGTACAAACACTCCACGAGCCACTGTAATATTTCCCTTTTTTCCGGCCTTGTAGGGCAGAACCGAGCCTTTGGCTTAGACCACCTAGTGCCGTTGACTCCAGGAGGCTTCATTTCAAGATCTGGCCTGTCACAAAGTTCTTTTTGGTCCATTCGAGCCTTGACGTTATCCTTCGTCTTCTCAGTGTCCATGATGGTGCTATAAAGAGCCTCGGCGATATTCTTTTCGGTGTGCATTACATCAATGTTGTGTGGAAGCTCGACATCCTCCATGTAAGGGAGCAGCTTCCAGAAGCACGGAATGTGAGTCCACTGGTGCGTCTCCCCATAACCCACGAAACCATTCCCATCGGGGTTAGGCACGAGAGCTTCTAGCTCAGCCCTGATTTCTCTTCCGGTCATCAGACGTGGTTTCGGAGCATGGATCTCGACTCCTTTCTCGAACCGCTTTACGTCACTCCTGTATCTATGACCTGGCTCAAGGAACTGTCGATGTTGATCAAAGCATGAATACTTGCCTCCCTTCGTAAGCCATGAGAAAGTCACAGCCTGTCTGCACTGTGGGCAAGGCCACTTCCCATGTGTACACCAGCCGCAGAACAAAGCACGCGCTGGTAAGTCATGCAGGGATGTGTGGTACCAGACATACATATCGAAGTGATCATTTGTTGAGGCGTCATATGTTCGGACCCCGCGACCGTTCCAGCCAACAGCCAAGTCTTCAACCAGCGGTTCCAGGTACACGTTCATGTTCTTACCCGGGTATTTCGGTCCTGGGATTATCATCGACAATAACATGTTATGTGATCTCATGGACTCGCCGGGGGGGAGGTTCTGGGGTATGACAAACACAGGCCAACAGCTGTATGTTGCCGCCGACATGCCATACGGATTGAACCCATCGGTTGATATAGCAACAGCTACGCTCCTCGGGTCGCCCGCTTTCAGTGGATACTTCGCTACAAAGTTCTTCCATGCGTCACCATCCGACGGATGTATCATCTTGTCCGTGTATCTCTCCCTAACGCGGCCCATCGCATCTGCTGGGCAGTGTCTTTGTTCATGTAAAGCCGCTGGATCCTCGGTATAAATGGAAGGTACCGAGAATCTTTTGGGGAATCCCGGTCTGCCTCTTCTGTCCACCACCGAGGTCGACCTCGAAGTACCTAGAGGAATTGCAATGGATGCAATAATTTGTTCCAGCATGTTCTTTCCTGAATAGCATGCATCCCTTTGGACAGGCGTCTATCTTCTCATATGACATCTTAAGGTCACGGAGGAGTTTAGTCGCCTCGTAGAAGCTCTTCGCCAAGATATGCCCTTTCGGTAGAAGGCTGCCAACGACGGCCAGAATATCATCGAAACCATCCCTGCATATCTTCCTCTGGCACTTCACGGCCATAAGGCGAGCGATGGCATCTAGAAGGGTAACATCTGTATGTTCATGAAGGGGTTTCTGCGAGCCAAACATAGTCTCGTAGTACTTCTTCGTGTCTTCATCCGGCTGCTCACTTGTCTCCGCCTCCTGAGGTGTCTCCGCCTCTACACGACGGCTTTCAGGCGCATTAGCATTGACAAAGGCGTCTAAGCAGTTGTTGAACCCAGTGTCAAATTCTCCCGCTGGCTGAAGCCGACGTGGCTCGGTTCTAGGACGTTTTGCTAACTGTTCACCATGGTAATTCCAAACATGGTAGAATGGTGTGAACCCATTCTTGATCAGGTGCGTACTAACATCTACCTTCGACTGTCGCCTTCGGTTATCGCATTTTGAACAGGGGCAAAACACTTTCATGGGTCTGCTGCTGATGTCAAACGCCTTGTTCACAAACTCCTCGGCCTTATCTCTCCATTCATCACTAAACTCCCACGGACTCTTTCTGCCAGCATACATCCACTCACGGTTCTGTCTCGGATCCATCCTTTAATCGGTACCAAAAAAGACATACACAATGCTTTCAGTTCAACATGTCACTGAATTTTAACAAAACCATTTTTTACGGCCAAATTTTATCTTTTACAACATGCAAAGGTTCACCAACACTTCTAATGGGTAGGGGCCTATCCCGCCCGAGTACGTGTAGATCGAGTCGTGTCCCACGTTCTACCCCGACCCGAGACGGAATTTCGACAGCACCTCCCCGCTGTTCTTCAGAATACACGTCTCGAGCTTGTCAAGCCGAGAGGGTGTGCATCCGAAGAACAACGGGGAGGTGCTGCCGAAATTCCGTCTCAGGAAGGGGTAGAACATGGAACACGACCCGATCTACATACTCGGACTGTCCAACAGGACAACCCGGAAGTGTTACGGTTATAAATATGCAAAGATGGACAATCCTGCATATTTATAAATTTGTAACCCTTCCGGATGGGATCTGACTCAGGTTACGCGACTCGACTGACCCGGTGATCTAGACCAAAATAAACCTATGCAGCAAGAGAGGCGAAAGATGTATACCCTAGAAGCGTGGTCGATCACCGCTGAAGGTCGGGGACGCTCTCCGCAGGGGGGATGGAACAGGGGCACCGAGGCGGCCCTCCTCAGGTGGAGAAGCCCCGTAAACTACGACATCTGAAAAACCACAAAAACAACATATATATAAGAACAAATGTACAACATCTAAATATTCATGGTACTACAATAAGCATTACAACTTGCAAATTCTACTACAATTTAGACTACAATTTTACAACTAGCAAATTCTACTACAATTTTACAACTAGCAAATTCTACTACAAATGCAAATACAAAAATTGTAGTAGAATGCTACTACTACAAATTCATCTCAAATGTAATGCTTCATGCTCCTAGGTAGAACACCAAAACTTTTATGAAAAATTTAAACTAATTACCACAGCTAGACATACACCATATTTGTAAACCACACCTAGAACAATTACCACAGCTAGAACAATTACCACTAGAATCAGAACCAATCAATTAAACTAAACCTAGCCTAACACATAATTAGTACCAATTTATTTCTACAGGGAACAAATTTAAAATGCATGCTTTGATAAGTCATATGGCATAAGTTATGCCTATTTCAGTGTGTTTTTCACAGAGACTAGCTAATGAACTAGCTAATGACCAATGTACTCATGATTGCGCTTTTGCAGGAACTAGCTAATGAATTTCACAGAGACACGAGCATAGGGGATTTCTTCCGAGCAGAGCACACACACTAGAGGGTGGCGGAGGGCAGCAGACGTGGGAGGCAGTGGAGGATCCAATGCTGCTGGTGCCGGGGCTCGTGCGGGGCACCGTGAGGACGACGACGTCGCCTCTGCTCCAGCTGCTCCGGCGTGCCTTACCGAGAGGTCGAGGGAGAGGACCAGGAGGTGGCGACGGCGCCGGTCCAGATCCGGTGGAGCAGAGGACGTGCTCCTCCGGGGCGTGCTCGTTCCGGCGGAGGAGGACGAGTGGCGGTGGGGAGTTCGCTGCGGCCGAGGCGCCGGCGGTGGGCCAGCGCTGTGGGCGGCGGGCCGGCGGCGCTGCGTCGGCGGGGGAGGAGCTGGGTCGTGCGTGGATGGATGGGTGGTCCGGGTGGTGGCGCCGCTGGTGACGGCGGCGAGGGTGGGTGGAGGCGCTGGCGACGGCGGCGTGGATGGGTGGCGGAGCTGCGTCGGCGTGGATGGATGGGTGGTCCGGGTGGATGCGGCGATGCGCGGCGCGCGGCGAGGTCGATTTCAGGAAACTGAGCACCGGTCGATTTGGGGAAATTTCGGACCGTGTCCTAACCTCCCGTCTTTGCCGTGATCCAGTCTTTGCCGTGTACAAAACTTTCGGAACACGGCAAAGAATTGACATATTTCCCCGCGCTCTGAAATTCAGTCTTTGCCGTGCGCCCTAAGTGGCAGCACACGGCACAGAACATGTTTGCCGTGTGCCTTTCTGTCAGCTGCACGGCAAAGCATGGCTCACATTTTTTTTCATATGCTTTCTTTGTTAAGGCTTCTAGCATATTAATTTACTTCACTTAATTATATTTATTCATATGCGTCGGAATCACACCAAAACTTGCATGGGTCCCTAATATATGTATACGAGTGTGTTGGTAGGTTGTGGGAACCAAGATACGGCTCCGAGGTGCGACCCCCTTCACCGACCCCTCTTACTCCGTAGTAAGTTCCGACACTTAGAGGTGAAAACTCCGTGTCGGGTGCCGGGCACGGAATCATGCGACGAACCACATGAAATGTTGGTTCCCCATGGTCCCATGTACCAACCTAACACAACCAAGCAAAAAAGTTCACGCGTCTACCCCCTCTCGGCGCCGGTCAAAGGGGTAGATCGACAGGTTTGACTTTTTTCCATCGGGTGTAGGGTTTCGCCGTAGCGGGGTCCGGAGCGTCGGAATCACACCAAAACTTGCATGGGTCCCTAATATATGTATACGAGTGTGTTGGTAGGTTGTGGGAACCAAGATACGGCTCCGAGGTGCGACCCCCTTCACCGACCCCCCTTACTCCGTAGTAAGTTCCGACACTTAGAGGTGAAAACTCCCGTGTCGGGTGCCGGGCACGGAATCATGCGACGAACCACATGAAATGTTGGTTCCCCATGGTCCCATGTACCAACCTAACACAACCAAGCAAAAAAGTTCACGCGTCTACCCCCTCTCGGCGCCGGTCAAAGGGGTAGATCGACAGGTTTGACTTTTTTCCAGCGGGTGTAGGGTTTCGCCGTAGCGGGCTCCGGAGCGTCGGAATCACACCAAAACTTGCATGGGTCCCTAATATATGTATACGAATGTGTTGGTAGGTTGTGGGAACCAAGATACGGCTCCGAGGTGCGAACCCCTTTACCGACCCCTCTTACTCCGTAGTAAGTTCCGACACTTAGAGGTGAAAACTCCCGTGTCGGGTGCCGGGCACGGAATCATGCGACGAACCACATGAAATGTTGGTTCCCCATGGTCCCATGTACCAACCTAACACAACCAAGCAAAAAAGTTCACGCGTCTACCCCCTCTCGGCGCCGGTCAAAGGGGTAGATCGACAGGTTTGACTTTTTTCCATCGGGTGTAGGGTTTCGCCGTAGCGGGGTCCGGAGCGTCGGAATCACACCAAAACTTGCATGGGTCCCTAATATATGTATACGAGTGTGTTGGTAGGTTGTGGGAACCAAGATACGGCTCCGAGGTGCGACCCCCTTCACCGACCCCCCTTACTCCGTAGTAAGTTCCGACACTTAGAGGTGAAAACTCCCGTGTCGGGTGCCGGGCACGGAATCATGCGACGAACCACATGAAATGTTGGTTCCCCATGGTCCCATGTACCAACCTAACACAACCAAGCAAAAAAGTTCACGCGTCTACCCCCTCTCGGCGCCGGTCAAAGGGGTAGATCGACAGGTTTGACTTTTTTCCAGCGGGTGTAGGGTTTCGCCGTAGCGGGGTCCGGAGCGTCGGAATCACACCAAAACTTGCATGGGTCCCTAATATATGTATACGAGTGTGTTGGTAGGTTGTGGGAACCAAGATACGGCTCCGAGGTGCGACCCCCTTCACCGACCCCTCTTGCTCCGTAGTAAGTTCCGACACTTAGAGGTGAAAACTCCCGTGTCGGGTGCCGGGCACGGAATCATGCGACGAACCACATGAAATGTTGGTTCCCCATGGTCGCATGTACCAACCTAACACAACCAAGCAAAAAAATTCACGCGTCTACCCCCTCTCGCCCCGGTCAAAGGGGTAGATCGACAGGTTTGACTTTTTTCCAGCGGGTGTAGGGTTTCGCCGTAGCGGGGTCCGGAGCGTCGGAATCACACCAAAACTTACATGTGTCCCTAATATATGTATAAGAGTGTGTTGGTAGGTTGTGGAACCAAGATACGACTCCGAGGTGCGACCCCCTTCACCAAAAACACACGGTTAGCCGTCATACAGCCCCCGGTTCCCCCAAAACGGGAGTTTTCAGCTATAAGTCAAGAAACTTACTAGAGAGAGAGTGCGGTCCGTGAAGACGGTCACACACCGGAGCAAAAAATATTGGACATTTACAACACCCAACACACTTGTACATACATGTTATGGCAAAACCTAGGTTTGGGTGGGTTTTCGACGCTCCGGGGCTCCGATTCGGCGAAACCCTAGATCCGCTGGAAAACCCTAACGTTTTCGTCTACCACCTTTAACGGCGTCGAAAGGAGGTAGGCCAGTGTAATTTTTTCCTTGGTTGTGTTAGGTGAAGTAAATGAACGTAGTAGAAGCCTTAACAAAGAAAATAAACAAAGGAAGCATGTCGAAATATAAATGCAAACATGGTTTGCCGTGTGCATATGAAAAGGCGCACGGCAAAGATGGGCTGTGCCGTGTAGGCGCTTGTAGGCGCACGGCAAAGATGTGCTGTGCCGTGAAGGAAACATCAGGCACACGGCAAAGAATATATGTGCCATGTGCTTTTCATCTGCACACGGTATATTTTTTCCCGCCAATTTATTTATAGCGCGGGAAATTTGTTTAGATATTCCCGCGAAATATTTTGGGAGGGCGGCAAATTTGCGGATCGTAGTCAACGATTTTGCCGTGCTATTCCAGGAAAGATCACGGCAAAGATATCTTTGCCGTGATGCATATCTTTGCCGTGCGTTTTTTATGTGTTTTGCCGTGCTGTTTTCTTTGCCGTGTGCTCTGGTACTTCTGTGCCGTGCCTCTCTTGTTTGCCGTGATCTTACTTTTTCCCGCACGGCAGAGATGTCTTTGCCGTGTTCCGAGAATCTGCGGCGCACGGCATAGGCTGGTCCGCACGGCAAATTCGAATTTTCCGGTAGTGCAGCATCTCGCACAGTTGAGAGAATTTTTCATTCTAGTGTAAATTCCATCACAACACATCGATCGATGCCCAAACAAAGGAAGACGCCCACGGACACCAGGCTCGGCGGCGACCTTGCGGCGGAGCAAAGCTGGTCGGCGGCGACCTGGGCATCGAAACAGTGCTGGGGGCGGACTACAGAGCAGCGAGGCGCGGGTTCTTGGTCGGCGGCGATCTGGGCGTTGGACCAGAGGAGGAGGCGGACCATGGGGCGGCGAGGCAGCGGCGGTCGAACAGAATCAAGAGACGAAGGATCGATCGGATTACTTGACCGCCCGCACGCGGAGGCGGCGCTCGACCTCGTGACGGATAACCCTTGGTAAAAATGGATCGAACCTAAAGAACCTAAATTATTTTTAGGTGAACCATAAGGCCCATTGGGCTCTTTTTTAGGTTAGGTTAACCTAACCACTGGTTAAACGGGAACCGAATCCCAATCCTAACCGTCGGTACGGACTCAAAATGTACAGACTCAACCAGGGCCGGCCCTGAGAGATCAGGGGCCCGGTGCAAGAAAAAAAGTGGGGCCTATACATCAATAATAAAAAAATTCAATAGCATTTTAACAAAAATACCTCTAAAATTGCAACAGTAACAGGAACTCTTATGATCTTATTGACGATGATGTTCAGTTCACAAAGCAAACTACGTTTTCACAAGAAAATGCCATCAAGAATAACCAAGGCTAGTGCTTGTTGCCGCTTGATACAAGAATCAACCAAGGCACCAACAATCCCCAAGCTTGACATCGATTTTCCCTTGGCTGGCTGCCACTGCAGGCAACGGCCAATCCCTTGGCCGCCGGCTGCTCTGCCCACCTCCAATCCCCTACTTCCCTTCTTCCCCCATTAGTGTCGGGTCAGACAGATCGAATAAACAAGAGAAATCCATGGGATACATAGAAGGGGGATTCGACTAACCGTTGCAAATCAGGATGATATTCTCCGTTAATTCCGGCCAAACGACTGAAATCTTTTACCGGAGAGGGCCGCCTAATCGCTGGCGTGATTGGGGAATGCGAAAGATGTCGAGGAGAACGAGGAGGCGAGAGGACTGCAAGAGCCGGTGCGACGATTGAGGCAAGCGTGCGTGTTCTGTCCAGTAGTTATGACCTTATGATTGGTAATTTCCTTAGCAATAAGCTCCGTTCGCTGCTCATCTCAGATCGCATGTAGGGGGTTGGGTCTGCTGCGTACACATACCCAGATGGGGGCCCCAAATACTCGAGGGCCCTGTGCGGCCGCACTGCCTGCACCTGCTCAGGGCCGGGCCTGCATGGCGGTCGATCCGGCGCCGGAGCAGGGCAGCTCCACTTTATGATATTTTTTGTAACTCCCATAGTTTTATCGAAGAAAAACGTGTACACATTGGCAAAAGATCTAACAAATCCTGGCTGATCCAACAAGTGCTAGAAATTAAATATCGAGTTTTCTGGAATCTGCATATGCTGGAAAGTAGTTATATCCATTTGAGACAGCTAGATGCAGAGATTCCTGAACGAATATTAGATTACACATACATTCCGTTACAGGAAGGCATAAACAAATCACCTCTGCACCACAATTACATATATTCTACCAAAACCAAGCAATCACATAACGGGCCAAAATTATCTACATCCCTCCAACAGTCCCACCTCACAAGCGGTGGTGTTTATATGTGCAACGAGCTCATATCCAGCTCCCCGCTCTCGAGAACCTCCCTGACCTTCTTGTCACACTCATCTTCTTCGGTGTTCTGTTCTGGTTCATTGGCATCCTCCTTCTTTTCCTCATCATAGTCGTCGCCGTAGCCGTAGCCTGGCGTGGGTGATCTTGGCATCCTCTTCGCGTCTTCCACAATGTCCATGATTTGTAGGGTAGTCTGCTTCGAGAAAGAAGGCGCGCTGCTGCTCCTCCTGTAGTAGGCAGACTGGGCAGCTTCCGTGAGCTCCCTCGGCAAGTTTTTCAAGAACCATCGGTGACTCTTTATCTCCCTCATGGTAATTCTCTATAGAAAGTAGGAAGATGTCACATCAACCTCGACTCACTTCCATAGATACTGCAACCCGGATAGTGTAGATCATTACCTTCAGCGGACTGTTCGTAAATATTTGTGAAATGAGCTGTCTGCAATCAGCAGATATGAGAATATTGTCTGGGATCTTATAGTCAACTGCCGCTATTCGCTGCAAACAAAGATAAGCCACCGGCATTCCCAATTGTAAATACTGGGTGTCAGAGAAACTTCTGCAGCAAGGCCTCTATCGTCTATTGATGAAATAATATGAATAGACAATCACTCAACTCAACTGCCTCATGTCTATATGTGCATCGGTCGCTAATCAGCCCTATTTGCAATCACCGTCGTCTTCTTCTTGTACTTGAATATTAGTGCGAAGAAGACGTAGACCAGAAGCTCGAGCGCGCTGAGCGCGGCGATGAGCCAGTAGAAGTAGTCGAGGTGTCCACGGTTGAGGTTGTTGGAGAACCAGCTGTGCCCCCTCGCCGACGTCGCCTTGTCGATGCGGGACACGAGACCGCTGCTGATGAAGCTGCCGATGCCAAAGATGCTGAGGTAGAACGCCAGCCCGAGGCTGCGCATCTTGTCGGGAACCTGGTCGTAGAAGAACTCCTGCAGGCCGACCATGGTGAACACGTCCGCGGCGCCGAACAGCACGTACTGCGGCACCATCCACCACAGGCTCATGGGGATAGGTACCTTCGGCTGGTCGATTAGCCCGGCGTCCGCCGCGACCCGGAGCCGTCGCGTCTCGACGAGCGCCGCCACGACCATGGACACGAGCGAGAGCAGCATCCCAGTGCCGATGCGCTGCAGCAGGGTGATGCCGGAGGATACGCCGGTGTATCGGCGCGCCAGAGGCACGAGGACGCGGTCGTAGAGGGGCATGAGGACGACAATTGTGATGCTGATGAAGCTCTGCAGCGCGGCCGGGGGAACCTGGAGCCCGTGGCCAACGCGCCGGTCGAGGGTCGCCGCCTGCTTCGTGAAGAACGTGGACGACTGCGAGAACGCCACGGCGTAGATCAGGCACGTCGCCCAGATCGGGAACAGCCGGAGGACGCTCTTGGCTTCCTCGAGGAGGTCCGCGTTGCCGATCACCAGCTCCTGCTCTTCCTCGTCGACCTGAGCACTACAAAATTTCGACAATGCAGATAATTGAGCCGCCGCGTTCTTGCACCCATCGATGGACCGAACACCTTGCGAAAGACTCTGAATTACCTGGACTCCGGCGCCGATGTTGCCGAGGAGGACTACTGGACTTCCGCCGGCTGTTCCTCCACGCCGCGAAAGCCTCGCCGGCACGAGCGAACACGCTCCGCTGCTTGCTGTCGGAGACGTAGTAGCGGTAGGTGCGGGTGCCGAGCAGGAACACGGCGAGGGCGAAGGCCATGACGACGCAGGGGATGCCAAAGCCGAGGCCCATCCGATGTTGTCCTGTATGTAGCTGAGGAAGATCAGCGTGACGGCGGTGCCGGCGCATATGCCGAAGTACCACCAGTTGAAGAAGGAGCTCCGGGAGACGGCCTCCGGGGGTCGGTCTCGTCGAACTGGTCGGCGCCGAAGGCCTGGACGCACGGCTTGTGCCCGCCCTGCGCGAGGGCCACCAAGTAGAGGGAGGTGTAGAAGGCTGCCATCTGTAGGCCGGACGGCGACGGGCAGGGCGTGCTGCCGGCGGTGGTGGTACCGCATTTGTGGTTGCCGGAGGAAAGCAAGGTCGAGAGAGATAGCATGCCCAGACCCTGCACGCATTTTCAGTAGTGACAAGTGAGAAATTTTCCAGCGTACTAAATAAACATTGTAAAAGACGATCGAGCAGGATCCATGGATGAAAGTACGTAGCCATCTCGTCCAGGAAAAGGGAACAAAGAAGAACGAACGAACTGCAGGCCTAATTTATACACATTGATTGAGGCCCAGTAGCTGGCCTTCTACATGGTTTGATCAAACATAGTTCTCTACTGGGCCGAAATTTGTTCCCAAACATTTATAGCTGTTGGACAGAAGCTTACACAAACGCAAGCTGTAAGACTAGTCACAATGGGAGTAACATCAGTGCCACATAGGCAAAAAATCTGATATGGCGGGTAATTAATGAGGAGAGAGATGGTTGTGGTAACTAGCTATGTTACCATAACATCACACATTTCAATGCAAGATGAGTGTATAACCTATTAAATATGACACTACACACATGTTACTCTTCACTATGAAGGTAGTAACTTAGAGTAGTTACATATGCATGTTACTAGTCTAAGTTACTCTCTATTGTGACTAGTCTAAGCAGCCAAATTGGTCAACCGGCTGCCACTATGGGGAGACTGATAATTTCTCGACAAATCCTATGCACAAAAAATCCTATGCATAATTATTCGTGTGAGGTCTACATGTGCATGCACTCTCAACCACCCAACAATTCTACTCGAATAGTCGCATTGAGTTACTCCCTCCGTCCATGAAAAAATGTCTCAACTTTCTCTAAATTTACATGTCTACATACTAAACCATGTCCACATACATGTAAATTTAGACAAAGTACGGAGGGAACATTAATTATTATGTGCCGGATCTCAGACGTGTGACCAGTCATCCACTCTCAACAACTCGAATAATTCTGCATATTTTAAATTCAGCTTGTATCATTAAGTCCAATTGCCGTAAGTACAGTAAAAGTCTAGCAAGCAGGATTAAAATATCTCGAGTGAGAAAAATGGCATAGCCACGACCGGTTCAAGCACGCCAGTTTCAGTGTTCCGCTGACACGAGGGCCCAGCTCTACTAAGCGCTATCCCGAACGAACGGTGATAGTTTGTTTTGAGTTTTTTTGACGCAAAGAAGAAAAAGAAAGATGAACGGACACCGTGCAGGGCGGCGGGTTTGGATAAGCTAGCATTACCTGGATGTAGAGCAGGGAGGCGAGCAGGATGGTGCGGTAGCGGCCGAGCCAGGAGTCGGCGAGGGCGGCGCCGAGCAGCGGCACCATCTGCGCCACACCGTTCCAGAGGTTAATGGCGGACGCGGCTTTGGCCAGCCCCTCGCCCAGCGGCCCCGTCAGGTAGCTGATCAGGTTCGCCGACACCCCGTAGAACGAGAACCGCTCCGCGATCTCCACCGCTGCATCCATCCATCATCGCGCACCACAAGTTAATAATCAGACCAAATTATCGCGCATCCATACAGAGCTGAAGCTAGTAATCTGCGTATGCACTTGCCTATGATGAAGAGGGCCGACCTCCAGCGGCCGGTGGAGGCGCGGGAGGCGGGCCGGCCGCGGTGGTCCACCGCCGCGACGGCGACGTCGTCGTCGTCTTCTTGTCCCGCCATGCCGTCGGCGCGCGCGAGCAGCGGGTCGGAGCCGGAGCTGGAGGGCATCGTGGCCGGAGGGTGTGTTTGCCGAGGCTCTTTATAGTACGGACGAAATCCGACGACCGATATGGAGAATCAGGACGAAATCCAGAGACGAGCTAGCGTTGACCCGCTGCAGTCAGAAGATACGGCATGGGCAGGGCAAGTTGTCGACGGGCGAGCTCGCACGCCGAGCGGCCGGAGATCGTGTCAACGCTCGAGCGGTAGGAACGCTCGCCTCGGTGATCGGCGGCGGCTAATGATGGTAAGGACTAAGGTGAGACTTGGAGCAATGAGCGAATATCATATTTGGGAATGGCGGATGAACTGTGGGTATGTATGAGACAGAGACCAGGTAGGTGGGTGTGCACATAGAATCCAGAGCAGATGGATCCGGATCCATGGCGTCCGCCACATCGGACAAAGGTACGGCCACGTGCGGCCGGCGGCTAACTGTACATGTGGACGACTGGACACCGTCTATGGCCCAAGCACGAGGCCCAACTAAACGTACGTAGGAAAGTCCGACTCGGAAATATCCTAAACCAACCGGCCGCCGGGAGGTTCTCAAAAAAATAAAATGGCCGCCAAGAGCGCTGAAATAGTTTATTAGGGGAAATCCCCATTAAACACGCGGTTGCCGCCGCCGCCGACGGTTGTCCCCTGTTCTGCCGCTACCAAACCGAGGCCTTCCCTGGAGAGGGGGAGGTGTGTCCCCATGTGACTATGTGATTTTACGAAACATTTGTTCATTGTCTCTCTCAGTTTACAATTTACTCACAATAGGAAGATGGTTCACCTTCGCTTGCGTGGTATCCGTATCCGGTGGTTGATGTGATGTCAGGACATGGGAACTCTGAATCTACGTTTGTCATGTTTAATTTTTTTTATGGTGAAGTTTTTGTTGTTGTGGTGACATCTCTATAGTGGAGATGGCCATCCGACATGGGAATAAGAGTCTCACGGCACTATCCTCATTCTTGTGTGACCTTTGTTATCGATGCGTCCGACACCGACAAGCGTATACCGTCACGGTCCCATAGACCATTGCGTCCCAATTTGATGGTGTCAAATTTCCTATGATCGGTATTTCTCATTTCCACTATTTCATGATAGTGTACTTTTGTGACATTTTGTATTGCGGTGAAGTAGTGGTTTGGTTGCCTCCTTGCAAGGGATATCTCCCCGGCTACCAGGGGCGGGCCTAGCTCAATGCAAGGGTATTCAAGTGAATACCCATTATTTTGCCAAACATTACCTACTTATTGTATATAGTGTGTACATGTCTGCAAAATCATGAAAAAGTAACATAAAATGGCATCCTAATCATGGTATTTACCCCAGATATCTCCTTGCTCCCACAAGGCTCGCACCTCCTTCTCACATCTCATTAGCCCATCACTAGTAGAGACAGGGCCTTTCGTCCAATCCCTTTTGTCCCGGCCCACTTACAAACCGCGACAAAAGGCCAGGCCACGTCGTCCGAAATAGCCCAGGCGCCCCTCCCCCCTTTTGTCCCGGCCCGTGAGGACCCTTTTGTCCCGGTTTGAGATACAAACCGGGACTAAAGGGGGGGCAGCGGCCAGGTCCCCCCCTTTAGTCCCGGTTTGTATCTCAAACCGGGACAAAAGGGCTGGCACCCCTATATATATGGCAGCACCCTCTCCACTCACTCTTTGTTTTTTTCCTGGTGGAGGTGGTGTGGGCTAGTGCTATTTTTTTTTCTCCTTCATATGCACTCAAGGTGTTCGATGAAATGCCTGTTAGAGTGATGCCATTTGAGTTCACACAATACAAACATGATATGAGGTGCCCGAGCCACACTTAAGCTTTCACCTCTTTATTTCCACTTGTCCTAAAAGGTTAGCAACTATTTTCTAGTCGGTCACCGTGCGGTACTAATTTTAGCATCGTCATTGCGTTTGATATATAGTTGTATGATGCAGATGAGCCATCCATGGATGTACGGTGACCGACGCACAGCCGCTTACAGAGCAGGCGTGCATTCTTTTCGCGATGCGGCCGAGGCGAACAAGCATGGGGGTGGCTTTATGTTTTGTCCATGCGTTGAATGTCGGAATGAGAAGGATCACACTTCCTCAAGAGTCATTCAGAGCCACCTGCTTCGGTCCGGTTTCATGTCCGGCTATAATGTTTGGACCAAGCACGGAGAAAGAGGGGTTATGATGGAAGACGGCGATGAAGAAGAGAACGATGATGACAACTACCGATCTATGTTCCCTGAATACGCTGATACCGAAATGGAAGACAATGAAGAAGAAGAAGAGGGTGAAGAACGGGCACCAGATGAGCCCGTTGATGATCTTGGTCGGGTCATTTCTGATGCAAGGCGAGGCTGCGACACAGAAAAGGAGAGGTTGCAGTTCGAGCAGATGTTACAGGACCACAACAAATTGTTGTACCCAACTTGTGAAGATGGCCAGAAGAAGCTGGGTAGCACACTGGAATTGCTGAAGTGGAAGGCAGAGACCGGTGTGACTGACTCGTCATTTGAAAAGTTGCTGGTACTAATGAAGAAGATGCTTCCAAGAAAGAACGAATTGCCCGCCAGCACGTACGAAGCAAAGAAGCTTGTCTGCCCTCTAGGATTAGACGTGCAGAAGATACATGCATGCCCTAATGACTGCATCCTCTACCGCGGTGAGAAGTACGAGAATATGGATAAATGCCCGGTATGCACTGCATTGCGGTATAAGATCAGAAAAGATGACCCTGGTGATATTGAGGGCGAGCCACCCAGGAAGAGGGTTCCTGCCAAGGTGATGTGGTATGCTCCTATAATACCACGGTTGAAACGTCTGTTCAGAAACAAAGAGCATGCCAAGTTGTTGCGATGGCACATGGAAGACCGTAAAAAGACGACAAGTTGAGGCACCCCGCTGATGGTCGGCAGTGGAGAAAAATCGAGAGAGAGTTCGGGGACTTTGCAGGTGACGCAAGGAACTTATGGTTTGGTCTAAGTACAGATGGCATGAATCCTTTTGGGGAGCAGAGCTGCAGTCACAGCACCTGGCCCGTGACTCTATGTATCTACAACCTTCCTCCTTGGTTGTGCATGAAGCGGAAGTTCATTATGATGCCAGTGCTCATCCAAGGCCCGAAGCAACCCGGCAACGACATTGATGTGTACCTAAGGCCATTAGTCGATGAACTTTTGCAGTTGTGGGCCAAACCAGGTGTAAGTGTGTGGGATGAGCACAAACAGGAGACATTTGACCTACGAGCGTTGCTTTTCGTAACCATCAATGATTGGCCTGCTCTTAGTAACATTTCAGGACAGACGAACAAGGGATACAATGCATGCACGCACTGTTTGGATCAGACAGAAAGTATATATCTGGACAAATGTAGGAAGAATGTGTACCCGTACAATCGTCGTTTTCTTCCGCACAAGCATCCCTTAAGGCAAAAAGGCAAGCATTTCAATGGCAAGGCAGAAACCCGGACGAAGCCTGTCACCCGTACTGGTGCTGAAGTATTTGGTATGGTCAAGGATTTAAAAGTAATCTTTGGAAAGGGTCCTGGCAGCCAACCTGTTCCGAACGGCGCTGATAAGCACGCACCCATGTGGAAGAAGAAATCTATATTTTGGGAGCTACCCTATTGGGAAGTCCATGAGGTCCGCTCCGCAATCGACGTGATGCACCTGACGAAGAATCTTTGCGTGAATATTCTAGGCTTCCTGGGCTTGTATGGGAAGTCAAAAGATACACCGGAAGCACGGGAGGACCAGGAACGTCATAAAGGACGAGACGGCATGCATCCAGGGCAGTTTCAAGGGCCTGCCAGCTACGCTCTTACCAAGGAAGAGAAGGAAATCTTTTTTGAAGTCCTTTTCAGTATCAAGGTCCCGTCTGGCTTCTCGTCGAATATAAAGGGAATAGTAAATATGAAAGAGAAAAAATTCCAAAACCTAAAGTCTCATGACTGCCACGTGCTTATGACGCAATTGCTTCCGGTTGCATTGAGGGGAATTCTAGCGGAAAATGTTCGACTGGCCATTGTGAAGGTATGTGCATTCCTCAATGCAATTTCTCAGAAGGTAATCGATCGAGAAAGTCTATCAGGGTTACAAATTGATGTGGTCCAATGTCTGGTCAGCTTCGAGTTGTTGTTCCCGCCATCCTTCTTCAATATTATGACGCACCTCCTAGTTCACCTAGTCGAAGAGATTAGAATTCTCGGTCCTGTGTTTCTACACAATATGTTCCCCTTCGAGAGGTTCATGGGAGTCTTAAAGAAATATGTTCGTAACCGTGCTAGGCCAGAAGGAAGCATCTCCAAGGGCTATGGAACAGAGGAGGTCATTGAGTTTTGTGTTGACTTTCTTCCTGACCTTAAGCCGATTGGTGTTCCTGAATCTCGGTATGAGGGGAGGCTGACTGGAAAAGGCACACTAGGAAGGAAAGCAACGGTATGTAGGGACGGGCATTCTTTCACTCAAGCACACTACACAGTTCTACACAATTCCACCGTGGTGGCTCCGTATATCGAGAGACACAAGAATATTCTACGCTCCGAAAACCCGGGGAATAACACCATGTTCTACACGAGAAGACTTTCGGCAGTTGGTTGCAGACACATCTCATGAATAACACCATTGTTGGAGATCAGCTGTACTTGTTGGCCAGGTCACCATCTTCGACTATATGTACTTTCCAAGGGTACGAGATAAATGGGAATACATTTTACACGAAGGCCCAAGATAAAAAGAGCACCAACCAAAACAGTGGTGTCCGCTTTGATGCAACAGACGACAATGGGCAGAAGGACACATATTATGGGTACATAGAGGAGATATGGGAACTTGACTATGGACCTACTTTTAAGGTCCCTTTATTTCGGTGCAAATGGGTCAACCTGACAGCTAGCGGGGTAAAGGTAGACCCGCAGTACGGAATGACAACAGTGGATCTCAAGAATCTTGGGTACCACACCGAACCATTCGTCCTAGCCAATGATGTGGCTCAGGTTTTCTATGTGAAGGACATGTCTACCAAACCGAAAAAAAGAAAAGATAAGCAAAAGAATACATCGTCCGATGAGCCAAAGCGCCACATAGTTCTTTCAGGGAAAAGAAACATCGTGGGAGTGGATGACAAGACAGACATGTCAGAAGATTATAATAAGTTTCATGAAATTCCGCCCTTCACAGTGAAAACTGACCCAAGCATCCTGTTAAATGATGAAGATTCTCCATGGCTACGGCTCAGAAGAAAACAGAAACAATAGATAGGGATGTTGGTGATGTGTAATAATGTATTAAACCTTTTATGTAATGCATTCTATGGAATGTATTAAACCTTTATGTAAGGAGCATGTGTAAGAAGCTTCAATCAGCTGCAGTTTTACCAACACAATCTCTGCATTCTCCAAGATCTTTAGCATTTCCAAGTGATAGAACAAAACATACGGTTTCCCCTGCATACAGCCCGACGGTGGCTCGTGAGTGCCCGCATATCAAATGCACCGTCGGACGTATGCAGGGAATCCGAATGCTTTGTTTACGAAATGAACTACAATGAGTACAGAGTGAGTGCCAAACATGTCCGAGAGGTGGGCTATATATAGGGTCACTGTATTCTGAAAACTCTAAACACTGAAGAGAACAAAACACACGGTTTCCCCTGCATACAGCCCAACGGTGGCTCGTGAGTGCCCGCATATCAAATGCACCGTTGGACGTATGCAGGGAATCCGAATGCTTCGTATACCAAAATGAACTACAATGAGTAGACACTGAGTGCTGAACATGTCCGGGAGGGGGGCTATATATAGGGTCCGTGTGCTTCTTTAGTCCCGGTTGGTAACACCAACCGGGTCATGTGGCTCACGAAGTGGTCGTGATAGTGCTGATCCAACAGCTCACAATCCCTCAAAAGAAACACACCCCTGATCCAACGTCTCACAAGCGCTTGAAAGAAACACACGATCCGTGTGCTTCTTTAGTCCCGGTTGGTAACACCAACCGGGACTAAAGTCGGGCTTTGCGGTCACGACTCGTGTCAGCCACGTGTCCTCCCCAGCGCTGCCCTAGCCACGTGTCCTCCCCTAGCGCTGCCCTGGAGGTCTTTATATATTGTCGCCGACGGGGTAAACCCTAATCCACCATTCCTAGCCACGAACGCATCGTCTCCACGAGATGGATCCGCCACGCCCGCCGCAGCGCCTTCTGGAGGTCGAGCGTGCTCGGCAGAGCGCGCTTGGGCGCTACCGCGGGAGCCTATCCCGCCGTATGCCCACGAGCCCGGCGTGGAGAGGAATGCCCTGCTACCGGCCTCCTGCTCCGGTGCCGGAGGAGGTGCGGAGGACGTACGAGCGCGCGTGGTCCGACGTCCCTGACCCCGACGAGGATGCGTACGCCGCAGGGGTGGTGGGGATCCGCGGCCGTACCTCCACCAGTCGCCGCCGCCCCTCCCGACGAGGAGGATGACGACGACGACGACTTCGACTGGAGCGACCATGGGGAAGAGCGCGGCGGGCCGCAGATGCAGGAGGCCCTTGAAGCCTCCTTCCAGTCCGTCCACGACGACCATGTACAGCGAGCCAGAACTGCCTGCCAGCTCAAGGCGAAGGAGGCTTCCGAGCTGGATTGGGCTGAAAGACTCATCCTCCATGGATCTTGCCCTCCGCCGCAAACGTGCGCGCGAGAACCGGGCGGCCGCGAACGGGGCTGGCTCCTCCCGCCGTTCCTCCTAATCCTACAGCCTCCGAGCCAGCAAGTCCGTTTATGTAGAATAATGTTGGTGATGTGTAATAATGTATTAAACCTTTTATGTAATGCATTCTATGGAATGTATTAAACCTTTATGTAAGGAGCATGTGTAATAATAATGAATGTGTATTTCCAATGTGTATTGTCAAGAAGCTTCAAATCAGCTGCAGTTTTACCAACACAATCTCTGCATTCTCCAAGATCTTTAGCATTTCCAAGTGATGCAGAAAGCGCCACAATCCGGATGCATTAGCAAAAAAACAGAAAATGGCAAAATTGTTAATAGTTTGTAGAATTAGAATAATTTTATAGATGGAATTTTATAGATGCAATTTTATAGATGGAATTTTTTAGATGCAAATTTAAGATGCAAAATTTTATAGATGCAATTTTATAGATGATAATATTATGCATTTTGAAATAATATTGTGTGTATTTTGCAGAAACTATGGATCCAACGGCTCACAAGCCCTCAAAAGAAACACACCCCTGATCCAACGGCTCACAAGCGCTCGAAAGAAACACACGATCCGTGTGCTTCTTCCTTATTGGTGGGATTCCCTTTAGTCCCGGTTGGTAAAATTGCGCGGGAACAAATAAGCCCCTTTAGTCCCGGTTGGTGGCTCGAATAGGGATTAAAGGTCTGTTTCTTCCCGCCTTATTTCTTACCGCGCTTTCCACCGCTTCCCGCCTCCGTCTTCCTGCCATTTCTCACTATATATTTAGTCATGGTCTCCATTGGCATAGCACATCTAAACTCATATCTGCAACCTCATCACTCTCCCATGGCTTCCACCGTACCCACTCTAACCTACTCGGAGGCGGAGGCGCTTTGCGCCTCGAACTACCCCTGCCCGCCCAGCTACGACGTCCCCGCCGGCTGGAGGCTGAGCACCGGAGGCGTGCCGGTCCCTCCTGTCCCTCTAGGTTTGGCGCGCCGGGAGGCCATCACGAACCACTACTACCTCGAGCTCACTCCGGAGCAGCGGATGGATCCCCGCTGGGATCCCGACTACCGCCCGACTTGGGACGCCTTCTTCATCAATCGGCGTGAGAGGGCGCTTGCCAGGTACGAGGAGGACGGCCCGCCTCCTTCGAACTTCAACGAGGCCGGCCGTCGACTGTGGTGGGGCGGCCGGACTCTCCAGAGCGTCATGGACTACATCACGGCCGGCGATAACCCCCGCCTGCGCTACCCTCACTTCCAGTCTAGGCGAGCGCCGCCCGACGACAGCGACGACAACGCCGGCGACTACGACGACTACGAGGACGAGTATTATAGGCCTAGGCAGGAGTATGACTAACCTATGGTTCATCTATGTACCCAAGAGTGTTGTCATTAACTACTTCTGGTCTAGCTATGACGACGATCGTGTAAAATGTATTCTTTATCTCTGAATTTCCAACTAATGATCTTTAGCATCTGAATAAGTAATCTGGTTTTGAGTTAGTTATGCAAAAGATAAAAGTTAATGCATTTTTTAATTCAAAATGGCAAAATGGTTAATAGTTAGAATAATTATTTTATAAAACAAAAATGGTTTTGAATTAGTTATTCAAATTCAAACACTTTTCATGTTGAAAGTTTAGAGAGATTCAAAAATTTGCAAAAGATAAAAGTTAATGCATTTTTAATTCAAAATGGCGAAATGGTTAATAGTTTGAATAGTTAGAATAATTATTTATAAAACAGAAAATGGTTTTGAATTAGTTATTCAAATTCAAACACTTTTCATGTTGAAAGTTTGGTCAGATTCAAAAATATGCAAAAACTGCTTAATTCAAATGTTTAAAAAATGTCCTGGTGCTGTTAAAAAAAATTGAGTTGCGCGCGCAATTTTTGGGCATTTAGTCCCGGCTTGAGCCACGGGCCGCGACTAAAGGTCTGGGTAGCGCGCGGGAACGCGAAAAGCCCTCCCACCCCTTTAGTCGCGGCCCGTGGTTCAAACCGGGACTAAAGACCCCCTTTAGTCGCGGTCCGTGGCTCAAACCGCGACTAAAGGTCCCTCCACTACTTAATGCACGGTTGGATTTCCTTAGCCATTTTTCATTGAAGACGAATGCAGAGAAGCAGAGGGACGCCGTCAGGCTGCCAAAATCCACCGCCGATTCGTCGCCGTCCGACCTCCCCCGCCTTCACCGAGCCCCTCTGCACGCTCCTGGTGAGCCTCTAGTCCTTCTGGACCTCCTGTTCTTCCTCCTCTCCCCTTGTTTCGCCCTGCCGCCATGCTCCTTTTCCGGAGAAGGAGGCGACGGCGGCGCGGCGGCTCTGTCGCGGACGATTCCGTCGTTCTGGTGGTCCACTAGGTCCAGGAATAGGACTTCGAGGTGCAGTGCGGCGAGGCGGCTCGATGGTGCGGTCTACGATGCGACGGAGCAGCGCACGCGCCGGCGAGCTCGATGGTGCGGTCTACGACGCGACGGAGCAGTGCACGCACCGGCGAGCACGGCGGATGAGTAGGAGGTGGTCTGGGGGTCGGGGATTTGCTCACCTCGAAGAAACGTGGCGGCGGCCGTGGAGAATTCCGGCGACGAGCGCGCTGGACGGTTGGGGGAGACGACCCCGACAGGTGGTCCCCACCTGTCGGTGAGAGAGGGAGGAGGGTGAGCGGGCTGGGCTGATGCTGGGCCTCGGGACGTCTCCCCTTTTTTTTTGGTCATTGTCATTTTCTTTTTCTGTTTCATTATTTGAACTTCAAATCTTGATTCAAAATGAATTCAAATTTTTGTTAGAATTTTAGATGTTGTTAGAATTTTTGTAATTTTAGATGTTAATTTTAGTTGTTAGAATTTTTTTTGTTAGAAGTAATTTTAGATGTTAATTTTAGTTGTTAGAGATGCAAATTAGGTGTTAGAAAAAATTAGATGTTAATTTTAGATGCAAATTAGATGTTAGAAAAAATTAGATGTTAATTTTAGTTCTAAAATTAGTTGTTAGAGATGCAAATTAGATGAAAAAATTTAGATGCAAATTACATGTTTGAAAAAATTAGATGCAAATTAGATGTTAGAAAAAATTAGATGTTAATTTTAGTTCTAAAATTAGTTGTTAGAGATGCAAATTAGATGTTAGAAAAAATTAGATGTTAATTTTGGTTTCAATTTTAGTTTTGTAAGTTCAAATTTAGGTTTATTTTAGAATTGGGAAAGATGATCTATTTGCATATTCAGATGATCTATTTGCATATTTTAGAGTATGCAAAAAGATGATCTATTGCATATTTTGTAGTACTGTTTTGCAAAAAAGATGATCTATTTGCATATTTAAATATGGAGTAATTGATTTGTAGTAATTTTTAGTAATTCATTTGTAGTAATTTTTAGTAATTGATTTGTAGTGGATATATTGTGACTTGTATTGATTGCTTTAGTAATTATTTATAACAATTGATACTCATTTTATTTGATGCGTTTTGAAATAATATTGTGTGCATTTTGCAGAAACTATGGATCCACCTAGTCCAATCCGCAGAGACCTAAGACAGGAAGAAATTCTCGAGAATATAATCCACGACGCCCCAGGTGCTGATCCAGCCGAATCTCCGTCGTCGTATCTGAACCCCTCCGGGGATGGAATGGAGGTGACCGAAGTGAGGATGAAGCCGACGGCTCCGATGATGGAGAAGGCGATAGCTCCGATGATGGAGAAGCCGGTGGACCCTTAACGAAGTCCGGCGAGGTATATATATGAAGTTCGGCGATCAGTAGATGCACTACTTGAATTTATATATGAAGTTCGGCGATCAGTAGATGCATTACTTGAGTTGTATATATAAATTGACGAATGTTTCTTCTCTTAGGCCTCCACATCGAGCAAATCTTCCAAACGAGGCCCGACCAAAAAGTTGGCCCCATCTACGCATTATACATTTGAGGTCATATCCCCTACGGGCGAACCGAAGGAACCCAAGAAGGCTGCCGATGTATTTAGAAAACAATGCGGAGTTCTGGTTAGGGATCACGTCCCGATCACCGTTCGAGACTGGAATAAGCGCAAAGGGGCGAACGATAGTGAGTATGTCGCCGAAAGGTACAAAGAGGGTCTTTGGAATGACCTCATGGCACATTTCACCCTGCCAGAATTTGAGGATCCTGCCGACACTGCAAAATTGAGGAAGAAAGTCATGAAGTGGACTCTTACGAAGATGGCCGAACTATTCCGGGTGTGGAAGAAAAGATTATGGCAAGAATATCTGAAGAAAAAGACTGCTCCAGTATTCGAAGGCTATCTAGCGAAGCAGGCGAATCACTGGAACGCATTTAAGGAGTACAAGGAGTCACAAGATGCCAAGGCGATGTCAGTAAGGAACAAGAAAAATGCTGACAAGAAAAAATATCACCATAAATTGGGGCCAGGGGGCTACGAGACTGCCATGCCAAAGTGGGATAAAAAAGAGCAAGAGCTGCTTGCTAAAGGGATCCAACCAGAATGGATGCGCGAAGAATGGGAATTGAGGGCAAGAAATTGGTTCCTTGCGCATGGGGGTTCATACGAAACAACAGGGGACCTTATTTGCAGTGACGGGATTAGGATACCCAGGGAAAATTGGCTTAAAGTGGTGAAAGAAATTAAAGAGGGGAAGTTAAAGTTCCGTCCCGATAGAGAGAAAGACTTGCTGACACTGGTCCTCGGGAATGACGAAAAAGGAGGACGAACACGAGGCTTTGGCCCTTCCGTCCCGTGGTGGCTTGGGTTTGCCAAAGACGTAGAAACTTACAGAAGCCGAGCGAGAGCAAAGCAGCGACAGCAGGAGGAGGAGGGAGACAAGTTCAACCAGTTGCTTGCCAGAATTAACCACCAGCAGCAGCAGATTGACGAACTTAGAGGAGTAGTGCGCCCGCAAGATCCTGTACTCGATATTACCGCCGGTCCATCTCAGCGGAAAAAGCAGCGTGGGTGACTCGGAGGTCCCGGCTGACGATGCACGGCGGATGATAGATGGCGGTCCCGGCTACCCCGTGGATGGAATCAAGGATTCAATATCTTGTGAGCTCCATCAGAAATTGAAGAACATATCCATGAAGGTGGCGGTCGGATATGCTTTACCTTGTCCACCTGACGCACGCTGGCAAGACCGTGAGATTCCAGCTGGCTATGCTAAAGTCGGGGTGGATGAAATCGTATCGGGGTTTCATGATATGGAGCTTGACATCCCTGGACCTGAAGATGAGAGGACACTCGGAGAAGTTGTGGGTGATATCATTCTATGGGACAAGAACTACATCAAGTTTCCAGGCTCGACGCCAAGGACAACACCGCCTCCGAGTCGTCGCAGGTCACCTACACCTCCATCACCTCCAAGAAGCACACCCCATGACTACGACCACCACAGCGCGAGTCCATCTCGATCTCCGCCGCCGGACTTGGGTCGGCCGTCTTCGCCGCCCCTTTGCCCGCTAAGGACAATAAGCGGAAGCGTGCTCCGTCGATGAGTACTAACCGACGCAGCAGCCCAAAACGACAAATGTCGCCCCTCCCAAGAGTACCTCATAAGAATCTTCCCATCAGAACTTACGATCGTACTGACGAGCAAACCGCAGCGATCGCAATGGCCGAAAAAGATGCGCATTTTGCAAAGATGAAACCCAAGCCCGCCCCGGTATACACCGAGAAGCAAAAAGCGTGGGCACGTGATTTTCTGAACACAAAATCGCAATATGAGTTGCACCATAAGCCAGATGACTATCTACGCACACTTCGGAAGGAAGTGGAGAAGAGCAAATCAAGTAAAAGTGCAAGCGGGAGCAAATCAGGTAAAAGTGCAAGCGGGAACAGAAGGGACGTTCCCCAGCTCGGAGAACAGGCCAAACAATCGATCCCATCCCTCAAGGTGTTATCCGAAAACGTTCCCCAGGTGCTGCAGCAGGATATGGAAGAAGCTGCGAAGTTGGCGGCCGCTATGGGTGTGACTGTTGCTGAATTGCTAGGTTCCCAAGACGACAAGTTACCCAAGGCTGATGTTGTCCCTACATATGTCCCAGGGAAGCCTTTGGTCAGCAAAGAGAAGTTGGAACAACTGCCAACACAAATGCGGAATTTGCATGAATGGTACTTGAGTGTGGTAGGGGGGGGGGGCAGAACAATGATCGTGGCGAAAGTCCCACATGAGTACTTCTTCCGACCCGAAGAGGTCCATGTTGACTTTTCAGAAATCTTCCAGTTATACAATTTCGACGCCCTCGACAAAACTCTCATGAGTTGCTATTGTCTGTAAGTTGTTGAATTCATTGTCTACATATAAGTTGTTCAGTTTTTCAGTTGTTCAGTTCATTGCATGTAATTATCCTCATTATATCCTTTTGTACTCTATTATGCAGAATGAAGATCCGGGAATGTAAAAAAAGATCTATAGTGTTGGGTTCATTGACCCAGATAAAGTAAATATATATTCGCTAACGACGAAACCCGACGAGACGGCGGATAACCTTCTAAGGTTTCTAACGGAGCAAATTTCTGTGACCACATACTGTTTCCTTACAACTTCCAGTGAGGGTCTTACTCTGTTGTACACATTCACTTTTGCTTACTCGATGTTAAGTGTAATTGATGAGTTACTGACGTATATATAAACGTGTGCAGGTTCCACTGGATTCTGCTAGACATTCAAGTTGATAAGGGAATAGTTGAAGTCATGGACCCATTAAAGAGACACCTGGAAGAGTTCCGCGACATGCAGGACATGCTCCAGAGGTAATTTTCGCGCTATATCGGTCTCTTTCGTTGATTTCATGAGATATCAGGTAATGAATAACTCATTCATTAATTCATTTTCTTTGCCGGGCAGGGTTTGGAACCTGTTCAGGAGTGTGGTGACGGGTTCCTTTAGTGAGAAGCTGACGTTTACTCCGGTCACGGTAAGTAGTACGAGATATGTCCGCGCATCTCTTTAATTCTAGTTTCAATACAATTATGATGCTAGATTATTATTTTGATTGAATTCTATTCTCGTAAAGTGCGCGAGGCAGCCACCGGGGACGAATCTATGTGGATACTACGTTTGCGAGTTCATTCGCACGTTTACCACTGAGCACAATGATTATAGACTCTACGTAAGCAATACATTCACAACATTATTTTATTACCGTCACTTTTTGTTATCATGATTGATGTTCATATTGATCTCCTTTTCTTATATAGTTCGAGAGAATGCGGGATCGGCTCCTACCAGAGCAACGCCTACTAGGAATTGCAGAGGAACTGGCGGGATTTTTGATGAAAGAGATGGTAGACGACGCCGGAGAATTTAGTGTGAATAGGCGCTACTGATGATCCCCGGCCGTGTAATCGAATAGACGGGCTCTAGTCCCGGTAATTGTGATCTCCATGTAACTATCAAAATTGTATATATTTGTATATGCTCGATCGTAAGACAAGTTATTTATATATATGCACGAACGTGTACGGTATGTGGTAGCGTAGAAATACCGCTAAAAGAAAACAATTATCTTTGTATGCTCGAAGAAAGAAAATAAAAGAAAACAAATAAACCCTAAACCCTAAAGAAATAAATAAAAGAAAACAAAATTACCCCTTTAGTCGCGCCCGTTATACGAGCCGGGACTAAAGGGGTTGCCCCCAGCGCGCCCCGCAGGCGGCCACGTGGAGGGCCTTTAGTCCCGGCTGGTAACAGGCCCGGGACTAAAGGTTTGCCCTTTAGTCCCGCTTGTCCTGTCCCGGTTCGCGAACCGGGACTAAAGCCCCTCACGGGCCGGGACAGAAGGCCCTGTCTCCACTAGTGCATAGTTGAAATCGCAATCAAGAAAATGGCTTTATACGGTCAAAAATATAGGCTTCGTTTTTTTGAATACCCAGTCTCCAAATTCTAGGCCCGCCACTGCCGGCTACAAGTTCTCACCTATTTGGGTGAGCTGAGACATAGTGATATTCGGTCTATCTCGTGAGGTCTTCTATATTTTCTTACTCGGATAGTGGGGGCGAATTTAAGTGGGGCATGTACTCACTGATGTCTTCCCATACGGCTGATTTAGAAGTGTCTTTCTCCAATAGATTTTTGCATGGATGCAAAAAAATGTCACCTCATGTTGATGCCATCACATTTATTGTTTAACCCAAACTTTTATAATGATTTATCTTCTAAATTGTTAATTTGATTAGCGATCTGTTTCCACCCCTCGTCTCGACGAGCCTTGGACACTAGTTGTCGTGTTACTATGTTTTGATCCATTTTTACCAGTTGTCATGTTACCAACCACTAACTAATGATATCATTCACAAAACTACCAAAGAAGTATAATGCACGTTTTCCAGGCTACTATAATCAGTAACTAAGTAGTGTAAAATCTAGCAACCAAGCGATAACAATGGCAATTAACGAATAAAAATAGTTGTCAATCTATTTTCGTAGTTCTCCTCGTGACTAAGATAACCATGAAAAGAAAGTCAATCAGATATACTGTTTGTGAGATAAAATGTCTTTTAGGTTTAACATTGATAGTCTTAGTTGTGATGCACTAAGCTTAAGCTTTGCACGAACATGTCTTTTTGTCTCTCTGTCCCCCAGAGACGAATGATAGAGAGAAGATACAGAGAACAGAATCCATCCATGGATCCTTCGCCATTCATCGATCTAGAACCAGATCATGAGAGACCACTCACCCACCCACGAATTCACTCAACTTCTAGATGAGTTTCTGAGGGACCGAGATATCATACTAAGATCTAAAAAATCCATAAAATGTATATCACATGCCCGAATTAGATCGGCCCAGCTCTTTGGCTTGGAGAAATCGAATGAGTTTGAGCCAGAGACCGCGGGCATGTTTGCGGCCACCGCCCACTCCCATGGTCGATGGACCGGGGAGTGGGGTTTCCCTTGAAATTCTGTCACCGTGCGCCTTCAAGGACCAAGTTAATGATGTAGAATCAGAGTGATTGATGTCATTAGGACCGTCAATGAAAAGGGGATCAAAAACGAAATCGAGCTTTCAAGAAGGGAGGATTCCATGGCGGCCGGTAAGCGAAGTTTTCAATGTGGTATGATCATGTTAATTATATGTCAAACCATATAATTTGGTACGTATTCATGGCTAAAGTTATTCATCAATTACCGTTTACAATAAAGCACGCCTTACATTTTGGGATAAATTGACGATGATATTGCTATCTTTGGACGAACGAGAGGTCAGCTTGGAGATGCCCAGCTTTACGCACGTACAAAACTCTCCTTCGAACAGCCATGCCCCGTGATCAGATCAGGCCGACGAAGTGAGTACAGATTTAGGCAACCTGGTCGATCGGCGCAACGAGTTGGTTGGTTGCTACTCCGGGTGCAAGTTGCGTGATACGTGGAGAGCCGAGAGACCAACACGGAACCGAGGCGGGGCATGCACACGCAGAGCTTATGCTGTGTTCCACACTGCCTCGCCACCGCCTATAAAGCTTGCCCCTGGGCGGCCGGCCGGGCTCCTCACCCCTCACAACCAAAGGCAAAGCTGTCCACATTTCCCCTTAGAAAGGTCGAGAAAGCAGATCAACACTGTTCCTACAGCTACAGGTACTCGATCGCCATGGCTGGCAAGGAGGGTAAGGTGCTCCTGTGCGTGACGCCCGTCGTCCTCCTGCTCCTCGTCGAGGTGACCATAATGCTTCCATGGTATCGACGAAATAGGCCGTAGCCCCGCTATATTAATATAGCAACCAACCGATACAACCAACGGAACCGAAATGCTGGGGCAGCAGCAAACAAACACCCAAAGAAAAGAAAGAACAAAAAGAAGACATAGGCGGATTGACTAAGCTACAACGACTCGCAACCGCTGCGCCCTCTCCGAAGAATTACCACCACGCTCCTAGCATCGAATCAACGAGAACCAAGCAGCACCTTCAAGAAGGCACGCACACGCTGCTGCTCGGACCAGCGCACTGATCCTAGGGTTTCCCCCGGCACTCATAGGGATGCGGACAAAGGGTAGCCACGACGCCCTTCAGGAAGGGATGATGCCACCAACATGCGGCATCGCGTCGGTGTCGGCCGAGCCGACAAGGATTTCTCCCGAAAAACCCTGTCCACATTCCCTGCCGATCCGTAGCACCGAAGCCCCACAAGACGAGGCCTTGCCACCACCAAACTTGCCGCCCACCAACAAGCACCACCACGGTCACAAAGTCGTCATCGCCGTCGCACCGAAGCCGTCGTCCCGAGGTCTGCAAGACGGAGGCAAGGGGTAGTTTGTACCGGGGTCAGCAGTGCCGTGACCACGCGGGAGGGAACGCCTCCACCGCCCAAGGCGGTAGTCGACCGGACGCAGCGGCAGAACACACCAGTCCCGTTAGGTCCGGCCAGGCCCAGCAGGCCTGTAAAGCCTCCGTGGAGGCACACCAGTCCCAACAGGTCCAGCCGGGCCCGGATCCGGGCCCGTAAAGTCCGCCACCGCGCTGCAACAGGCCGGTCGACGTCACCGCTGCCCCCTGCACCATCTACCTCGCCGCCATCTGCAGTGCGTGCGCCAGGGCAAGCCAGCCCGCCCCGACCCAGATGGGCCCAACGGGCCTAGATCTGGGCCGTAGGGCCCTGCTGGCGTGGCCCGAGCACGCCGCCACCCGCCCCTGCGCTGCCCCGCAGCTCCTGGCAGCACCACCGGCCGTCGACCACCCAGCTATAGCCGGACCACCGCCTCCCTAGGACGCACCGCCGCCGGAGACTCGCCGCCCCGCGTAGCCTTCTCCGAGCGCGGGATGAGGACAGCCGCCGCCGTCGGCACCGCCCGAGCCTCGCTCGGCGGCCCGCGCCGACGGCGGCGGGAGGGGAGAGGCGGGAAGGGGGCCGAGGGGAAGGAACGGGGAGGGGCCGCGCCGGCCGCCGCGGGGGCGGCGCGGTCGCGGGCACGGGGGAGGAAAGGGAAGGGGCACGGCGGTCGTGTGGATTCATGCATGATTTGTATAGTATGGGTTGCTTAGCCAAACTGATAAGTTCCTGTTTCCTTCTTCCTCCGCAGACCACCGCTCCCACTGGACAAGCTCACGCGATCGGTAAGCACACACGCACGCACCGGCTGTTTGCCAATTCGAGTTGATCACTGAGCACAAAGAGCACGAGACCCTGCTTGATTGATCTTTTATAATTAGCTACCAGCTTCATTTCATGGTACTAATCGATTTGCTGCGGCGGTGCAGACCGCGGCGGCGCGTGCTGGTACCGGTGCAGCAAGTCGAGTCGGCCGAACCTGTGCCGGAGGGCGTGCGGCACGTGCTGCCAGCGCTACGGCTGCGTGCCGCCGGGCACCTCCGGCAACGAGGACGTCTGCCCCTGCTACGCCCACATGACCACGCACAACGGACGCCACAAGTGCCCATGAAGACCTAGCTTGCTTGCTCAACGATCAATCGACACCGGCCGTCTCATGCATGACATCGCAATCTCCCTGCGATGATCAACGACAGACCATATATATATATATATGCTGCATGATCGAAAATATTAGTAGTACGTATGTGAATGTGTGTGTGCGCCGCGCGTCTGTGCCAGTGCTCGACCAAGTGGATTTCACATGAACTAATAAATCAAGTGTTGGCTTTGTAAGTGTTTTTTTTTCGAAACACAGTACAACCGCAGACGCTTGCATACGCGTGCACACACTCACCCCTATGAACGCACACACTCACATTCTACCCCTATGAGCACCTCTGAACCACAGATGTCTCGCTGTCGCGGGAACATCGCCTCCCACTGAAGAATATTCCGCCTAAATAAGAAACACCAGTGTCTAATGAGATTTGAACTCCGATGGGTTGGGGGTACAAGCACCCTCCTAACAATCTTGCCTAAGAAAAGTTCTCGGTAAGTGTTTCCTTTTGGAGAAATTAACATATCTATGTCACATCGACGCATGGGACCTTGTTCTCTTGCATTGTACAGTACAAAATATCGGCCGCGCGCGTCCTTTCTCGCTGCAAATTATCGGCTCGGCCTACGAGGAGTTTTTGCTCGTAGTCTGCCAACACGGGCACCTTGTATCTTTGCTGCATGTGACCAAGAAATGGAGGCATCAGGGGGGGTAGCGCTACAGTTGCACCACACGGGTGCAAGAACAATCTTGAGAAAGCGCCAAATTCACACCGCAAACAGGACGTTGGCGCCTTCAAATGGCTTTACTAGGCAGAGCATTTTTCATGGATTGATGGACAGAAGTAGTATGTAATGCACAGAGACACAATTAAAAGCGCAGTATCGATTCAGACATAGAAGGTGAATTCATTCCTTTTCGCCTATATCAAAATCGAACAAATCAGTTAAATACACGTCCAGATATGATGGTGCAAACGTGCGATCAAGTCTATCCTTATATGTCTATGTCTAGTTAAGTGAAACTTCATCGTGGACATGTGTCGTGGTCTTGTAGTAAGGGCAAGTCCTATGGCGTCCCCATCTCGTGTCTGATTTTTTCTGGAATTGTCCTTGGGGAAGGGCAGGGGCTATTTTGCATACGGATCTAGTTTTAGCTAAAAAACAAGTTAACACAAAACAAAACAAAAATACAAAACACATAACAATTTTTTTTAGCACAAGTTGCGATTCAAAATCCATCGCGTCGAGCATCCATCGAAATCCGAAAATGACCCTGAGAAGACACATTGTTCATACAAACACACAAATAAGAGAAATATCAGGAGATCAATCGGCTCGAGGCATGATCTTGGCGGACTCAGCTTCAGTGACTTGTAGTGCACAAGTCACCGAGCGACTTGGGTGAATCTTGTCCCTCCGTTTTAGATCCGACGGACAAGATTCACCCAATCTGAAACGCAAAAATAAAACTTTTAAGAAAAACGAAAAAATCCAGAAATTCATAAATACATCGTTTTGTATTCTCTGAAAGTTTAATCCTATTTCGATTAATGGTTTGTGTATAAATAACGTTTTATATTTTAAACTAAAAAAGCTATGTATTCACAAACCATTGGTCCAAATCAGATGAAATTTTCACAGAATAATCAGATATCTTAAAAGTCTTAAAGCTTGACTAAAACCAATTAAAGTCTTAAAGCTTTACTAAAACCAATTAAATTTTAGTTTTAGAAAAACCAATTAATTTTTTATAAGATATATTTCATCCTTTATTTTATGTAGGTAAAAAGAAAGAAAAATATCTTGTCACCATCAGCACGGGAACTCTCTCTCTCTCTTTGTCCCCCGTACCTTTCTTCCTCTTCCTCCTTGAGTCCGATCTAACAATCCAACCCTGCGCGGCTCCACCGCCTGTCCTCTGCCGCCGTGCCTTAGCAGCTTAGAGCCATCCCCGACGCTACAATCCACCCGCCTAAACACCCAACGCCTCTCACGCGTGTCGCCGCCATCGCCGTTCCCGATCTTCCTCGTCGCGGGATCGCGTTCCTGCTATCCCCACCCCGTCGGCGATCTTTGGTCATTGGGGTTTCGGCCTTTCAGGTATTGGCTTGTTTTCGTCCAGTGATTAGTTAAAAAACCCGCTCACCTCCCGAATTTCTGGGTTTGCCGGTGCACACACTCGGCACACCATCTAGATCCGCCCCTGTCTTATGATTAGTTTTGGAAACCGTCCATGTCTTGCTTATATGATTCTCCCTGTAGAACAGTGTCCTGTTTGGATGTTTAGACTAATCAAAGTTGCCTTTTTGCTCTGTCTTTAGATATATAATTTAAGCAATTAATTACTTTTTGTTTCTTTAGGTCGTGGATTACTTGTTAGATTTGGACCTTTGATTGCACATTACACTCGATAAAATATTTCAGTTCATACTGTTCGTTGCTTCAACTTAATGAAGAGATGGCTAAAGAGGTGTTCCCCATATTAAACACTTTATAGATCATCTGTTTGATGGTGTATCCTAGCTTCTGTCGAAAGCTTATTTGTCTGCTCATATCAAGGAATACATTTATATCTCATGTTTATATCAAGGAATGTGGAACTCGTAGTTGCTTATGATGTGCCCGGGCTCCTTTACTCTAATTCTAAAATCTTGGCTGTTACTTTCCTTTCTTTGATAATGTGTTGATTATGTTCATCGGCATACATGACCAATGGCATCCTGGTAGCTGGTTTGAACTATCCTGCCTCCTAAAATTATATGTCAATCTGTAAAAGGTCTAGATGATACTGCAGGCCTGCCATTGCGGACATGCAGACTAGATGTGTTGATTTCCTTTTTGTTTGCCTCCCATGTTTTTGTCCTAGATGTGCTCTGTGGATTGTATAAATTTTACCCTAACCATGCTTGGTTTTAGTTTCCTGTCAAAATTCCGAGATGCATAACAAGTATTAGAGTATCTCTAGCAGATCCTAGAAAAGGCCCCGGCCCAAAAAATAACCGCCTCTTCGGGCGCCTAACCCCGGAAAAGGGTCCGTCCAGATCCCAGAAAAATGGCCAACCCGGAAAAAAAATTTCCGGGACGCAGGATATTTCAGCCCCCGTGCTCCATATCTTCCATTTCTGAGTCGATTTTTCGTGTAAACTGAAAAGCCAAGCGCCGGTTGGCGGGAGGGAAGTTTTAGCCCAACGGTCACCGGACGCCCCTGACTCGCCGGAATCCGGCGAAGTTCTGCCACCGCGCTCCGATGCAGTCTATATCCCCTCTAATTTTTGGTAGATAGGCTCGATCTCAACCAATTCCGGTCGTTTCCGGCTGATTCCGATGAACTAGACGGAGATTGACGATGGTGGCGGTGGCGCACGGGAATCGGGCACGGCCAACATAGAGGCGCGTGCCGTGAACGAATCAGTCAGCTAGCTCGCGTGTGGATCCATCACGGCCGTACTCCAGTCGATCCAGCAGCAAGCTAACTAGCTAGCTCCCGTCCACGCTTGTACTCCAGATCGATCGCTCGAGTAGCTAGCTAGCTAGCTCGCATCTCTAGCCAGCGCGCGTGCCGTGTACCAAGCTAGTACTCCAGCACTCTGGCCGGCTAGGGCAGGGGCGCGGGCGGGCGTGGTATGGGTGGTGGGAGGAGGGAGACGGGGAAGAAGAAGAGGAAAGAAAAAAAAACTACTGATTTGTGTGTCGAGTGCATTTTAGGGGTCTTTTTCCGGTATCTGTTCCGCGAGAGCAAAATTTGGTTCTGTAAACTGTTTTTGGTCAAACATGAAACGCGTTTTCTGGGTCAAGATTATCCGGGATCTGCTAGAGATGCTCTTAATCTGTCTGCCATGAACCAACTGTTTTCCCATAAATGATTAGGTGCAATGTGGACTTGTGCTGAGTGTAGCTTGGTACCTATCATCTGAGTAAAACATTAACCTATATGTTTGGTTACCTCATCAGTTATTAATTTATTACTGAAAGTGTTCCTGCACTATATAGCGAGATTATGTCTGTATCTGGAAGTCTTTGGTTGTTTGTTTGTTATTACTGTCTTGGTGCCACGTTAACACATGTATTTCTACTTTCTAGTGCAAATTGCGACTGTTTTTTTTTTTGGGCACTGGTCACGTGAGGTAATGCCTATGAGGTTAGTTGGAATGAAATATAATTTCTAATCTCTAACTATTGTTCCATTGCAGTTGTTGCTGGCAGATTCAGCTAGGCAATAATCATGAGTCTTGCGTGTCTCGTATGCCATGGCATGAGCAGCCCGTCGCACTCTCTAAGGAGCTACTCAGTGTCGAGTTCGGAGGAGGAGAACCGATGCGGAGCTGTTGTTTCCTGCTTAACTCGGAGAGTAGCACCGGCTGGATCTGCTAGTGTTGGGACATCAAAGGTGACCCCCTTTCCATCCATGGCAACTGGTCAAGGCACCGAGGGAACTCCTCGCCTTCAACGAAGCCGTGCTGTGTCAAGGGACCTTGTCAGAGACTGGAATTTTGATGAAGCCATTGTCACAAACTAGAGTAGGCGTCAACCGTTCCCAGTTGGACTTCGCACTCGTACTTATTCAGAAGGAGATTCCATCATTTGGTGTACATTTTTTGCTAGTATACATCTGGAAATCCATGTCTATCATTATTCAGTTGCTGGGAAAATGCTCACAAGAGTGATGGCACTTCTCATGGGCAGTCTGTGGCTTGATAATATATGAAGGTCAACATGTGTAGTTAGTTAAATTTTAGGGTATTTTTCCTATTTCTAAAGTGGTATGTTATCCTGTACTTCCTGTATATTATGAAATATCTTATTTCCTATAATTGCTGGAAAATGGTGCTTTGAATTTTGACGTATTGCAGTTGACGTCATGAACATGTGATGCCTCCAATTTCAGTTTTACAGAAATAATTAGCAAGACATTTCTCATCCAATGAACCTATTTTCCATCTCAGGTTGTCAAACAAAATATTATTTCATTTCTTAAATTGCTGATAGAAAAAATGCTGAGTTCACAATCACCAAACATAATTTCCAAACAAATGGATCATCTGCAGGTTTGCACAAAAAGAAGGATGGTGAACTTTCTCTTTTACAAGAATGGCAGACATTGCTGGTGAAAATTCCTTTGGTCTGTACTCTGCCTTCATTAAATCGCAACCGGGGGCTTGAGCAGAGCCATTGCTTCTTTTATCTTCTCCATTGCAGATTGTAGCGTTGACAGTGCAGCGGCATAGGAGATACGAACACCTGTGTCATCTCCAAATGCATCCCCGGGGACAAGCGCAACCTGTAACGCGATACAAATGAAAACACCTAAGATATCTACCCACCTTTTGATCTTTTTTCAGGAACATATGTAGACTGACATAATCAAAATAAGTGAAGCATTTACCTGTGCTTTTTCTAGCAGGAACATGCAGAGGGTCTCAGAGTCCTTGATAGTGCCAAAACCTTCTACCTCGGACCCGTAGTAGGAGCTGAAGTCGATGAACAAATAGAAGGCACCCTGTAAATTGGAAAACTTAGCTACATTCCTGATATAGATATTTTCAGTCTCGACCAGGCTTTGGATCTTTCCACAGGCTGACTACTGTAGACTTACCTGAGGTTCTGATATTTTGACTCCCGGCAGTTCCCTGAAACTTCTGACAAGGTAATCCCGGCGCTCCTGGAATGCTTTGACCATGGTTGAAACTGCTTCACCACCGGCATAACCTAGGTTCAAGGCTGCAAGCCCTGCCTTCTGCGATATACTACTGGCGCCAGATGTGTACTGTGTAGTAAACAAGGTACTATTACCATGACACATACAAAAAATTCAAGATTATAGATCTGAGATCCAATTTCTACAATATCATTTGGGCACTGTCGTCATAGGGGATCAAAATAAGTTCTGCATGACTATGTTTGTTATATCTTCGATTAGTAAACACGGTTGCACTGGACCTAATGGTGGGTTGGTGGCTGCTGTTTAATAATTTAGAGACTCAGGTTTGCGTTCTACTACCAGTGAATTGGCCACTTACAAATACATTGTATTCCCAGAATTAAGGAGGCAAACACAAACTCAGGTTCTTTCTGAACTGAACCTACATTTCGAACCATCACCAAAAAATGTTCAAAAAAACCATCACCAAAGAATAAAACAGTGATAACTATATGGGGAATCAGGAAGTTGCAACGTTCTGTGGCACATATAGTAGCACAAAATGATTTAGATGAAGGAAACGAGAAATGAATATCCACCTGGCTTTGAATCTTTCCACACGCTGAGACAAAATGTTTAGGGGCAGCTAAGTATCCAAGTCTCCAACCAGTCATCGCAAAAGCCTGTAAAATTTATTGTCATTAAATATTCAAAAAGTATTTCAACGTGAGCTAGACCATTTTAAAATAAACTTGCTAGATCCTGCAAATCTAGAAACCAAATAATCGAATGAACATCGACATCTGTTTCTTCAGTTACCAAGTCTTTGAAAGAATACTAAAGTATGCTCCCTCCGCTTATTTACGTAAGGCATATTTTGACTACTCAAATCTAACGATTGACTTAATCTAATAAATTTGGGTTGTATTCCATGAAACTGATACTATTGGTTTTGGAAAGAGAGAAGCGAACATAAGAACCAGCTACCTTAGAAAACCCATTTACAGTTAATGTTCTGTCCCACATTCCAGGTAATGCAGCAAAGCTTGTGTGTTTAGCAGGATGATAGATAATATGCTCATAGATCTCATCAGACAGAACCTGCAAATCATTAATAGTAGGATCCATCAACAATCTTGATGAAGCGCTGATGCAAAACATCTCCAATAATCTGAATAACATACAAAAGATCAAAGTGCAGACCAGTAGCCTAGGATGCTTCTTGACTATAGCAGCGATCTCCTCAAGCAACTCCCTAGGATACACAGAGCCTGTTGGATTAGATGGAGAGCATAGAATCAAGAGCCTTGATTTTTCAGTGATGACGGAGGCAAGTGACTCTGGCTTTAGCAGGAAATTGTTTGATATGCTTGTCGGGAGGATCACTGGTGTTGCACCAGCCAACCTAGCCATTTCAGGATAGCTGACCCAAAATGGTGCTGGTATCAAAACCTAAAATAATATGAAAGTCAATATTTTCAAAGAGCGGGATGCAAACCATTGAAGTGCTAAGAATATTAATACGTGCTAAGAATATTAAGACGCTACAGTTATAAGGCTTGTTTACTCCAGATTACGCTACAACTATATGCAGTTGAAATAAGAAAAATCAAGCAGTCAGTTAGGCTTGTAAGTTCTAAATATATTTTCTAAATAAAAGATGAGTTGCTAGATATGGAAGAGAAGCCCCTGCTGCCCCTGCTTCTGAAGATCCATACAGGGAACAACAAAATGACGGCAGGATATTACAAAGCTTATAAGCTATAAAACAAATTTCTCCTGAAAATTTGCGGTGTACATAGTAGATGACAACTTTACCTCGTCTCCAGGTGAACAAACCGCAAGAACAGCTTGTGTAATGCACTGCTTAGCTCCATTGCTCACAAGTACCTGATCTGGGCTGTAGGACAGACCATTCTCCTCTGCATATAAAAAAAAGAACAACGAGGAAGTCAGTTAGACTAGTTATCCAATCTTGATACTCTGCAAACAAGGAATTCATCCGCGCACACACACACCCTGAAGCTTGTTGCAGATAGCCTTTCTCAGCTCCATTGTTCCGGCATTAGGTGTGTACCTTGTAAAGCCATCCCTGATTGCATTCATCCCAGCCTGGACAGAAAAGCAGATTTCAAATTGCTGAATCCAACCTGTTACAACAACAGCACGTGCCTGAAGAGTGCATTGCTCTGAAGTCTACTATTGAGTTTGGATGAAACAAGCGGAAACACGAAGCTAGCGAATGACTGATTTTTCTTGACGCTGGTTGGACACAGTTAAACTGACTAGCAATCTGACGATCCTAAATCCAACATTCAGAAACACGTTGCTAAAGATCCAGATCATCCCGCGATCCAGGCACCAGGAACGGAGAGCAGCACCTCTGTTTCTTCCCCCTTTCCCATTGCTAATCAAGAAAAAAAACGGAACGGGTGGTCACCTCGGCGATCGGTGCGGGCGTATCGAAGTCCGGCTCCCCGGCGGCGAGGCCGATGACGGGCACCCCGGCCTGGCGCAGAGCGCTGGCCTGGTCGGTGATGGCCATGGTCTTGGAGGGCCGCAGCGCGCTCACCCGCGGGCTGATGGAGTGTCCACCGCCTCCGCCCTCACCGCCGCCATCCTGGACCTCCTCGCCCCCTGCCTCTCCCACGACGCCCTGCGACCAAAAAAACGGGCAAAATCTTGACAAACCGGGGATGAACAGGCGACAAATCGAGGTAGGCAGTGCTGGTGACTCACTTGGAGAAGGAGACGGAGGCTGCGCCGGGGGATGGTTTGGTGGGAAGGGTGAATGACGAGGAGGAGGAAGAGGAGGGGGTTGAGAGGGAAGAAAATGCCATCGGAGTAGTTTGTTTTGGTGTGCGGTGAAGTTGCAGGGGTTATATTTGGGCAAGGGATGGTGGGGGTGGTAGGTGGCCGGCGACCGGGGTTTTGCAGGCTGCTGCTTCTTGTTGGGGGAAAAGAGTGGCAAAAGGATGTGAGGGTTGTTGGCTCGAAGGGTGAAACGGGAGCAATGACGCCCCGAGCTCCTGGCCTCCTACGGCCACCAACATCGTCATGACACAGTTGATCCGTTTATCAGAAGAGTTATAATTAGACAGATGCCATTGCAATTCTTAGCTATTTGTGAAGTGCCACTACCACATATCGACTCCCTCATCGCCTCCACGAGGCGGCCGCCGCGATCACCGTCTCCCTCATCCACCGCCCTCTGCGCTGCTGGGCTAAACTCGTGCATCGGACGGTGCCGGCGTTGTATCCTCCCATGACGGCGTGAGATGGCTTGGACCTGGGCAACGACACCTCTTCCACGGCGACGGTGACCACCGCAGCTTTTGGCGGCGTCCCGGCCGTCCTCTCGGAGGCGCACGACCTAGGTTCTTCAACGCGAGGGGCGTGGAGGTGTCCTTGACACGATGTCGCAGCTCTGGATCTACGACTGAGCTAGCAAAGCTGGTGATATGTGGAGCATGGATGATCGATGATTTTGTTTTCATTGTTTTCTTTTGCATGTAAAAAGAAAGGTCAAGATATGGTTTAGTATTCCATTTCTTCATTTTGTATCTTCTTTATTCATTTGTGCAATGTAATATTCCAATTAAATGTTCTGAAAATACTCAAATATTCGTTAAACTCTCTATTCTTTATTTCGTTTCATTGCATATTTTCTCTATTTATTTGTGTTTAATTTGTATTATTTAAGGATTATCTAATATTATATTTGAAACTTAAATTTCTAATTTTATTCTCAGTTGCTCATGTGATGATGTCATTGTGCTTTGTGCACTATTTATCTATACTATTCTCCACTATTCGAATTGTGCTCAAAAGTTGAAAATTCAACAAAGATCATGTCAAAAATTTATTGCACTTACACCAATAAACTAATTCTAACTTGTCGACTTAAGATAAAAAATGATCCTTTGACAACCTTCATAAATTTGTTTTAATTTTTTCAGGTTTTTCATATGCATGATACCTAGAATCTACCCTGTTTGAGTATCTATCCTACGTGCTCTTGAAAATATTTTCCTTTTGCTACTCTCTTCATCACCAAATATCAGATGCATTTGATTTGTCAAGACAAAGAATTGACTAATAGTTATTACTTAATTGTTATATGCTTCATGAGAATAAAATTGAAATTGTCCCCATGAGTCAAATTACACCTGAAGCCAAGGCAAAAAATCTAAGTTGTTACTCCTTCAATTGAGAATCATATTTCTATTCTTTCTATTCGTTTATACATGAGTATTTCACACGACCTAATTTTTATGGGGTACAAGCTTTGGTAACAAAGTGAATGTGCTATCATCCGGTTAATTAACCAATTATACATTTTAGGGTTAAACTCCGTTCAACGAAACCTTCGTGTACCATGTTTCTTGAAGATTCTCCCCCGTCGTACGTATTCTAAATTAATTTATTTGATATATATGTTGTACTTTTTATATTTTTTAGTCAAACATTACAAACTCTGACCACAAAAAAGCAAGGTAATTTGAAATATAATGGTAGCAAACATTATGTGCTTAAATGTATCCTAACGGTTGATTAACATAACTTATATCTGTCCTTGAAAAAAAATAACTTATATCTTGAGAGATATAAGTTATCTAAAAAAAATATCTTGAGAGCATAATAATTGTCTAGTCCTATTCACATTTTCTCAGATCGGATCCAACGATCAGCAACTCCCACGGCTCCACGGATCTCCGACCTTTATCTCCCAACCTTCCGCACGCCGGCTGGGCCAGTAAACATCTCCCCATCGTCTTCTCCGTCACACCTACCAGCGGAGGTGAGGGATCTCACCTCCACCTCCTCATCCATGGCGGCGCCGAGCTGGATCCGGCTGCCACGCGCCACCCTCATCCTGCTCCTGCTCGCCCTCCACCTCTCCCTCTCCCTCGCCGCCCAGTTCGAGGGCTTCGACTCCGACGAGCTTCCCTCCGCCACCGCCGCCCACCTCGCATCCCCCGACGATGACGAGGAAGGACTCGACCTCGACGTTGACCTCCCGCCCGCGCCTCCCATCTCCGTCTCCGTCTCCGCTCCTTCCCCTCCCGTGACCACCACCACTGCCGCAAACCCTAACCTTAACCCCACGCCTCCGAATCCCACTCCCTCGCTGGATTTCTGGGACGAGGACGAGTTCGAGGGGATCCCCGTTCCAGAAGCGGCAACCTCCGGCGACTCCTCCACGCCCGCGGAGACCAACTCGTCAGATCCCTCTGCTGAAGCAGCGGCCGAGGCGGCGCCGGCCCCGCCGAGGGGCCCGGCGGAGCTCCTCCGCGCGTTCTCCATCGAGATCGGCTGCGTCAGCTTCCTGATCTGCTTCCTGCTCAACTACTTCACCGGGAAGAAGCAGAACGAGGCGATCGCGCTGGCCTGGGCCACCAAGTTCGCCACCAGGGACTCCATCTTCGACAAGAACTTCAGCCTCCTTGGCACCGGCGACGGGAAGGACACGCCGCTCCTGCTCAAGGAAGGCCAGGACGTCTTCAAGTTCTACGCCAGCGGCAGGCGCTTCTGCCAGGGGATGCTCGCCACCATGGAGATGCGTGCGCGGCACGACCTGCTGTCCAAGCTGGTCGAGCTCGTCTTCCCCAGGAAGGACACCATCACCTTCGAGGTGGTCATGAACGAGGAATCCATGGACCACGTCATGGTGGCTGTGGCGAGGAAGAAGGCGGCCAAGGCGATGCAGAAGGAGGAGAGGGATCTGCAGAAGTTTGCCTCTGTTCTCGCTTCCGCACCTGCCGGGAAGAAGTGGGTTGCGGATGAGCTTGCAGTGGTGGCCGAGTCTAAGGAGGTTGCTGGGGATATGATCAGTGAGGCTGTGCTAGATCAGGTGAGGTTTAATTGCTTTACTTACATTCCAAACTTTGGTTATATACGTACAGCTGAACTTGGTAAGTTTGCTACTGATTTAGATCCATTGAAATTGAGCTAGTATAACTCTATAATTGTTTAAGAATAGCACGAGAGAAGAAAGGTGGAATGTTTGTGTCTTGAGTACCGGTCACACTTTCTTGAATTACGTTTTTAATCACAGACGTGGAATCTGGATATAAAGTGTAAAGGAGGCAAATCGTCAGTTACTAAATTGAGCATCTACCTTTCAGGGAGAATTAGCATCAATTGAATCCCCATGTTTATGACTAATGTTTCATGTGGTTGGCATCTTTTAATATTGGTGTTGTACTATTAAGTGATGATAACAAGGCATCTGTTTGTACGCTAGCACCTGATGATGTCTTTAAGTATGGTTTTATCGATTTTTAAAATGCCATATTTGTCTTGGGAATGGTTCTTAGGGCAGCTGTTATGGAGATTTTGTGCATGATGAAGCCTCATTGTGATATGGAAGGAGTATCTTTAAATTCTACTATCATAGTCAATAGTTCAATTATGCTTGAGTGCTGGACTTGCACCTAGCCACCATATTATTTGTGATCAAGTAACTTGACAATTTCTACAAGAACAAAGCTATGTGCATCGTTTAGCTATTCTGCTTTAGAAGCAGATGATGTTGTAGTTAAGGCCCTACTTAGCTTAGGATTTTTGCTAGAAACTGGCTTGATGCTCAACTTTATTGAGAAGTAGGTACGGTAAAAAAATAAGCTTGTTTTTTGGCCTTGATCTAGGTTGTAAGCACCCAACTCTGAGCTCAAGCCTAGCTAAATGATCTTCCATAAAACGTGAAAAATCAATAGAACCTACTTTGAGGTTATTGTAATTTAGTGTGACTTTACCAGATCAATCAATGATACACAGTTATATACTCTTCACAATTCTTCCTCTGCAGGTGCTTGGTGAGAAAGCATTCGAGAAAATGGGGAAGTGGTTCATCTCCCTTCATTTTTCGGATCAACTGGCAGGCTCCTACAAGAAGGTCCTCTTATTCAAGTTTGTGCTGCCAGATGTGAACAACATGGGTGAGATGACAAAATTAGTTGCTCTTGTGCCGTTCTACATTGATTTGATTGGACGTTACAAGCTGAGCTCACATGTAAGTACCTTCTGTCTCTTCCTCCTGGTTCAGTGATTTTCTTGTCACGTGTTATAAATCTTTCCTGTCCATGCTAACTGCAGGCACGCTCGAAAACTGATGCTGCTAGGACAAAGGCTGCCCAGGAGGCATTCAGGGAGCTTCAGGGTGTGAGGCAGGAAACCCTGATGAGGAAGAAGCTTGAAAAGAAAAAACTTCTGGAAGAGGCAGAAGCCAAACTGAGCGCTGAGGTACTCCGTAAGAAAGAGGAGAAAGAGAGGAATCGGCAGATGAAGAAGGGAGCGCCCAAAGTTAAAATGCTACGCTCTTAAGAATCTGTCATAGCTATTGGCCTTCGCCTATTCACTCGCTGATTAGCCTATATAGTTCAGCATCGGCCAATCTCTTTCGTGTTCCAATTTTGGGCCATCAGATTTCCCTGTTCTGAGAATCAAGCAAAAGGAAGGAGAACAAATCTGCTGACACGTGCTCCGTTGCAAGCTATGTGAATTGGCTAGACAGCAGCTCATCTGTAAGAAAACTTGAACGCACTTGCGTGATTTGCTGTGTAATATGTTGATAGATCTGTGGTCAGAAACTTGACACTTGGATAGCTGGATTATATGGTTTCGTATTTGAGCCGACCTGATATTAATGCCAGTTTACGCAGAATAATGTTAGCAGCATGTTGTATCTCTTTCAGATGTTGTGTGCTTGTGTTGTGCCTAGAAATCAAAGAAAAATATATGGTTTGATCTGTAGTTTGGTTTGATTATGTCACACCGTGTTAAACCCTGTGTAACTAAATCCCTTACCTTGCCGCTAACGCCTGTTTTTGTTGCGGCTCTGTTTGTTGCATTGGCCCCTCTCTATGGCCTGCTTGAGCATGTAGGCAACCAAACTAGGAAAATCCTGCCTTGTTCTTCTCTCGCCCGCTCGTCTTTCTCGATGGTCAAGATTGTATTCTCCAGATTTTGTGCTACGAACTCGACGCAAATGCTTCTTCTACCACGAGCGTTCTACGAAATCTTACGTCCATGTGATCTCAAGATAAACGTAAAGATCTCGTAATCATGGGAATTTGTAATGGTTATACGCACAACGGCAAAACGGTGGAAGAAGAACGCAACTCACACCTGCTGAATACACACAGCCCGCGCCCCGCCGCCGCCCGCCGACCGATCCGATGGAGGAGGTGCAGGCCGCCCTGACGGCGCACCTGGACCAGGTGTCAGGCCTCGTGCAGGCGCTCTCCTCGGAGCTCCGCAGCGGGATCGGCCCCGCCGCAGACAGCCTGCTCGGCTTCGTCCGCGCCGTCGACTGGACGGTGTCTCCCGATCCCCAACTAGAGATCACCGCCAATTTCTTCTTCTTTCCCCCCTGTTCTTTTCTTTGGATTTGGAACTAACTATCCGCGTTTCCAGGAGCCATGGCTGATGGGCTTGATGGCATTCCACGCGAGTCTGCTGCTGGCGACTATCGGTCTGAGGAGGAATCCCAACTTGCAGTTCTTCTTGTTGTTTCTTGCTTGTGAGTTCTATTGCTTACTTCGTTTCTATCACCATGTTTCATCTGGGACAGACTAGTAAACTTTCCCGGGAAGAGGAATTCTAGCTTCTAACCACAAAAACTTCTGTCCAGTTTTGGTCTTAGTACTGCTTCACACTTCGTTAGGAAAATATGAACTGAAACCTGAAGATAAAAGTGAGTCTAGGTGAGGTTTTCAGTTAGGATAGGAGCCACTAACTGGCTAATACTAGCAATTACCAATTTTTCTGTTCTAGGCATATTTCACTAGCTTTAGCGCATAACTGAACGCAGTACTACCTTAGATGTAAGGTTGTAAGTCGTTCTAGAAGGTTCAACAAAATTTCCACATTGCCTTATTTTGGATTTGGTGCCCTGGCACTAACATAGCTTTCAGGATATCACAATTAAATGAAGGGTGCTGAATTGAAATGATGTGGAAAATTTATCATGTTACAGTAGAACATATAATGTGAAAGAAAAGTGTAATGTTAGAACAACAAAAACTTATAATACGGGGCAGATGGAGATTGCTACTACATTGGGAAAATCTTGTGGGATTGGATAATTGTTAATGTGTGCTCCTCAAATTTACTCATTAAGATTTCTGTACAGCTTGCAGCCATAATTTGCGATATACATGGTCTTCTGGTATTTTGAAGACCATAAATGATATTCAACATACAGGGTTGCAATAAAATTCTAGGACTGAAACATGACCTTTTGATCTACTGTGTTCTGATTGGTTACATGATTCCCTGTCTGCAGATTCAGGAGTGTATTTAGCTCAAAAGATGAACATCTACCTAGCAGAACACTGGAAGAGCTTTGCCAGCCGGAACTATTTTGACCCTGCTGGAGTTTTCATCTCTGTTGTTTGGTCTGGCCCTCTTATCTTCATATCTATTGTCACCGTGGTTAGTACAAAGACCTTACATGTCTTGAAGTAAAAAAATTATGTTCATTAGGGTTTGCAACCAATTTGCACTTCAGTTCTCTTTACAGTCCAATCTGTCTGATCGTTCCAGGTCAGCTCTCTCATTACATTATGCCAGTTGATGGTGAAGTGGAAGAGAGCGGAACTAAGACATCGGGTACGGCTTGCTCGTGACAAACAGGAATGAACAAAAGAGTCCTTCCTATTCTGACAGGGAACTGGGATGTTGATCTTCATCAGTGTTTGGACCTCGGAAGGATGCCCAAGAATCAATTACTGTAAATGCTGGATATGTTATCAGCACAGCGCATGTAATCTTTAGCTGCTCTTGTTGTTAGTAGTATATTACATAGGCATACTACTAGATCAGGAAACCAGATGTATCCGGCGCCATCTTATTCTGTTTGTATTTGACCAGGGGTTGTAAGTTTGTTTGGTATTGGACATGATACATTTGCAGAGCCACATCTTGGTACACGATTTTCTTCGTGCAAAGGTTATTTTTTATGTAAAAGTAAAACAAAAAGAATAATAGAACAAGCAATGTGTGGGGAGGTCTTTACTAATTCCAAAAACCTGAAACTTGGAGATGGTGTATGCTATAGCTTGATCTTTTATTATTTCGTCAAGCAGTGATGGACAAACATGTGCATCACTGGTTATTTCCAGAATTTTACATACCACAACGGAAACAGATTTGTGTAGGCAGAAACATCAGAGTTTCTTTAGCTTCTTAACCACTTTGCTGGTAAAGAACTCCTGAACTTTTTCCTATACAAGATACCGAGCAAGGGCCAAGATGTTACCACAGCTATGTAAGCAAGCCACCAGAGCGACCTCCCTTGGGATCGAATGAGCTGGTTCATTGATTTCTTAACTGGAGCAATGATATCTTGGATTTTATCCGTGGAGAGCTCTTCTCGCTGCTCTTGTGACCCTACACGGCTTTGGGCATGCGTTACATTATCTTCTGAGCTGCTTGTGATCTTCACCGCACAGTGACACTCGTCCCGTACCACTTTGGTGATCCCGTTCTGGTGTACATCAGCGGTGCCATCACTGTGTTCCATTTCACCGACAATCTGGTTAACCACGGAGTCCTGAATTTTGGCGTCCTCATTTCTTACCGCAGCTACCAGTCCATCTTCCATGAGATTGACATATGGTCCTTTATCGATGGACGATCCCAGCGAAGACTGCAGCCCATGTTCTTGGGTCTGCATTCAAATATGATCAAGTTATATCATGTTATCAAAGATGAATTGTGATCTAGTATTAATATTCACCACCTTTTGTTGATGCATGCAGGGACTATCATGTAGAGCAGAGAGAAACTCGGAAACAGATTCCACCCACCTATAAAACACACAGATAATAGAAATTATCAGATGTCACCATAGATAGAATCTTAAGAGTCACGATTAAGTTATCTACAACAAAAAGTGTGAATGGAAATCAAATTGAAGAGTGCGAGTTAAAAGGATGACATTTTTGTCCCTGGCCCTTCCCAATGAATATATCATACAAAATGAAGTTTATGCATGTGCACATCCTGATACAAATTTGTGGAGTATAATTTAAATGATAGGGTCAGTACGCCTGCCAGATACCTTTACAGATTACTTAGGTGAAGGAATAAACAAGGAGGTGACCCTTTTGTGAGATGAACTTACCATAGTCTTCCAGCAGTCAGCCCTTGAAAAAAAGCGACGTGACCGCCATTAGGTGTAGTTGCTAAAACAACATTTTTATTTGCCCTAAATAAAAAAATGGGGAACTTCATCAATACACAGAGCTAGAAATGATTAAGCTAGTGAGCTTTGGTAAGAAAAATTACTCACTTGCATTCATCCCAGGGAATGGCCTCCCTTGTGCAAAGCGGGTCGTCTAAAGCACTGATACAAAGCAACGGAACAGACACATTACCAATATAGTTCACACTGCTGCACCGGCGGTAGAATGTGTCCACGGTCTGAAAAAAGTGATTACTCGGTGCATCATTTTTGTTACTTGTCAGATACTTCAGCTAATACAACCGCAGGAGGGAATATAACAATGGCCATGAACAAAACATGAATTCAAAAGATTCAAATCATTACTAGACTTGCATCAATAAGTTGGTTGGCTCAGAATTTTCTACTGGAACCTATACCAACTCACCAATTTGGTTCATGTTTAAATTAATTTGAGTCTAGCTTGTAAATACTCTACACCGAATAATACATATATTCAAGAAAGGTACGACTGCCTGATGTCCCTAACAATGGCTTTCTCATCTCTTTCATGATTTTGCTGCCTTGCAATCAAGGCCAAAACTATTATATATTTATTTTTCTTTCCCAACACTAAAGAAAAATGGAAAGTCCAAGGCTCCAACCCTTGCTCAATAATTCACTATTACTACAACTACCAGCAGCATGCATTTCAAGCTGTGCTTGTCCACATTCCATCAAGTGGGTGAAACGAAATGAAGATTCAGTCCATGCTAGTGGTGTGGCCTCAATTGTCGTAAGTCGTAACCAACCTCATAACGTCAATACAATTGCAGTCGGCAGTGGATGTGATCAAGAAATAGTATCAAGTGCTCAATGTGAGGATAATAGGATAAACAACATTTTATGCATTCTGTATTTTTCCATTTGATTGCTGGCTGTAACAAACTGATGGTTCGCTATTTAAATAAGTTCCAAAGTAGGAGTTCCGTGGGTTAATCTCAGTTGATCCGTGATTATGTCCGGTGGAGAAGTGGAAGAGACCTTGCAAACCATGTGCGGTGCAAATTAGGTACTTCCATAGTAATTAATACCACCTAAATATTTTCACGAGGATTCAGTTACTTATTTCCAAAAGAATGATTTGATGCCATAGCACATGAGAAACCAGAGCTCAGGTTTGCATCCCCTCCTAATCGAAATTTTCGGGATGGGGTTTACAATCTTTTTCTGGATGAACCAAATAAATGTGATTCTGCATTGTTCCACTAAAATCATAATTCTAAACAAACAATCATACACATATTAAACCCAGTAGGTAATGAGAGGAGCAATGAAATTTGATGCAGGTCAAACATTTGAGACAAATGAATATTATTGCTAGCATTAGAAATAGTACCTCGTACTTTGCAACAACACAAGTGGCATGATGGTCAAATTCTCGGGTAGAGCGTGACTGATAAGAAAAAAAAAAGGATAATCAACTTCCTTTTCTGTGACCAGCTAATTCATATAAAAGTAGTCATTCTGTTGTTTTATGAGCTCAAATATTGTTTTTTATGGGATCTCAAACCATATTACTATGATCACTGATAAATGATAATTACCATATAATTATGAGAAAATAGATCAGTAGGTTTAGCACACTGCATACCATCGTAATAGCTTCCCAGTTTGCAAGTCGTGCCAAGACTGGTTGATGGCTGCAAAAAGAAACAAAAAGCCACAAGATGTTCATAGCAGTTGAGCACATAGATTCCAACCTGCTGGCTTGGCCACATCATTACAAAATTTCGGTACTAACATGTTGCGCAGCTTATGTCTATAAATATTGCTCAGGATCATGAGGAAAGGCTTAAAGTATGTATCGGGCTGTGCATGTGGACTGATTACCAATGTGCTAGGCCCAGCCTCCAGTTTAGGGATGCCATCCTGTCATCTTTAAGTTAGGAATACTATCATTCAAATTAGGAAGTTGTTAACTAGAAATAACATATCTATTAACTTAAACCTTAATTCAACCTAAGGTAGGCATGGTCAACAAGGAAGCAATGATCCAGTTCACCAGTGGACTTCATAGCACGGATTTTTGATACCTCCGCCCCAACTGAGACCTTTTTTGACTAACTTTTTTTTTCAAGTGAAACACGGTTAGCCAGAAACAATAAAGCTAGCGCAATAACAGATAAAGGATGCAATGATCCAGTCGAACAGCGGATCAGATATACCTCGTCTCTCAACTGACCAGAAGCAGCAATCCTCCATAGGATATCCAGAGTCAACAATGCCTACCCATTTTCTCACATTTAACAACTTAATATTTTATATATCTTTCCAAGTGCTGACTTCACTCCTAGAATTTCATCATCCCAATTTATCATGCCTAGCAGTGGGATCAGTGATTAAATGATCATACGAATGAAGCTGTTTGCACCTACAATCCGGAAACGGAAGGCCATAGCCCATATATCTGTGCAGGGGCGTGCGGATCCCATGGGTGTTTCCACAATAGTGTCTCCAATGATTTGCAAACAAGTTTCAACTAGGATCACAAAACCTGTTTAATGATAAAGCCTATATATTGGGACTGCTTTGCTACAAGAACTAAGGTTATCCCTCACAATTAATGCCTGTTCATAACTCAAACAAAGGATACTCAGTTTGTCCCATTTGAAAAGTTTCAAAAATGTTTCAAAGAACAATCTAGGTCAATCATCATTGTGAAATAATAATAAATATGAATTTTTTTCTTCTATAAACAATAAAATCTCAATTAGCTCCCAAGGATGGGAATGTTTAAATGTTCCACGAAGAAATACATACAGTTTTGCATATCCTTTGAGACCAATTGCAAGAGCTTTGTCGTAGCAACGCTGCACTAGCGTGCGAGAAATAAATCTGCTAGTCACCTGTTAAATTGAAGTGATATATCGTATTATTATGACATGAAGCAAATCAATGTCTAAGTGTGGTATTAGTAAGCCAAAGCACCAGGAGAAAGTATCATTTGTTGTTTAGTGCTAGCAAAAAGAGAGAGACAGCAATGTTATTTAAACACTATGTGTAGTGTAGTAGAGATTCACATCAAGGTATTTCTGACAACAAGACACTATAAACAGAACCCACAAATGTGCAAAAATTATGCGCAATCCACTAACTGTAGCTTACTAACCAGTAGATCCCAGGGTGAACCAACAGATGCAGCACCAGCCACAGGAGTATTCTCACCCTCTTCTCCGAGATACTTTACCTGAATGGGAAATTTATACAGTCATATAGTTAAAATACGTCTTAGAATATTAGTTTCTGTAAAAGAATATATACCAAGCTCTACCAGAATATTGGCACCTAAGCTTGCCCCAACAGTGAATAGTGGAGCATTCGGATACTTTTGATGAAGGTAATTAACAACTTCACGGAGATCTTCTGTCCATCCACCATTGTAAAAGCAATCGGACTGCCAGAGAAAAATAGCAAGAGTTGCGTAAATATTTCAAGCTGAACATTTCCAGCCTCTGATGTCAGTGACGTTCTTTTAGGTGCCAGAGGATACAGTTCATAGTCGATTATCAAAAGATATGTTGCATGAGGTAACTTACTGTTATGGAGATGCCACCCAGGCCCCTGTGATTGCCTACAACAACGTTCCATCCTTTGGTCGCCATAGAGAATACCATGTGTTTTACATACTGCATCGAACCATCGCATCTCGTTAAAATCAACCAAAAAATGTAGTCTAACACCAACCATGTGTCATAGCGCCGTCAACTTCCAGTTCTTGTTTAAACCAATCAGTTCGGTAGAGCAACTATCGGGACTTACAGTAGCACTAGAGTCACTAGTTAATCCAGGTACAAAAATAAGAATGGGCGTCGTATCATCGTTAGAAATAGTTCCATCACAAGAACCAACATCTGTATCTGCAACATAGCACAAATGGTCAGGCTGCATCCCTTGCTTGCCGAGCAATCTCAAACTACCAAAAATCCTCAGAACCTTCGGTGTCAGAGGCTAGTAACCAATCCAAGGCAATGGTTCCACCATCACGAACTGTGTACACCTGCCTGCAATACAACGAGTTTAATACTGCACAGAATTGTGAGGCGGATTCTTAATTTCTCGTTCTTTTTTTTTTTCTGAAAAATGCCAGGAGCAGTCATATGGACAGCAGAATTGCATAACGAAAATTCCTCAGGCCCTCTTTGATTTGTAGGATTTTTACAGGATTTCCGTAGGATTGGTTCCCTTTGGATTTTTTCCTTCCATAACTGTTTGAATCACAGGAACTGTTCCTGTAGGAACTATTCCTATAGGCAGTATTCTCTAGTGTGTTTTCACAGGAAATATAACATGAAGTCAGAGCTCATGGAAAAATCCTGCAGGAAGGCAACGGTTCCTTCATTGCAATCAAACACTAATTCCTTCGTTCACAGGATTCAACTTGGCAGGGCATCCCAATCCTATACATTTCGTATCCCTTTACTTTTTCAACCCCATGAATCAAAGGAGGCCTCAAGGAATTACCTTCTATACGTGAAGGAAGGAGGTCGCGCACAGAAGCCCAGGAACAGCGTCTGTAGATGGGGGCTCGCCAGCCACGGCGTCGCCAGGTACCTACGCACGCGGGCAAAATTTCTCGATCAAATTTCTTCGAACAAAGACGAACTGATCCACAGGCCGAGGAAGCGTCGCCCTACCTGCCGTGGAGGGAGCGGCACTTGGAGGCGACGCGGTGGTAGACGAGCGAGTCCGGGTGGAAGGTGAGGGCGACGCGGCCGCCACGGAGGCTGCCGAGCAGGTCGCCGAGGAGGTGGAGCTCCAGGAAGCGGTACAGGAAGGCGGAGGCGAGAACGAGGGCGGCGACCGCGTAGTGCGCGGGCGGCACCAGCGCCGCCGCGCGGAGCAACAGCTCGCCGGCCGACTCACCGGCGGCCGCCATCGGTCTGCGGATCCTGTCGACGCGAACGAGGCGTCGCCGGAGCCGGACCGCGCGGAGATGGGAGGGGAGGGGGGCTGGTGGCGGGCGACTCGAGTATGCCGCCTGTCGCAGCATACGATTCACGAGCGGCGAGATGCTGCTCTGGTCGTGGAGACGTGAGGTGTGAGCCGTTTCGTGACGTCGTCTAAATGAACCATCAGCGCGGGCCACGACATGCCAGTGTGACGAGTTCACATGTCCAAAGTAGTTCACACGCGAATAATGGCTACATCAAACTCTAGCGTCCAAACTGTTAGAAGGAAATCTGAGAGCGATCGGGAAAGAAGGGAATGAATAGAACTGTGTTCTTTATTCCATTGACAATCAGTATTTATAAAGGGGAACCGTCGCCTCTACAAACCGACATATCGGAGGCGGCGTTTCGGGAGCGTCGTGACGGTTGCCGAAGCAACTGCACGCGATTGAATATCCTTGGAATAGTCTCCTCCAAAAACCCTGTGGGAAAAATGTGAGGAGTAGTGTAGGATATGTTGGTAAAACTCCTTCAAACCCTGTGGAAAAATAAGGAGAAAATGATCTAACATATAATGATTATTGCCTCTGTTAACTTAATATGAAGTATATCCATAGAATTTAGAGGGCAATAAATATGTCGTGTATACTTCCCTAAAAACCCCGGTGGGGAAAACAGAAAGTATGACATATAATCTTATGTTGATATTACCTCATTAAAAACCTTAATGAGAACCTGAAAAGTAAACTCATAAAGGGAAAAAGAGTGTAATATGATGCTTTGAACATGAATAGTTCAGGAAGATACCCCCCCTGACTCTTGCAAATCCCGAAGCCGTCGCATACCAATCCCATGAATGTATTTCTGGAATGTTGAAGTTGGTAGAGACTTCGTGAAAAGATCAGCGAGATTATCACATGATTTGACTTGCAAGATGTTGATTTTCCCACTCTTCTGGAGTTGATGGGAAAAAAAACTTGGGGGCAATATGCTTAGTGATATTGCTCTTTATGTATCCTGTTTGCATCTGTGCAACACAAGCCACATTATCTTCGTAGATAATGGTAGGTGATTCGATAGAACCAATTTCACATGACTGTTGTATGTGGTTCATCATCCTGCGAAGCCACACACATTCGCGTGATGCTTCATATATTGCAATTATTTCAGAATGATTGGTGGACGTTGCAACAAGAGTCTGTTTCGAAGACTTCCATGATATGGCCGTTCCACCATGTAGGAACACAAAGCCGGATTGCGATCTAGCATTATGGGGATCTGATAAATAGTCAGCATCAGCGTATCCAATCATACTAGAGTCCAGGTTTTTCTGGAACTGAAAGAATAGGTCAAGATCCTTTGTGCCTTGGAGATATCGAAAGTCATTCTTGACTGCTGACCAATGTCGTTTGGTGGGAGCTGCGCTGTGTCTAGCAAGTAGATTCACTACAAATGCGAGGTCAGGTCTCGTACAATTTGCAAGATACATAAGCGCTCCAATGGCACTGAGATATGGAACCTCGGGTCCCAACATCTCTTCTCCATCATCCCTCGGCCTGAACGGATCTTTCTCTACGTCTAGAGATCGAACCACCATGGGAGTTTTAGATGGGTAGGATTTGTCCATATTGAATTTCTCCAATATTTTCTGGATATAGGAAGCTTGGTGTACCATTAATCCTGAGGGAAGGTGCTCGAGTTGGAGACCCAAAAAAATTTTGGTTTTACCCAAATCCTTCATCTCAAATTCCCTCTTTAGATGATTGCGTGCTTCATCAATATCTTGTGCGTTGCCAATGATGTTGAGATCATCGAGGATTTACTACGGATTTGATTGCTTTACTTGCTTAGCTTTGCTTCCACTGCTACTTGCTGAAATCGGTTCTTTCTCTTCCTGCGGTAAAAAAGATTTCTAGGACCGGATGCATAACAAGAAAAGACAGAATAGTAGTCACGGAAATGATGCAAAATCCTGAAGAGGACTTCTTGATGAAAACACATGGGCAGTCATCACTGTTGGAGTAACCCTTTTGAAGAAGGAACTCGCTAAGTCGGTTGTACCACATCCGCCCCGACTGTTTCAAGCCGTATAAAGACTTGTTCAGTTTTACACAGTACATGTTGCGTTTTGCGCTTGCATCCGGGACAGAGATTCCGTCAGGAACCTTCATGTAAATGTCCAAATCTAGTGACCCGTAAAGATATGCGGTCACGACATCCATCAACTGCATAGATAGACAATTTTGCACTGCCAAAGATATTAAATGTCGGAAAGTGATACCACTCATAACTGGAGAATATGTCTCATTGAAATCAATGTCGGGTCTCTGCGTGAAACCCTGTGCTACGAGCCTTGCTTTGTATCTCACCACCTCATTGTTCTCATTCTGTTTCCGGAGGAAAACCCATTTGAATCCCACAGGGAAAACATTGGGAGGCGTAGGTATTGCTTCTGTGAATACCTTCCTTTTATTAAGCGAGGCTAATTCTGCTTGTATTGCATCCTTCCATTGAGGCCAGTCGGAGTGTTTTTCACACTCAACGATAGTCCTTGGATCATGATCAGTAAGAAGGGTATTTGCAATTGTAGCAGAAAAATAAGTGTCGACAATCGTAGACTTACGGTTGAATGATTCTCTAGAATCGATATAGTTGATGGATATCTCGTGCACCGTTGATGACTCTTCGTGATTTCCCAATACACGTGAGTCTAGGTGTTCCGATGTCCCAGCCAGTGTGTGCAAGCTGGAGCTGGGTTGTGGAGGTTGCCCTTCCACTGGGTGTATACTACCCATTAGGTTTTTGTCAACGTTGAGTTGACTTGCATTTACTGACTTTGAGGAGTTTCTCCTCACTCTCCTTTGCTGCTTGCGAGAAGCAGGATCCTGGTCAGAGGCCGTACTACCCCCCTCTTTCTAGGAACGGGCAGTTGAGTGGTTTTAGTTGGTACCTCCACTCTTTCGGGCGCATTTCTGGCCGGATTCAAGGATTTTGTGACACCTTTTAGATCAGTAAATGAATCTGGCAGATTATTTGCAAGATGTTGCAAATTTATGATTTTCCGAACTTGGAGTTCGGTCTCTTGGGTATGTGGATCGGAGGTTGAAATGGCAAGAGCATTCCAATCAATTTCTGGGCATTCTTTCTGGTACTCGAAATCTCCCCCTAATGCCGGAAAATGTTCCTCGTCAAATATACAATCAGCGTGACGGGCTGTGAATAGATCCCCAGTAAGGGGTTCCAGGTACTTAATGATCGACGGCGATTTGTACCCCACATAGATCCCCAGTTTTCTGTGTGGGCCCATGGATGTCCGCTGAGGTGGTGAGATCGGGACGTATGTAGCACATCCGAACTTACGCAGATGGGAAATGCTTGGTGGATTTCCACGTACCAATTGCAGAGGGGAAGTACTGTGATATGCAGTAGGTCGCAATTGTATTAAGTCGCAGCGTGTAAAACTGCATGACCCCAACACGAGGTTGGCAAGCTGCAATTCATCAACAAAGGTCTTGCAATGAGTTTGATCCTCTTAATTAGGGATTCAGCCAAACCATTTTGAGTGTGGACGTATGGAACAGAGTGCTGAACTTCAATCCCCAGGGCCATGCAATAGTCACTGAAAGCACGTGAGGAGAATTCTGCAGCATTGTCCATGCGAATTGATTTAATTCGACTTTTTGGATAATGGGCCTGTAACTTAATTACTTCCCTCATTATCTTGGCAAATGCATGGTTCCGTGTGGAAAGAAGGCACACATGTGACCATCGTGTAGATGCGTCAATAAGAACCATGAAATACCTAAACGGTCCAAACAATGGTTGGATGGGACCACAAATGTCTCCTTGAATTCGTTCAAGAAATTGAAGTGGTTCAGCTTGTATCTTGAGGTGCGAAGGCTTCAGAATAAGCTTTCCTGTGGCACATGAAATGCACATGAAGTCTGTTGACTGAGGAAATTTGGACTCAAGCAAATTATGACCAATGGAATTGCTAGTAATCTTCCTCATCATCCCGATACCAGGATGGCCTAGGCGATCATGCCAGGTTTAGAATGCGTTAACATTCTGGAAAATTACCTTGTAAGCAACATGTTCTATGGGCTTAATGTACGTATAGTACAGTCTGGACGACAGAGAAGGATTTTTTTTCAAGTACTTGCTTGCCATATCCGTAATCTTTTGTGAAGAGTAGATACTCCTCTTTGTTATCTTCATGGGTTTCGATGTGAAAACCATTCTTACGGATATCTCGATAACTGATTAGGGTACGTGAAGAATCGGGATATAGCAAGGCATCCTCAATTGTCACTTGTGTACCACTTGGGAGGGTAAATATGGCACGCCCATTGCCAACAATTACCGTATCGCGTCCAGCGATAATCAAAATATCACCATTCATCTTTTTCAAAGTCTGGAAATATTTCAACTCCCTCAGTATGGAGTTTGTGGTAGCGCTGTCCACAAGGCATAATTCCTCTTCCATCGGATTGTCCCCGTAGAGAACAATTTGCCTTTTCTTCCTCTCCTGTTCGTCTCTTTTCCGGCGAGTTCGCCGGCGAACTTTTGCTCTACGACTCGCTCAACGGCGACCGTGCTAATAACGTGTTAGAAGGAAATCTGAGAGCGATCGGGAGAGAAGGGAATGAATCGAACTATGTTCTTTATTCCATTGACAATCAGTATTTATACAAGGGGAACCGTCGCCTCTACAAACCGACATATCGGAGGCGGCGTTTCGGGAGCGTCGTGACGGTTGCCGAAGCAACCGCACGCAATATTACACAGGGAGGATTATAACTTTAATTAAGTGAATTAATTAAATCCTAACACAAACAATGTCGATCGCGTGCAAAAACACTCATATAAATCATCAACAAATAAGCCCAAAACACATACTTTCAAGATCCAGATCTTCATATAAAGCATCATCAAATTAGCCGTATACATATCAGAAACTTCGGGATCAGATCAAGCATATTCATTTGCTTCACATTGATGATATCAAACTTGCATGCCAGCACGCGTATCAGTGTGCATTACACACTTGATCAACCGGATACACACCTCTTATTTAAGATTACACAGCCAAGCCATGATATGCATCCTCATACTAGGACATTAGCCGCCACACGGGCATCATCACATAAGGCCCATGGTGCGCGTTGCGCCCGCATGTCCGCCCTCAGATCCATGGAGCTGTAAAGTCCGGCTCGGCAAGATCCGGATAACATATGGTTGCTCTGCAAAATCAACAGTCAACAGACGAGTTTTTTTAGAACAACTTGCACAGACAAGTGAAGAGAGAAGGATGTACAAATGTTGCCTATCTAACAGAAAATTTTAGCATGACCGGTAGAATAAATTCTAATCATATGAGATTGGCATATACAGAACAAAAATCTTGTTAGATTTATCATGTATATGACATGATTAGTACAACTGAATTTTGGCGTCTCGAAGAGTGAGAAATGACAACTGTATTAGAATTTTAGAAAGTTCAGAACTGAGGTTATATCACCATGATGACGAGAAGCACATAGAACAATTCCAGCAAATGAACACTATAAATCCTGTTTCAAAATGAATATCTTATGAAGAATGGAAAGTCTATTCCACCAAGAGGGACGAGAAGAAAGGGGGCACTCACTCTTGAGGTTTTTGCTCTCATGGACAAACTTGCAGTGAGCAAACTGTGAAGACCGACGTTATATCTCCTTCACAATTGCTCCATATTTTCCCATCATCGAGCTCTGAATATCCTCAACAACCACCTTGCAATCAAAAGCAAGATGAACTCTGCTTGCCATTAGATCTTCAGCCAGAGATAAACCTTCCCTGCAAGCGAGAGCCTCAGATGTTGTTGGGTCCAAAATGCAGTTCAAAACTAGTGCAGATGCACCCAGATACATGCCATTCGCATCTCTACATAGCTGCCGCTGCACACACGCCAGCTTCCTCCGATAAACCAGCATCCACATTGATCTTCACACTCCCTCCCAATGGTGGTAGCCAACGCCTTGAGGCACTTGCTATGACTTGGACTCTCCGATCTGTCGGAGGAGACAAAGCAGTGAACTCCGCAATGTAGCTATGAACAAAAGTCGCCAGTGGACTTTGAAAAATATTTTCATGGATGGCTTTCCGTCTGGCCGATCAAATCGCCCACAACGTGACCACCAACTCTGTAAACTTTGCATGTGATAGTAGGGACTGCAAATCAAATAGCTAGTTTTTTGCATTACGTTCTCCACATGCCCTCAACTGATCAACCAATTCATCATTAGCAAGGGCCCAAACACTTGCTGACATCGGGCAATTCACTAATGAGTGGCGCCAAGAATCTGAACCACCACACATGACACATGCATCTGTAGCCGACATATTTCTGTGGTGAAGAACATCCGCAGAAGGAATAGATTGTTGGGCTAACCTTCAAGTAAAGAACCTCAACTTTGGAGGTACCTTCAGTTTCCAAATGGACTCCCAAGCCTTGGATTCAACCACCGAATTAGAAGAGCCCGTAGCTCCATCCAGCCAATTTTCCCGGGTGTATTTTGTTGCCGCAAGCATACGATATGCCGATCTCACACTGAAGATGTCTTTTCTCTCATGTTGCCATGCCCAAAAATCTGACATTGGACCAGTACACAAAGGTATAGAGAGTATAACTGCTGCATCCATAAGAAGGAAAACTGACCGAACCAGCTCCTTCCAACTCGCCATTGGTTGATCAATAAGTTCATGGACCAATTGGGGAGGATTTTCAACCCTAGACAGCAGCAGCCGCGGCAAAAAACCCCAAGGCAACCAATTATCAGCCCAAATATCAGTTGATGCACCATCTCCAATTCGCCTCACTATTCCTTGCTTCATGATATCCCTTCCCACCAAGATTGCTCTCCAAATTTGAGAAGGGTGAGAACCCAATGTAGCACTTAGAAAATTGGTGTTAGGGAAGTATACCGACTTCAGAATTCTTGCACTTGGAGACAAAGGTTCTTGTAACAGTCTCCATGCCTGTTTAGCCAACAATGCTAAGTTAAAGAGCTCAATGTCTCTAAAACCGAGACCACCCATAAATTTAGGCCTTGTCATCACCTCCCATGACACCCAATGCACCTTCCTTTCTCCTCTTTTACTGCCCCACCAAAATTGCCTAATCAGTGAATTAATATGCTCACAAAGACCCCTAGGCAATTTGAAACAAGCCATGGTAAACACAGGAATCGCCTGGGCAACTGACTTGATCAGAACATCTTTACCAGCCGCCGAGAGCAGCTTCTCCATCCGACCTTTGATCTTGTTCCAGACTCTATCTTTGAGGTACTTAAAAGTGCCATTCTTTGAATTACCAACCTCCGTGGGCATCCCTAGATATCTCTCGGATAGAGACTCATTCTGAACATGCAAAATGTTTTTAACATCCGTTCTAACTTGCTGTGGACACAGTTTGCTAACGAAAATTGAAGATTTATCCCTGTTTATATGCTGCCCCGAAGCACCACAATAAATATCCAGCAGGTTTGACACCTCTTCCGCCCCTGAAGAACTTGACTTAAAAAACAGCAGGCTGTCATCAGCAAATAAAAGGTGGTTCACCGGGGGTGCCGACGAAGCAACCTTGATACCGCACATGTTAGATGACTGTGGTCTAGATTTTAGGAGGCACGAAAGGCCCTCTGCTGCCAATAAGAAAAGGTAGGGGAGATTGGATCTCCCTGACGAATACCTCTTGTAGGTCGAAACTCTTGCAACTTTTTACCATTAAACATCACCGAAAAAGACACAGAACTCACCATACCCATAATAACCGAAATCCATGCATGATCAAATCCCAGCTTCTTCATAATTGCCTCTAAATATGCCCATTTCACTCTATCATACGCCTTCATCATATCATGTTTTAGTGCATAGAAGCTATTCACCTTTGCCCTACTCCTCTTCATGAAGTGCAAACATTCATAAGCTGAGATAATGTTGTACGTTATAAGCCTCCCCGGAACAAATGTCGACTGCTCCTCAGAAATAATAGCAGGCAAAACCTCCTTCAATCTGTTTACAATGACCTTCGAAGCAGTTTTGCACCTTCGGTATTAACACCAGAAAAGTGTTATTTACACATTCCGCACTTTCCTCACCTTTCACAATTCTGAGCACCGTGAGTAACATCCTGTCCACAAATTTCTGAATGTCGCTGAAAAAGTGGGCAGGGAACCCATCCGGCCCCGGGGCCTTTGTCGGGAACATCTGTGTCGTGTCTCGGGTGACGGACACCGAGAGTAGATGGTACCCCCTTTTTAGGTTCGGCACGGGGCGCGAAGGAGGCTGGAAGACGCCTTACCCGGGAGCAAGGTCGCCAAGTTCTTCGTCGATGGGAGAGGGCAAGCAACACAGAAGGACACACGGAGTTACCCAGGTTCAGGCCGCCCGGAGGCTAAAAGCCCTACTCCTGCATGTCTGGATTGAGAGGTTCATCATGGTGTGGTGTACAAGGGTGTTCTGGGGTGAACCCGGCAGAGTTTCGGCCGGAGGTAGACGAAGAGCAGATCCTGCCCTGGGGAGATCACCTCTCTCTCTACCTTCCGAACCCTAGTCTAGTCTTGCCTGAGCTCTAGCTTGCTTCTTTCTTCCTCCTTCTCCTCCTCGGTGCCATGGTCCTCCTTTTATAGGCTAAGGGGATCCGACATGGGCACGCGAGAGGCGTGAAGGGTCTTGGCGGGAAAACCCCTCGGCGGTCCTTGGAGGAGACGTGGCGCTCTCTCCTCCAAGCATTCTCTGGAGGGCGGCGTGGTCGTCCGCCCTTGGAAAAGGTGGGACGGACAAAGCCTGTCCGCCCCACCAACTACGCTCGTGGCAACGTCACCAGGGCGCGGCCTTCATCTTGGCGCCCAAGTCTTCCACCAGCTTCCGGCGAGCTGGCGATCTTATCCTCTCGGTGGTACGGATGGAGGACCCGGGGGCGCGCCTGGCCTCCTGCCGGGCGCACGGACCCGCGGGTCCCGCCTGGTTCTCCGGGCGAGGGGGTGACCCGGAAGGTCGCCTGGTCCTTAGCCGCGGAGCCTTGCTGTCGAACTTGTCGGTGTCCTTGGGGCAGATGGGCTAACCCATCTGCTGTACTTGACTCCTTGCCTTGTCCATCTTCTTGGTGGGCCCCAGTGGAGGACCCACTTTGGCAGCATCAGGGGAACCCCATGTTCCACTGCTGCGACAGTAGCCCCCGGGCATGGTCCCGGCGGCTCTTGCTTCAGCTGCTGCCGGGGCTATGGCCAAAGAGTTGGCCAAAGTGGGTACCCGGCGCCTTGCCTGCTTTGCCCGAGGCTCGCCAGGGCGAAGTAGAGACGAGCCCCCGAGCTTCTCTTGGACTTGGTCGCGGCGAACGTTGCGGTTCGCACGGACGGCCAACGTCTATCTTGAATCCAACGGGAGGGAGCGCTTGAAGCGGAACGTCCCCTCGACCCCCGTCAGTCGGAGTAATGGGGCCGCGACGTGACGCGTGGGAAGCCTTATGAGTCACGCCTCGCAGTACTGCGGCCGTTGTTCCCCAAATCTTCCGAAATCCCCAAATCGCCGCCACCGGAATCCGACTCTTCTTCTTCGCCGAGCGCCGCCCTCCTCCTCCGGCCGCCCGGACCTTACTTCAGAAAGTCCACTCCTCTGCCGCTCATGGCGCCCAGGCGCGAGAGGGGAGGAGTGCGGAAAGTGAAGCAATCCGTAGCAGAGAAAGCGGCGATTGAAGCCTCTCGCGCCGCCGCCGCACTCCCCCGAAGAGGGTGATGCAGGCTGTGTTTTCTCCAAGCGCGTATGCTGATGAGAAGAAGGTGGATCCTGCTCGCCGCGCAGTAGCCTTGGAATTTCGTGGTGGAGAAGAAGTGGGAATCCGTCCCGGAGAAGGTCTTCAGGGAGAAAATGAAGTGGTCACCTTCCACAACTTCTCGGTGATGGGACTATTGCCCCCTTTTCATCGTTTTTCCTCGCCATCCTGGAAGCGTTCGGACTGCATATGCTTCATTTGCATCCGAATGCGGTGTTGATTCTGGCCTCCTTTGCCTATGTGTGCGAGGCATTCATCGGGGTAATGCCCTCGGTGGCCTTGTTCCGCCACTTCTTTGTTCCCCGCCTGGGAAGTCGAAGTGGATAGCCGGGGTTACCTTTCGCCTCAGGAAGTCGTCGGCACACCAATACCCAGTTGTGAAGCTTAAACCGGACTGGGGAGAGTGGAGGCACAACTGGTACTTCATTTCAGTGGGAGGCTTCAATCCCCACCTCCTGACGCCAACCTTCCCTGCCGAGCGTCTGGCCAACTCCAAAGATAGAAGCTCCCAAGGTCCGGCTCTTGCCCCAATCATTGAAAGACTAACCGAGCTCCGCAACCAAAGGCTGACATGCTCCGCCATTGTGGGTGACTTCATCCGAAGAGGAATCGCCCCGCTGCAGCACAGGTCACAGCCGCTGTGGAAGGTTCAGCCGAGGATTGGATTCCTCTTACAGTGGAGAGAATGGTCGAGCAAGATGCTCTTTCTGCTCCCGGGTGTTCCTTTTCATCTTCCGCCAGGAGTGCTTCCCCTCTTTGAAGGCTCAGGTGCTGCGGTTGCCCGGCCCTCATGCCGGAATGCAACGCATTTGGGATTGCTGGCACCGAATTCCTGGATCCCCTTCCGGTTCCAGCGCAGAAAGTCGCACCGGGTCAAGGGTCTTCTATAGCTGCTGACTTGCTCGGCGGGACGTTTCCCCGGAAGGTCCTGATCTGTCCGACAATGAAGCTGAGGAGAACTTGCCCCGGACGAGCCTGCCGGGTGTGCGGACCTTGCCTCTCCCGAGAGGCGAGGGAGGTTCAGACGAGGGTCGAGGGTGCAGCGGTGGAACTGCTCCCGGAGCAGCAGCGCACCCAACCCCACTTGACGAGCCAGAGTCGGAAGGTGACTCCGAAGCTCTCCCTCCTCCGCTCCTAGCTGATGATGGCGCCGAGGAGAGCCTGTCGTTGCCGATCCCTTCCGATGCTTTGGAGGAAAGGAGCTGGAGCGTCCCCGGAGCCAAGCGGACTCGAGAGTAAGTTAGAGTCCTTCTGACCCCGAGCGATGAATCTTTGCCTGACACTTTAATGACGTGATGCCTTGTTTTCCTCGTAGATCCCCGGAACTCGGAAGTTCCAGGAAATGCCGCCGGGTCGAAGACGACGTTGAAGCTGGAGAGACCGCAGAGAGCTCTGCCATGGTCGTGGAGGAGCCCCCGGCTCCTGTCGAAGCTCCGTCTTTGCAGCGTGACATCCAGGAAAAGGGGAGATGGCGGCGTGGACCCCCCTTCCCCGAATTCGAGAGATGACCTCCCCGGCGGGACCGCCAGCGAGCTCCTCGTTGCTTCCGGGTATGTCCTCCCGAAGTTCTGGACATTGTCTTTTCGCGGCCGTGGCACGGCCCTTGAAGACTTACTTGCCGCTTGTTGACGCAGATCCTGAGGTGGCGGGTTCTCCCGGGAGCAGGCTCGACGTGGAGCCCCCGGAATCCCGTCAAGAACGCAGGATTGAGACCGGTCAATCCTCGCGTGGAACATCGTGATGAAGCCCGCGGATACTTCTCTCCCCAAGGGGAGGTACACGGGAAGCCGGCTTCTCGAGGGCGTTCCCCAGCGCTGGGGAGTTCCTCGCCTTTGCTCGCGCCGAGATTGAGAAGCGAATGGAGGCTGTTCCTGGTGACGGGGAAGATTCGCGTGCTCGAGAGGTGAGGATAGCTGCAGACGAGGAGATGCTCCATGCCCATGAGCTTAGAATAGCTCGCGAAGAGTGGGAGCTACAGCAGCGTCTTGGCGACTTCGAGGAGCAGGAACAAGCCCATTTCGAAGCCTTGGAACAGTTACAACTGAAAGCCTTCCAAGACGAGGTCCGCCTGGAACAGGGATGGAGAACGCGGCAGGGTGGACCCGACAGGAAGTTGAACTGGAGAACGCGGAGGCCTTGCGAGCCAAGGACAAGATTATCGACTCCCAAGACAGGCGTCTCAGGAGGCTGACTGGAGATCTTGAGTACGAGCGAAAGCGTCTTCGGCAAGCAAAACAGGAATCCCAGCGAATCCGTGACGAGAGGGAGGATCTAAGGCGGCAGGTAAAATCCAGCGCCCACACCATAGCTGTGCAGCGGGAGGCCTTTGCTCGCGCTGGGGAAACCAAGGGGTGCGCTTGCTGGTCGGGCAGAGCTGGAGAAGCAGATCCAGCGCCTGAAAGAGGCGGTGGCATTCAGGGACGAAGCCGCAGCTCGGGCGAGAGCTACCCGGAAGGCTGAGACTGAAGAGCTGGCTGCAGGCCGCGAGGCAATGGAAGCATCCAAGTCACAGGCGCAAATTGCCTGGGATCAGCACGAGAAGAAGTCCACCCAGCTTAAGGCGGTTCAAGCCGAGCTGGCGGAGACTAAGGCGGCGCTGGAGAAGGAAAAACACCAGTTCTAGCTTCATCGGCGCGAGGATCACAACATCTTGCTCAAGATGTACACGTGGTCCTCGAAGATTGTGAAGGAGTTCACTGTTCTGGGGGTGTCTTCTCCGCCCACCCTTAAGGCTGACCATTCTCGCACCTTTATGCACTATCCTGCATTCTTGGAGTACGTGGCGATGCTGATTAGGGGCGTCCGGGAGGCCATCACCCGTATAGTCGTGGCCCTCCACCAGCAACACCCGCAGCTTTCGTTGTTGTCCGAGCTGGAGAGGCTGGGACCCGGGATGCCGACTCCTCCAAACGCTGCTGGTCAAGTGGACGAGATCCTGGGGCGCCTTTCCCGTGAGGACAACCCGTAAACCTGCGAGGTCCTACAAGGGACAGGACAATACCAAAGGCCGTGAACCAAGCTTTTGCAATTGTACCGCCGAAATGCTGATGAACTCTGTACTTTGAATGTAAATAACCTTTTCCCGAATTACATGAGTTTTATTGCACTCGTGGGGGCTTAACGCTCTTGGGAAGGATCCAAGGGCGCGAGCGCTAACCAGCCGTGAGCAATCAGACTGTTCTGAAGTGCTGACACAGGGCGCAACCCCCCAGGGACCCACCGGTCTTGACCGTACGGACCTCATCCCACGACTCCACTGCCCGAGGGAAACTGACAGTGTTGTCGCGGAGGCGCTACCCCAAGATTACGCCCGCTTTCGCTTTAGCCAAAGTGTATAAAACCGATGCAACCAGGAAAAAGCCCGCGCGAGCGCGTTTATACTTAGCTCGCATTTGACCTCCTTTCGGTATATTCCGGCAATTAGTTCGTCGCGCTGCCGCCGTAGCGGGTCTTCTATGCCGTTTTTTAGGCATAATTCTGCCCTGCCCCACAATTCTTGACGGGAACAGGGCTTCCGTGCCGAAATATACCCAAGGGCCCAATACACCCTTGCGGGACTGGTCCTTGCATGCCGCTCGAAGGCACAACTGGCTGGCTGATGCCGGTCCGGAGACCCCGGAGGCCACCTTTTTGGTGATCCGGCAACTGGCTGGCATGATAGAGATGCCGGTCCGGAGACCCTCGTGCTGCGAAACCCGGAGGCCACCTTCTTGGTGATCCGGCAACTGGCTGGCATGGTGTTGATGCCGGTCCGGAGACCCTGATGCTGCTTACTTCTGAGGACTGGAGGCCAACCACTTCGCGATCCAGTACTTCTGGGGAGGTCCACTTGGTCCCGGGTGTATTGTCACTATATGACCCGGGAGTTCCCATTCTCCTTCGTCATAATTGCTGCAGACGAAAGTTTGGTCCCAACTGGCAGCAGTTAATCTTTGATAATCTTGTGTCCGTTGGGTTGGGCTTGGCTCTTCACGCTCTTCAGTCTGAGTAGAGGCATTAGCGAAAGTCCGAAAAGATTTCCCTTTCTGTGGGGCGCCGGGATTGGCCTTGGTTTTCTTCGATTTCTTGGTGAAGGGGCAATCTCTGCAGATATATCCTGGTTCGCCGCAGGCATAGCACTCCCCATTCTTCTGCCTTAACTGAATATCGTTGAACTGGCGGCACTCTTCCAGACTGTGTCTATCAGATCTGTGGTACATGCACTACACTCTAGGCTGGCCATCCTTGCGCAGAGGAATCTTGAGCTTTTGGGGCACGTAAATGAGAGGATCTTCTAGGTGAGGATCATCTTCCATGCTCTGATCTGGGCCCTCGCCTTTCAGAGGCTGCGCTGCAGGTGGTACGTCAGAGCAGAGTTCCTCCCTTTCCTCGTGCGTCCACGAGGGGGAAGGTACATTGATGCTCATGGCGTTTTCCTGAGGCCTTTCCTCGCTGATTAAAGGACTGACATACGCCGCTGGTCGTATGAACTGTACTCCAAAGTCCCGACCCTTGGTGGCGGAGGTCGACGAGGACTCCTCTAGGACGAAACCGAGCCCTGGATACCACAGAAACTCCATGGCTGCCTTAGCCTTTCTCTTCTTTGTCATCTTGGCCGGCGGATCCGGCGCCTCGCTCGTGAGAGTTGAAACCAGTGCTGCTCTGAAGGCGCCGGAGGTCTTGAAGCGGATCTTGTCACGGACGAGAAGCTCGACGCAGAACTTGGCGATGAACTTGACGCAGAACTTGAGGTTGATGAAGAAGAAAACGAATCCAGCGCTTGCACCCCCTACCTGGCGCGCCAGATGTCGTGTCTCGGGTGACGGACACCGGGAGTAGATGGTACCCCCTTTTTAGGTTCGGCACGGGGCACGAAGGAGGCTGGAAGACGCCTTACCCGGGAGCAAGGTCGCCAAGTTCTTCGTCGATGGGAGAGGGCAAGCAACACAGAAGGACACACGGAGTTACCCAGGTTCAGGCCGCCCGGAGGCTAAAAGCCCTACTCCTGCATGTCTGGATTGAGAGGTTCATCATGGTGTGGTGTACAAGGGTGTTCTGGGGTGAACTCGGCAGAGTTTCGGCCGGAGGTAGACGAAGAGCAGATCCTGCCCTAGGGAGATCACCTCTCTCTCTACCTTCCGAACCCTAATCCAGTCTTGCCTGAGCTCTAGCTTGCTTCTGTTCTTCTTCCTTCTCCTCCTCGGTGCCATGGTCCTCCTTTTATAGGCTAAGGGGATCCGACATGGGCACGCGAGAGGCGTGAAGGGTCTTGGCAGGAAAACCACTCGGCGGTCCTTGGAGGAGACGTGGCGCTCTCTCCTCCAAGCATTCTCTGGAGGGCGGCGTGGTCGTCCGCCCTTGGAAAAGGTGGGACGGACAAAGCCTGTCCGCCCCACCAACTACGCTCGTGGCAACGTCACCAGGGCGCGGCCTTCATCTTGGCGCCCAAGTCTTCCACCAGCTTCCGGCGAGCTGGCGATCTTATCCTCTCGGTGGTACGGATGGAGGACCCGGGGGCGCGCCTGGCCTCCTGCCGGGCGCACGGACCCGCAGGTGTCCCGCCTGGTTCTCCGGGCGAGGGGGTGACCCCGGAAGGTCGCCTGGTCCTTAGCCGCGGAGCCTTGCTGTCGAACTTGTCGGGTGTCCTTGGGGCAGATGGGCTAACCCATCTGCTGTACTTGACTCCTTGCCTTTCCCATCTTCTTGGTGGGCCCCAGCGGAGGACCCACTTTGGCAGCATCAGGGGAACCCCATGTTCCACTGCTGCGACAATGTGAAAATGAGCCTTTTAAACCTCAGCTTCGGTATAAGGTGCCCGCAGCATCTCATTCATCTCCCTGGTCACTTTGGTTGGTACATGTTCCAGAACTTGGTCCATCCCCTCAACACCTTCTGAAGTGAAAAGGTTTTGGTAGAAAGAAGAAGCAAGCTCCTCCATTTCAGCAACGTCATCCGTTGAAGTGCCATCAGGATTGGTCAACATTTTAACCAAGTTCTTCCTTCTTCGCATACTTGCTCTAAGATGAAAATACCGGGTATTTCTATCGCCTTCCTTGAGCCATCCAACCCTTGACCGCTGTCTCCACATAACCTCTTCACGCTGGTAAAGTTCCAGCAGTCGTTCGTTTGTTTTCAGTTCAACATGACTCGGGCCAATCCTTCCAAGAAAATTACGCAGAATTTCTAGTTGAGCTTTAAGCTTAGATAGTTCCAGCTTGACACTGCCAAAGGTATTTCTATTCCAACTATTCAAACTCCCCGCAAGATCATTCAGTTTATGCTTCACATCTTCAACAGAATCGGTGTTTTGCTGGGGATTCCAGACAGCTTCTATCTCGCCTCGCAGATCAGGATGTGATTCCCACATGATTTCATACCGAAAAGGTCTCCTCCCCTGTCTCGGATCAAGTTGATCATGAAATCTCAATAAGACCGAGCAGTGATCAGAGGCCGCAGCCGTGAGATGGCTAAGTGAGGCTAGAGGGAATTGGGCACTCCACTCAACCGATCCCAAAGCACTATCCAACCTCACCCGTGTATATGAACCACCAGCAACACGTTTCTGAAAAGTCCAGAAGTGTCCTTGAAAACCAAAATCATTTAGTGCACAAACATCCACCGTGTCCATGAAAGCTTGAATTTGAGCTTGGCATCTCTGTCCAATTCCATCGTGCTCATTGAAATCTCCGATGCAAAGCCAAGGGAGCTGATTAGACGCACAAATATTTTTCAGAGTGTCCCAAATCTTGTACCTCTCGTTTGTTTGTGCCTCACCATAAACACAAGTCAATCTCCATGGTGGCTGGCCAACCTCCTCCACCCTAAGATCTATATGATACTGAGAGTAACCAAGAACTTGCATGCTTATTTCAGAATTCCAAAACACACCCAAACCACCACTTCTACCAGAAGTACCAACAACATAACTATGATCATAACCGATCCTACCAGCTAAACCTTCTACTCTAGCTTTACTAATTTGAGTTTCTAGAATACAAAAAAATTTGGGGTCAAATTTATCCGCGATATCGCGCATCTCTCGAATTGTCACATCGTTGCCCGCTCCGCGACAGTTCCAACTTGCTAGACTCATTGGTCCCGGCGGTACCCATCTCGTGGGCCCGCCGATCTATCAACGTCGTTTCCCTTCTCTCCTTGTACTGCCTCCGTTCTTACCCTCTTCGGGTCCCTCTTAGGAGGAGGGCTAGGAGGGACCTCCTTCTTCTCCGAGCTGAACTGCTCCACCAATGTGCCCACTGCCATGTTCCCCGCACCATTGGTGACCAAGGCCTGGCTCGATGCGGCTGAACGTTTGCGAGTACTCGCATCCTCCATATCAAGATTTTCGCCAGTGTTGCCATTGGCATCATCATACTCGTTAGACTCATCATCATCTGAATAAGATTCTCCAGTTTTCTCTGACCTGCCACCACGTCTATGGCCTCTACACCTTCCGCGACCAGCAGGTCGGGGCGTCGGACGCCATGTCCCAGCGCGAAGATTAGCAAAAATCAGAGCTTCTTCAGCATGTACCCCATCTCCATGCTCCTTGTACACATGGCCCAGCATGCCACAAACGGCACACCAGTCAGGAAGCCTCTCGTACTTCACCAGGAAGATCATCCTCTCACCCTTGCGGATCAAGGAGACAAAGCTTTTGATCTGTTTTGTCGCATCCACTTGAACCCTCACTCGGTAATAGTTACGAACAAAATCAGCAGATGGAGGCTCCATATACATGTACTCGCCCACTTTGGACGCAAGCGACTGGATCATCCCCTTAAACCCCTATGGTAGATCATGGATCTGAATCCATATACAGATTTTCTGAAGGGTGATCGACGACGGTTTAGAAAAACCATCATACTTGGCCATTAGCACGCTTTTACCTCGGAAAACCCAAGGACCTCCTTCCATCACCTTCTCCGAGTCGCCGAGGCATGCAAACTGGAATATGAACAAGTTATCCTCCACAACCCTAGGACGAACATCACGCGCCAAACCCCATGCAGATCTCATGTTCTTGAAGAACCAGAAGTGGCTAAATTCAGAATCAGTGTGGACCTTTGCAATGGCCAACCATCGCGTCTCAAGATCCGACGACTGCTCATCCTCCTCGAACACCACATCATCCAAATCATCCTCCTGGATTCCCATCTTCGCTAGCAACGCTGCCACCTCATCTTGATTCCCTCCTATAGACGAACCCGCCCGACTCCCACTCATGATCGGAAAACCCTGAGGATCCAATCTACGAGAGTAGATCCTGCCCGTGTCGAAACCCTAACCCTCGCTACCAGTTGAAACAAGGCCGGGTAGAGATGCAAAGATCTCCCCTTGATCAGCCCGAGATCAACCGGAAGTAGGGGGAGAGGGATCGAAGATGGAAAAGCTCAACATCGGCGATCGCCAGACGAGAGAAAGAAAACCCTAACGAGAGGGAACTGCCCTAGCTTGCGGGAATGCGTTCGACCCTGCTGCTACCTGAAGCTGTCCGAGCCAAGCATCGAGCGAAGGAACGGTGGAAGAGACAAGAAGCCTGAAGTGCAGAGAAGGGCAAGCCCAACTACGGCCCAAAAGGAAGTGGTGAGTGAGATCTCGACGCTTGTCATATACGAGGTTCCATCACATCAGAGAGGCATCACCTTGTTCTTGTAGAACAATTAATCCTGTCTGAGACAGCTTCTCTTCCTCCTCTCTCACGAATCATCGCTGAGTTCTGATTCCTCCCAGCGTGACGTTGTGGAACCATGTATCTGTGACTACTTATCGTATAATCGAGATCGGGGATGCGACAGAGCTGTACTATTATTACAGTACTACTCCGTATTATTATTATAGTACTAAAGGAAAAGGCGTCAGGTCAAAAAAAGAAGAAGGAAAAGGCGTCCATTGGCGAGCGACTCGAGTATGCCGCCTGTTGCAGCATACGAGATTCACGATCGAGCGTCGAGATGCTGCTATGGTCGTGGTCTTGTGGAGACGTGAGCGGTGAGCTGTTTCGTGACGTCGTCTAAGGGCGTGTTTGGTAGGCTGCAGCCCAGGACCAAAGTTGATGGGCACTGAAAACAAGAGCATCTTTCACCTTTTTGCACCCATTTGCATCCAACCAAACAAACTGGGCCTCACGTTGTGACCAGCATGCTTCGCAAAGCACCCTTGGGGCAGGCCCAACAGGAACGGTCGAAACGGCCGTTTTTCTTGGGCCAGGTCAGCACGCTTTGCAAAGCACCATGATTTTCAGTGCAGGTTGCATTGCTCTCTCGGATGGCATGCAGAAAGCCGCCACACCAAACAACATGCCCTGCATGTATGCAAACCTACCAACTACTTGCATCGGCTCCCTGGGGCTTGGCCCGTTCTCCTCGCTGGGCCTAGCCCTGTGGCTGCTAGCAACCAAACACGTCCTAAATGAACCATCAACGCGGGCCACGACATGGTAGCTCACACGCGAATTATGGCTACATCAAACTCTAGCGTCCAACAATGCCGATTCCGTTAAAAAACATTCATTCAAAGCATCAACAAATAAGCCAAAAAGAAATACTTGCGAGATCCAGATACTTCATACTGTATAAAGCATCGTCAAATTAGCCGTACACACAATCGGAAAATTCGAGATCAGATCAAGCATATTCATTTGCTTCACATTGATGATATCAAACATGCATGCATCAGTTCATATGCATTACACACTTGGTCAAACGGATACACATCTCTTATTTAACATTATACAGCCAAGCCATGAGATGGATCCTCATAGTCATACAAAGAACATAGAGCATACGCGGACATCACATAAGGCCCATGGTGCGTGTTGTGCCGGCATGTCCGCCCTCAGATCCATGGAGCTGGTAAGTCTGGCTCGGTGTGACCTGAAGAACACATGGTAGGTCTGCAAAACCAACAGCCAACAGACGAGTTTGTTTAGAAAAACTTACACATACAAGTGAAGACAGGAGGGTGTAGAAATGTTGCTTATGTAACAGGAAATTTTAGCATAACGAGTAAGTTCTGGTCAGATGAGATTGGCATATATAGAATATGAATCTTTTTAGATTTATAATGGATATGACATGATGAGTACAGCTGCATTCTGGCGGTCCTGAAGAGTGAGAAGAGATAACTTCATCTAGCAAAATGCATTAAGCATTTCATCCTATCATACTAGAAAACCGAGGTTATAACGCCATCCGATGAGAAGCATATATAACAATTCCAACAGATGAACACTATAAATCCTGTTTCAAAAGGAATATCTTATGAAGAATGGAAATTCTATGTTCCACCAAGAGTTAAACCAATAACAAATCTATCATCCACCAAGGCTAGCCACTACAAGAACAAGATAAGTATGATATTTAATTGCATAATCATACAAATACAAGTGTCCACATGAAACAACATGACAAACAATCTTCTCTGAAAAATAAATCATCAAACCCCATATGGTGCCATTTGCTTTGCCCCAGTTTAACAGGGGTTGATCATATAAAACAGATGTTCCAAACAACATATTTTTTGAGGACTTTCTGCAACAGGTTCTCTTTTAACTTTCTTTTTAATAGAGAGGCGATGTTTTTTTAGCCTCTATGTGCAGAGAAGTACTCTACCCCTGGGATGAATGCATTATTCCTCCTACATTTCTTAACTGCTTACAAGTCTAGACTAAAATGTCAAGAGGGTAGCACTCGGATATCCTACGTTGTTACCAAGATCATAACTCAACTTGAATTTACATGATGGAGCTGATGAGATGATTTGGTAACAACCTTGTATTCCAAAGTTCTGTAAAACCACATGCTTTGGTTTCGGCGGGAATTCAGCAAATGATGGCATACAAATGCTTGAGTACAACTAAAGTCCTCGCTACGAATCTCCTCTCGCCCAGAACAACACAACGACGAGAAGAAAGGGGTACTCACTTTTGAGTTCCTCGACCTGCGCTGGGGTGAGCTTCGCAGAGAATCCGCTAGCGGCGTGCTTGTAGTGGTAGAGGACCGCGTCCTTGGCCTTCTCCTCGCTGCAATTTTTTCCCCAGATCACCAAATTAGCATACATCTCAACAGAACAGATCAAAACAACAAGGTCGAGCTAAATCGGACCACCAAGGGCATAAGTTCTACAGGCAAGGCCCAAATCAGAGCTAGAGAGGGCCGGGGATTTGGTTTGACCCGACGGTAGGGTACCTGCCGAGGATGGGGCGAGGGTGCGGATGTGGAACTCCTCGGCGTCGGCGCCCTCGGGGCGGTCCACGTAGACGATGTGCACGGCCGCCTCCTGCGCCGCGGGCGTCTGCTCCGGCTGGGCCGCCATGGCGATCTGTGCTGCTGCGAGGAAGAGGAGGATGAGCAGAGAAGGGTTACGAAGAAGAAGATGGCGCGGGGATTCGGTCTTCATCGCCGTCGGTGCGGAGGTGGCTGTCTTCTTTAATAACCGTGCGAGCGTGTCCCCTTGGGTCTCTCCGCGTGTGTTCTTGGCTGTTGTGCCTTCTAGGCTTCTAGGCGAAGTATCTTCTTCTGTCCACCTCCGCAAACGCTGTACTATTCCAGTATTAATCCTCGGAAGTTTGGTTTCTTCAGAGAAGTTTTCTCTCCTTGCCGACTACTTCATTCTTACTCTTGTCTGTAAATTTATGGCAGTGTTATCCCATTTTTGTGCCATATTTTAACTGAACTTTTGAACAAAGAATCAATACGATCTGCCGTCTCTGGCGCGTCTGCTGCTCTTCGGAGCCGTGGAGTGCCTCCCCTCGAGCCGGCGTCCGTGGTGGCGGCCGCGGCTCTGGATCCAGGGGTCCTTCTTCCCTCGCCGGCGTGCGAGGCGGTGCTTTTGCTTAAATCCGCTGGGAGTTTGCAGGTGCAGTGCTCTCCTTCGTCGGCGTCCTTGGCGGGCTTTGCGGAAGATGGGTGGAGCCGTCGTCTTCGTCTCCGGCGTGAGGCGGTGATGGTGGTTTGGAGGCGGCTCAGCGCCGATGCTCGTTCAGCGTCAAGATGCCGGCGCCTGCGTCGGTTGACTTCTGCGGCTCTTCAACAAGGTTGGCTGAGCTTCCTGCTTCGGTGTGTGGTGTGCGTGGTGGCGCCATGGTCGTCGTGTTTGGAGTGGCCTGTGCGTGTGTTCGTGTGTGTTTGTTCTTCAGTTGGATGATCTTGTACACGACTCCCTTTCAAAAAAAAAAAGAATCAATACAAAAGAAACTAGCTTATTAGATAACTTACTTGTATTCGAGATTTCAGCTTGAGAACACAACAACCACACAAGGAAAGCAATAAAAAGAACTAAGCACCAAAACTTACTCATAGGATTATTTTCAAGACAAACACACAATGCTAAGCACCAAAACTAAGAATGTTAACTTGGTCCTCTCGAACACTGTCGGTCTTCTACGCAGCCTCTGTGGTATACTGGTATGTTGATGTCCCGGACTATCCAAGGAGACCACAATTCGTCGCTCCTAACTTGCATACAATTGATTTTTGTTAGTTGCATATTGTTGATGGTTTGTTGCATAGTCTTGTTGTTCAATTGTCTACAATTTGTGAAGTGTTTATCGTTACCGCTCCGTTGCCCGCTAACAAAAAACAACTAGTTGTACGACTTTGCCTGTCTCAACACTAAACCAGCTTACAGAAAAATTGTCAAAACATATACAAGTCAGATCTAGTTTCGAGGCGAAATGGGATCCGATTCCAATCCGATTTTGAAAAACTCGTTGCAAGGGCTCTAACCAATTATATAAATCTATTGCAATGGCTCTAACCGTGACACGGATCAGTGGCGGAGCTAGAGCATTCAACACCAGGGTGCATACGGGTGCCAAAGCAGATAAAATCCATCGTTTTAGGGGTGCACACATGGTGAAAATGTGCTGTTGTGCAAAGAAATTTTTGTCTACCCGGTGTCCTGTGCACCCGGGTAGCTAGCTGTAGCTCCGCCGCTGACACGGATCATGTTCCAATGTACAATTTTTGAAACTTATGGCCTTCTGTATTTTCCGCAAACCCCAATTAATCCACGTGATGTGACTGATGTCACCATGTGCATACTACGCATACTACTAGTCACGTGTACCCTTGCATTAAATTCACATATGCTCCTTCACTCGCGCTCATTTAGTAGAAATTAGGATTAAAGAAATAAAAATAAATAAATATGGTTTAACCAGGAACTTAGTACTCCCTCCAGTAGCGTGAAGTAAGGAAAGATGATTATTAAAGTATGGAGTAATTGCTCTGTTAGTGTGAAAATTATACTCCCTCCGTTTCATGATATAAGGTGTCTAAGGTTTTGGCACGGATATTTAGATGCCAGCATTTTACATGTGGTGAACTAATTTTCTACTGAAAAATCGAGAAAAAATAGTCCCTATTAGCCACAAATTGAAAACAATCTGTCAAATTTCTCCGTGACAGTTTGGTGGGTAAAATTGTCCATAAATTGCAATACACCTTATATTTTGAAATTTTCTAAGAAACTTAGACACCTTATATCAAGAAACGGAGGGAGTAGTGATTAAAATCGGTAGAGCGGTGGGTTGGATGAATAGTAGGGCGAAACGCTCTATGACAGGAGACGGAACACTACTTCTTTTATAGGTAGTAAAGATTTAGGAGAGTTGAATATTTCTTGATTTGCCAATATTTACTTTATAACAGAGATAGAATAATTTGTGTCCCACCTCATTAATTAAGCCGGATTTACATGAAGTACAAGTGAGCAAAAAGCTCGAAAGGTTGTAGGTCGAAAAACAAAACCATACGCCCACACAATGACTGAACCCAAATGGTTTGCACCCACCGCTCTCCATAGAGTCGCCTCTAACTTAATTCTAATACTCCCTCTGATCCGATAAAAGAGTCGGTAGGAAATAGCTACTCACGTACAACCAGCTAGTACAACTTACGAATGTTTATTCGGATCGGAGGGAGTAACAAACACGGTCGGTGTGGTGGATACTACGAAAAACTCTCGCATTCCGTTCATTCCAAATCTTCCAAGAGGTTAGCACGATGAGAGAAGCCTGATCTAGGTGAACTAGCAAAATCATGACGAGCCATATTAGTTCTTTCGTGTGGATTTGGGCACCTCATCTGTTTGTCTGTCCACCAGATAATTCTAATTAAATAGTGTAGAAAACATGTAGTCATTTTCCCTTTTCAAAGCACTAGTGAACGTGCACGTGCAACGCACGTCTCACAATTTAATTTAGACAAGGCATGTCACTCCCTAATCTAACCAAAACATCTAGTAACCACCAAACTGGTTTCCATTTCCTTATTGAAGTACCAAAAGAGTGTAGTTTTAAGAAAAATATGCTCATTATATGTCTGGAGACATGAAAAATGATGCAACTATTTTGGCGGTCAAACAGTTCATCACATGCCAATCTCGATCAGATTTTTCATCACATGTCGTACAATATTAAATAATACAAGTAATGATACATAATGTGTAGGATTAGCGTTGGTTATTAATTCTAGCAGAAGAAGACTGAAGACGTACATAATAACTGAACAAGCTCTCAAGGCAGGCGTGCGATATGTGTAGGATGTAGCAACCATTTGCAATTGTCATCGTCTATGACCTGCATCAAACATAAGCACCACGATGAGAAGTAATGATGACAAATCACTACATGAATCAACAAAAATCTAGAGCCAGCTGCAAACTGACGGCGAAGGCATAAACCATGCAGCGCGAGTAGGCACAGGCGCACAGCAGGGGACACGCCAGCCTTATCTCGGTAGTGTAGCCGTTCGCATCTCTCGCCCATTGTTCAATGCTAAGGCATCGACCGTCGCGGCAGTGAAGTTGAGACCCTATCTCCACGAAGGTGGCCGCCGCGAACGAAGTCACTGGCGCCGCCGAGTCGGCGGATCAAGTCGAGGCATGGGCTGGGCTGGGCGACCGTGGCGAGGTGGGGACAGCCGGCGAGGACACGATCGGGAGAGCGAGCGAATCGCGAGCAGGGGTGCCGACGTGATTCCCTATTTACCATAGAGGATCACACGGGATTAAAGGATGGCCTCTGCTTTTTCGTTTTCAGCAGCATCGTCAGGTGTCGAGGTGTCGAGCAGTCTGATATCCAGGAACTCACCCTCGGACGGACGGGAGATTCACGGATGCCAAACTCGAGGATGGAGCCGAGAGCAGGCTGTGGCGGCGGACAGGGCTCACAATCCGACAACTTGCTCTTGGACATGGCGGCAGGGCCGGCCCTGAGAGATCAGGGGCCCGGTGCAAGAAAAAAAGTGGGGCCTATACATCAATAATAAAAAAATTCAATAGCATTTTAACAAAAATACCTCTAAAATTGCAACAGTAACAGGAACTCTTATGATCTTATTGACGATGATGTTCAGTTCACAAAGCAAACTACGTTTTCACAAGAAAATGCCATCAAGAATAACCAAGGCTAGTGCTTGTTGCCGCTTGATACAAGAATCAACCAAGGCACCAACAATCCCCAAGCTTGACATCGATTTTCCCTTGGCTGGCTGCCACTGCAGGCAACGGCCAATCCCTTGGCCGCCGGCTGCTCTGCCCACCTCCAATCCCCTACTTCCCTTCTTCCCCCATTAGTGTCGGGTCAGACAGATCGAATAAACAAGAGAAATCCATGGGGATACATAGAAGGGGGATTCGACTAACCGTTGCAAATCAGGATGATATTCTCCGTTAATTCCGGCCAAACGACTGAAATCTTTTACCGGAGAGGGCCGCCTAATCGCTGGCGTGATTGGGGAATGCGAAAGATGTCGAGGAGAACGAGGAGGCGAGAGGAGGACTGCAAGAGCCGGTGCGACGATTGAGGCAAGCGTGCGTGTTCTGTCCAGTAGTTATGACCTTATGATTGGTAATTTCCTTAGCAATAAGCTCCGTTCGCTGCTCATCTCAGATCGCATGTAGGGGGTTGGGTCTGCTGCGTACACATACCCAGATGGGGGCCCCAAATACTCGAGGGCCCTGTGCGGCCGCACTGCCTGCACCTGCTCAGGGCCGGGCCTGCATGGCGGTCGATCCGGCGCCGGAGCAGGGCAGCTCCACTTTATGATATTTTTTGTAACTCCCATAGTTTTATCGAAGAAAAACGTGTACACATTGGCAAAAGATCTAACAAATCCTGGCTGATCCCAACAAGTGCTAGAAATTAAATATCGAGTTTTCTGGAATCTGCATATGCTGGAAAGTAGTTATATCCATTTGAGACAGCTAGATGCAGAGATTCCTGAACGAATATTAGATTACACATACATTCCGTTACAGGAAGGCATAAACAAATCACCTCTGCACCACAATTACATATATTCTACCAAAACCAAGCAATCACATAACGGGCCAAAATTATCTACATCCCTCCAACAGTCCCACCTCACAAGCGGTGGTGTTTATATGTGCAACGAGCTCATATCCAGCTCCCCGCTCTCGAGAACCTCCCTGACCTTCTTGTCACACTCATCTTCTTCGGTGTTCTGTTCTGGTTCATTGGCATCCTCCTTCTTTTCCTCATCATAGTCGTCGCCGTAGCCGTAGCCTGGCGTGGGTGATCTTGGCATCCTCTTCGCGTCTTCCACAATGTCCATGATTTGTAGGGTAGTCTGCTTCGAGAAAGAAGGCGCGCTGCTGCTCCTCCTGTAGTAGGCAGACTGGGCAGCTTCCGTGAGCTCCCTCGGCAAGTTTTTCAAGAACCATCGGTGACTCTTTATCTCCCTCATGGTAATTCTCTATAGAAAGTAGGAAGATGTCACATCAACCTCGACTCACTTCCATAGATACTGCAACCCGGATAGTGTAGATCATTACCTTCAGCGGACTGTTCGTAAATATTTGTGAAATGAGCTGTCTGCAATCAGCAGATATGAGAATATTGTCTGGGATCTTATAGTCAACTGCCGCTATTCGCTGCAAACAAAGATAAGCCACCGGCATTCCCAATTGTAAATACTGGGTGTCAGAGAAACTTCTGCAGCAAGGCCTCTATCGTCTATTGATGAAATAATATGAATAGACAATCACCTGAATGATCTTCTTGATATTCTTGGGGTCATCCTGGTCTTCAAATGGGTAGGCTCCCACAAGCATGACATAAAGAGTCACCCCACAGGACCATACATCTGCCATCTACACTTCCAAAATACACATGTCATTGTTCAGTTACACGCTGTGTACTACTCCCTCCGTTTTTTAATATAAGATGTTTTACCTTTTGTCCACATGCACATGCACACAAATGTATGTAGACACATTTTTGTGTGCATGTTCACTCATTTTAGTGTGTATATAGACAACATGTCTACCACCTAAAACATCTTATATTAAAAAACGGAGGGAGTACGAAATAACCCTCTGTCTATCAATTGATTGATCTGCATCCACTTTCTTTTGCTTATTCTAAAATTGTTCATGAATCAAGAGATCATTATAGAGTAATCAGTTTATAACCATATAACATCAAATTAAACTATATGCATGAATCAATAAATCTTCAACTAAGAGGGTGTTCAATCAAATGAAACTATATGTGCAAAATATGTTCATACATAAAAAAACACTAATAATGTCGATGGCTACACAAGTTTGTTGCAAAAGGAATACTAATTGGCCAAACTATTTCTGCTCTCAAAAAGGATGACCGAGTGTGAATAAAAGGGGCCTAACAGGGTGCCGAAGACTGAATAACAGGGGCAAAACAGGGTGTTTTTTCAAAATAGTATGAAAGGGAGAAAATAATTTTCCAAATGGGCCCCCGTGGAAAATAGTTGCCAATTTTAATTTCCGCAGAACCGTTGTATTCTATGAGTCAAGTCCCTTTCTCACGTGATGTTAATTTGGAAGCGGATTCTCCAGAATCGTGCAACAATACGTCACCAAAAGAACTCATTCAGGGTATTGTGTCGTTGGAAGAAGAGGAAAGACTTTTGTGTATTGCGCTACTCTGGAACTGGTGGCAGACCCGCAACAAAATAAATTCAGAGGGGCAAGTGTTGAAACTGGAGTCCACCATTTATCAAATACGCAAGTCAGCCAGGGAGTTTAAAGATTTTTTTATAAAGCCTGAGACTACACAGAGCAAGCAAGTGCAGAGCTGGACGCCACCATCGGGGATAATATCAAGTTTAATACTGATGGCTGCTTCTATACACAAAGCTCATCGGGTGGATGGGGTTGTGTTGCTCGTGATAATTCAGGGAATGCAATCGGAGCAGGTGCAGGCAGGCTCGACCACATCCAAGACCCTTTGCATGCGGAAGCTGAAGCATGTCTGAAGGCACTGAATCTGGCAAGTGATTGGGGGTATGACCAATATTGTGATAGAGATTGATGCCCAGCTACTTGTCCATGCCATCACAGGAAACGAATATGACCTTGCGCCAAATAGTGTTCTGTTCAAGAGATCAAAGCTTTTAGCCGTTTGAGCTTTACTTGTTTCTCCACTGTGTATTGCCCTCGGGCATGTAATAATGTCGCAGACTCTTTAGCGACCTATGGTTCGAAGATGGTCGTGGATCCCCAAGCCGTATGGCCGGGCCATGCACCTACCTTCGTCCTTGTCAGATTCAACTTCCCTTAAAAACCACCACTGCAGATTTGGGCCTTGAATGTAGTACTGAAGACTGTAACGAAATGGAAAATAGTTAACTTTTTAGCAGTAGCAGCAAAGAGTTATTCCTATGAAAATTTACAGAAACATGATAGGATTTACAAGGCTTGAACCACCACTGTATGAGATTTGACAACCTACCTTGGAGTACCCAAAATCGCATATCTTTAGCCGCGGAGCTGGGCTACCATCCAAGAGAACATTCTCCAGCTTCAAATCCCTATGGCATATTTGCTGGCAAGCAGTAAAGATGATTGCAACATTCAGCATATTTTCAGGTCCCACCCACATTATTTGAAAAAAAATCACGCTGGCACTTTCTACTCAAAGAATGATGCGAACAGTAAGTTGCTTGATTGTCCAGCTAATTTAAGAGTAATTTATTGCTTCTCCGTACCATGTGATGGCAGTAGCTTACACCGCAGATCAGCTGCTGGAAGAAATATCTGGCCTGCAGTATGCAGAAGAAAAAAGTTAGAAGCGATAAAACACTAATAAACAGTAAAGTACGGGTTATAAATTGTTACCTCGTCCTCGCTAAACCGCCCACGATCACAGATTCGATCAAAGAGTTCACCACCCGCCGCATACTCCATCACAATTGCAAGATGTGTCGGTGTTAGGAACACCTGTTGAAACTTTCAGTGTAAGCCTAGTGTACATAATCTGTAACTGTAACTGTAACTGTAACTGTTTCTCTCTCTCTCTCTCTCTCTCTCTCTTTCTAACAGAATCGGCAGCACTCCTGCTAATGATTCGAGAAAAAAGAAATAGAGAACACCTTGGTGCCAAATTAGTGCAGAAAAACTTCCAAATCGAAAGTTTCCCCATTGGTTTTTATCCACGCAAAACTGCCCCCCTCAAAACTCTACGCAAAACTGCCCCCTTCAAAACTCTAAACCATCCATATGATGAACACAACTGCACGTCACCCGGAATTATTATTTTAGGTTCCTCCAGAACAGCCAAATAGACCCAAGAGGACAAAGCAAACGATTTCGAACCCATTGCTCCTTATCCAGAAACACTCACCTCTATGAACTGGATGATGTTGGGGTGCCGAAGGGAGCGGTGGTTGACGATCTCCCGGTACACATTCTCGTCAATCTGCAAGGGAAAGCAGCATGCACACATTAGAAATTCAGACTGAGCAACCGCCAACCAAGCGGATTCGAACGCAAAAAATCACGCAGCAAAAAATTAAGGAGCAGAGGAGCCCGACCCTGTGGCCGCGCTCGATCATCTTGACGGCGACGAGCCCGCCGTTCTCGCGGTTGCGCATCAGCCGCGCCACCCCGAAGTTTCCCGACCCGATGGCCCGCACCTCCTCGTACTTGTCCATCCCGTTGAGCGCGCGCTCCTGCAGGGGCGCGGCCGCCGACGTCGTCATCGCCGCTGCTGCCGCCGCGGTGAGGGCCGAGGGAGGGGGGACGGCGGGGAAGCTCGACGAATTGATCGGTGGCGGGGGGAGGCGTTGTGGTCTGTGGCGTGTGCGTCGCTTTCCGGCGTGGCGCTCCGTGCGTCTTGTGCGCTCGCCGAGTTTATATAGACGCGACTTGTGCGCCTGCCTACCGTCTCCGTATGTTGGCCAAGCCCGACGCAGACCGAGAGAAGGATTACTTTGATTTTTTTTTTGCCGAAGAGATTAATTTGACATAGTGTAACCTCTTCCTAATCCAATCGGCATGAAGATTAATACGACCAGATAGTTTGATCTAATTCGAATACAATAAAGTCATTCTAAGTTTCTGACTAAATCTCTTTGGTTTCATTAGTGTTGGAATTACATACAAAATAATGAAATGATAAAAGATACTCCCTCCGATCCATATTAATGGTCTCAACATTGTCTAGATACGGATGCATCTAGTCTAAACACTTAACTAGATACATCCGTATCTAGATAAAGTTGAATCCATTAATATGGATCGGAGGGAGTACTATCTTTGGACTTGTTTGGTTGCCAACATTTTAGCCCAACTTAGTCCACTGCATGTACAATCTCATTATTTTGATTGAGCTGCACCGAAATGTTGGCCCACACGCTTTTAAAGCATTCCAGGTGGCTTGGGAGGAACGGTCGAATCCCTCCTTCGACCCGACAAGGGAACACACTTTGTCGGGTTGTGATGGTGCACCTGGTTTAGGTGGTTTGTTCCCCTCAAGTTTTTTAATCTCCTTTCCTAATCTACACAAGTACACAATGGTATTTCGATCGTCTTGAACAAAAAAAAATGCACATCGACGATGTGATCTCATTCCCGCGTCCAGTTCCTAATTTCATTGACGGTTAATCTCCAATTTCATGTTTATGGTTGTATCTTCTTTGATCAATTTTGTGGCACCCGGTCGACCATTTGAATTTTCCTTTGCGGAGTGGCTTTATATGGTCTAAGTTTTCCATTTTGACGGCGATAAAATAATAGATTTATATCTAACTGCTACTACAGTGTAACGTGTTCGTGTGTGTTATTATGTCTTTTTTTTGCAGAGGCTAGATGTAATTGGTATCTTCTTGATATTAATATATTCCCCTTGTCAAAAAAATGTCAACATTTTTTTATCATTTACTTTGTCAATAGACCGTTTCATGATAAGGTCCACACTAAGAAAAGCGTACCGACGATGTGACTCTAGAGAATCTATTCCAAGTTTCGCTAATTATAATTCATCAATTTTGAGTTCAAGTTCGAACTTATTTTTGACGATTTTCGTTAATATTCGTCGCACACAATTGACCGCTCAAAACTTTCTTTGACCTCTAAATAATATAACTATATAAAAGCCGCACGAATTTACGCCCTCAGCGCGCTCCACCGCAGCGGTACTGTGCCCCGCTACAGGGTAACAGTACCGCGGGAGATCCAGGACGTCCACCGGCGATCCAACGGCCTGCAGCGCACGACCGTGCCGTTTTTACAAAACACACCTCGCAATTTCCGCAAAATAACCCGCAGTCCAGCTTTTTACGCCGTGAGGGACCTATCCGCGATTTCGTAAAAAGACACGGACTTTTATGTAAAAACAACCGCAGAATCATCTTCCCCTCTCTCTCTCGCGAGCGGCGCGGAGGTCGCCGCCGCCGCCGACGTTCACCGCCGCCCCTGCGCTGCTCCCCTCTCAGATCGACGAGTGCGAAGAGCTCCGCCGCCGCTTCTCCTCCCTCCTCGCCGAGTAACAGCTGCCGTGGCACCGTGCGCGCCGCGGAATCGTCGGCGTCGTGTTCACCGTCCGCCGCCGCCGTTTAGGCCGCCGCCGGCGAGTCCAGCGACCATATGGTCCGCTGCGCCGCCCTTTCGGCTCCCCTGCACCTCCTCTAGCTCCTCCGCGCGATCCCAGGCCCGCGAGCATCCTCGCGTGCTCCACCGTGAGGGCTCGACGGCGTGGCCGCCGCCAGCGGCTGACGTCACATAGTGACGTCATCGCGCGCTGCCCCTCTGTGTCGCTGACACATGGACCCCGGTCGTCAGCGTTTTATTATTTTTGTAAGCGATTTCCCGAAAATAATAGATCCCTGACATGTGGGTCCCTCTGTCAGGATTTAGACAATTACAGAAAAGGTTTGAAATTTTTTTAAATCATATCTTTTAAACCGTAACTCGGAATAATGCAAATAATATACCAAAATTTACAGAAAAATGAAACCTTAATAACTAATGCATTTCAGTGCGTGATTAAATAGCTTTGAACAATGTTTAATTAGACGAACTAATATAATCTTTATATAATAATTATGGAGCTTTTTGGAAATGACATTTGTTGGTCATTTAAACTCCATTTAAATTGATATTAGAGATGCATTACAATACTTTAATTTGTCATATCATACATATCGTTTGCAGCGCATCGACGTCGTATGTTGACTGCTCTTTTCCTTTTCCGGTGTTTGGTTCTTCTCGATAGAACACGAGCCCGGAGCTGGTTCTGAAAGCACCGAAGATCCGTATTATCTTGCTGTCAAGCGTAACCCCTTACATTTCTCTGCCAACGAACGCAAGGCGGGAGGCTCGGAATCGAGCAGATCGACCGCATCTTCTCCGTCTTCGGCCCCTCTAACTATGGATTGAATTTGAATTAAAATTAAAAAATTCTCATATAATTTACTCCCTTTAAAAAATACAAACATATTGTACTAACTCGAATAAGTTAATATTTATACAATATAACTGAACTCCTTCCAATTGTGCAATTCAATTTAATGAACCCTTACATTGAATTTAACTCTCACTAACTACGTATTTAAATTTAAATAATGGTTTACCAAATGCTAAAACAACATACTCACCATTTGACTTCAATTCAATGAATGCTCAAAATTAACTTAACTCTCTCTAATGTATCCATTTCTATTCACAAAATATAAATATATTTTTTTAAAGAGAGAGTTATATTCACAAAAATATACACCAAGGACAATGTAGAAAACTTCCCAGTTTTAACATTTTCCGAAATCTGAACAATTTTTGAACGTAACTTCTCTTTCAATTACAATACCTTCAAATTTCCACACTTTTAAAACAAGGACATTTCTAAATTTAAATTTTACCACACAGGCGAATATCTAGATAAAATGCAAATTAAATTTCCCTCAATTTATTAGGATGTTAAATTAACAATTAACTAAAAATTTTAAGACAAAAATACAAACTTACTGTACCATTTCAAAATGGCTAGCATTTAAAGATAATATAACTGAACTCCCTCTAATTATATGAATACATTTAAAAAAAAACAAAAAAACTAAAATTGACTAATATTTAGAAATAACCATAATATGTTCCATCTGATTATGGTGCCACACAAAAAAATAACCATTCACAAAAATTCCAAAAACAATATGGATTTACCAAAGTTAAACCAATTTTGTAATTCGTTGCACATTTTTACAATTTAGTACTTAACAACATGTATATTTTTTTAAAAAATGTGGTCAACAATCCAACATGTCCATTTTTTGATTACTTACAACTTACACACTACACAATATTCAATTATATTTTTTACTACATATATCATTACAATTAAATACATTTTGTTGTTGCATACAGATTTGCTCCCAACATAATTTAACTTCTACCGAAAATATCACTGCTTTTTTTTAACTAAAGGCGCGGCGTGACGACGCGCCCAATTTACCTAGTTCATCTCATTGTCCCACACAACTCACATGTTGTAATTTTTCAGTTTCAACGGTCACATACGAACTTGTTGCAAGTGTGATACTGTGATGGTGTGATGTAAGTTCACCATGTGGGAAAGACATGAGATAAACCAGCAGTGCAAACATAGCCAAACACAAAAGTTTGCATCTGAGCCAGATGCCACACTTGCGTTTTTGTTTCCATACAGGCAAGGGTAATTCAGGCAACCAAACAAGATGTAACCCATGGCCCATAGTCTGCATACTGCCGCGCAGTCTCTGTTAGGCCATCGCCTATATGGTTCGGATAAAATGGAACGGCAACCAAATATACAAATTAATACAATCAACATAAAATTGTATTTCAGAGAACGTGTCAGGACAGCATATGCGTGGACACCGTCAATTTCTCGCGGAAAAAGAGAAAAAAGATACCAAGAAGTTAAATCCAATTTTGGTTGTAGAAAATATCATACGGTTCTTCTAATTTGCAATGTGTGTTCATTGTCGCTTTAGTATATCCGGGCTTCAAAATTCGATAATATACATCTCTTAATCTTTTTATCTTCATTACCAAACAATAATATATAAGTTGTGAACCATTTCATAATAAGTTACCACATGGTACCTACAATACCAATACCGTGACAACTTCATTAAACTTTGGGCGGTAATGTTGACGTAAAAACATAATTAAAACATACCAACATGAGTCTAATTTTTTGATCTTATTGATACAGAACTGACGGTAAAAACGTCTCGTAAATCAGACTCATTGTTTGAGAATTAAAACAATCTAAAGTTCCGATTTTAAAAAAATGATTATGCCATATTTTTGGATCTTGGCACATGCATGCCTATTGGAATCAAATTTGTGCTATTTGCTAAACAATAATATTGACACATATAACTCTGCGATTTTGAGACACAAATTATTTATTAAAAAATCATATTTATTTTCTTTAGAAGTATGTCTATTATGAATTCTAACTATGATTCTCGTCCAGTTTGAATCTTAAACGATAAAATTTCATGTATTAATTTAAGCTTTGCGAAACCATTTCCAAGAGATAATAGACCCGTTTTGTTTCATGTACATAAGAAAGGTGATCAAGTTTTTTTGGCTGATTTTTTGTTTTCCTCAATTTGTACCATTCCTTCCAAGATTGCAATAACTCAAAATAATAATTCACAAGGACGATAAATTCTATAAAGTGACAAAAAAAATATTAATCAACAAATGTAATTATTTATACTCATAAGACAGGAGAGATAAACCGTTTGATATTTCCATATACTACAGTCTACAGACCCAAACATTTATATTGTTGGATTATATTTTAATGGCTATCGGTCAATAGTTTTTCACACTTATGAAATCTTCCACATTTTGTTTGAAGTGTAACATCCAAATCTGTCATCAACTATTCCCGCCTATGACTTTGGAACACAAATTATATCTTGAAAAAAACATATTTTTTAATAATTGAGTCTATTATGAACTCTTAATATGATTTTGGCTAATATTTTTTAGTCTATCAATATATATCATTCATTACCTAAAAAATAATTCACTAGGACGAGAAAAGCTATAGTGACCGCCAAAAAAGTTCAGCAATAAATAAACTTATCTATACTAAATACACAAGAGATATGCCGTTTGATATTTTCAGCTACAATGACCCAAATAATTATATTGTTGGATCATCTCTTGTTGGCTATCATTCAACATTTCCTCGTGCCTAGGAAATTTTCACATTTGGTTGTGAAGTCTGACATCCAAATCTGTTACTCTGTTCGATCCATATGAACTGGCACTGAAACGGATGTATGTCGTAACACTAAAATATTTTTAGATACATGACGACAGTTAATATAGATTGGAAGGAGTACCTAAATTCTAAAATAGTCTAGGGTTTGTGTCGAACGGTCTAGGTAAGTGTAGGGACTAGGGAGTTACAGCTGTTGCTGAAAATACTACAGGTTTTGAGTAAAAACAGACCAGCAACTCATTCTCTGGGTTCGGCAGGCCCATTAATTCGATGCAACTAGTAATAAGCATGCTTCACCGCGTCTTGTGAAAGCAAAACAGAGAGCTGGTGAGAACGAAGGCTTCAGTCTATGTGTTTAGCAGCGGCGGCTTGGCACGTGCCGATGAATGAAGGTCCTCGGTTGCACAGTGCACTTGTCACTCCCCAGGTCAGCAGGGGTGTATCTACACGCTGCCGACGCAGCCGGCCGGTTGCAAACGCCGAGAGGTGGCAGGCTGCGGCGCGAGATGCTTGGCTAGCGAGGCAGAAGAGCTCTCGACGTCGACATGCGCGCGAGAGTGATCGACCTGCCGACTAGAAAAAAAGAGCCGTCCTTCTCCTTCATTATGCTTGAGAGTTCAACAGACAAGATGGGGAGAATATCTAGTGATCCCACCCCCTCCATGCTCCCATGCTCCCAGTTGAAAAATTTCAAAATGTGTTGTTTCAAAAATTCTGCAAAAAAGTGTGAATGTTGACACGGAATGTGTCAACATGCTCCAACAATTTCAGATCCAAAATCGAAAAGCACATTGAGAAACAAAAAAGACAAATATAGCATGTGTATTTCTATTTTGGATCTGTAATTTTTGGAGCATGTCAACACATTCTGTGTTAACATTCTCAATTTTTTGTAGAATTTTTGAAACTACCAAAATTGAATTTTTCAAAAATGGGAGCATGGGAGCATGTTATGGGTGGGATCACTAGATATGCGCTCGGGATGTGTCCTCCGTCCCTCCCAATCAAGGCATCCTTCGTAGGGACAGTGATACACAGTGGCTTCGAAAAAGATCACACCAGATCAAGATCAACAATCACTTATTTTTCTAGTACGAACATAGCTCCAAAAATGTGTCTCACTAGACGCGGATGTACCGAAAATCCGTGCAAGATCAACAGTCACTTCATTTCTGTTACCTGTACGAGAATCCAAGGACTATCATGCATATGCCTGAAGAAAATTCAAAAGAAAAAGATGGAGTAGCAGCAGCGAGCACAGATTCCATGTGCTGGAGCAGCGATTCGAGAGGTTCATCCAAGCGGCGAGGGGCCTCCATAGCATCGGATCTATCCCGGAAAAACGGAGGATTTTTGTTTAAAAAAAAGGAGGAGTTGGAAGATTTGGAGTTTTTTTTTTGAGGGTTAAGCGGCCGTCACTTTATTAAACCGAAATGTTCATAGGGATACAAAAATCATCTGGCGTCTGAATGAGCCAGAGGTGACGACCATAATTTAAACTAGCCGAGCTACGGGCTAAGCCAGAGCTTCAGTATTCGAGGATCTTCTCTCGTGGACGAAGTTCACCACTGTGAAGTCTCTCATACTTGCCTTTATTTCATGCAACACCGAACTAAACCTGCCCCGGTTTGGATTTGCCAAGCTTGTAATAACCTCCAGGCAGTCTGACGCAATCTGAACCTTAGTGAGCTGCAAGTCCTTCGCGAGGGTAAGAGCTTCACGGCAGGCGAGCGCCTCCAAAGTAGCAGGATCTGTGAAACCCTGAATTACCACTGCCAAAGTAGGTGGATGATCGAAAATCAGATCCCAAGTACCATCCCAGGGGCTTCCTCCTATTGGACGACATGAGGAACCTCCACGGGCCGGGAGAGAGGATCGACCTATGCGGAAGAAAAATAGCACTCCGCGTACCCTGGCAGTAGTGGGCTCGGCCCATTTTTTTTTTGAATTTTCCACATATATTAAACCAGCAAATAGTACACGATTATATCGATTACAAAAACAAAACTAAAAGAGACTAGCAAATCTATGAGATCTTTAAGCCCTTTCTTCATCCATGACACAATCTTGTACTTTTCTGAAGGCAGCCGTAGAACAACGCCAACACCACCAAACCACAGACCTGTGAATACCACCGAAGGTTCTCCCTTTTTTATTTTGAGCTGCAATGCCAAGACTTTGTGCACGCACGCAACCATTAAATTAATCAAGCAACATCGGCAAGAGCACCACCACTGATATTTCAGGGACAAATAACCGAACCACTTTGTCGACGTCATTGGGAGCCGAGAGAACGAATCACCATTGCCGAAGACGTAGTAGCCGGGATAGATATTGCGAGGACAAACTGATGACGTGAAACACACGTTCGTTGGGAGACCCCAAGAGGAAGGTATGAAGCAGTGCAGCAGCAAGTTTCACTCAGTATGAAACCAAGGTTATCGAACCAGTAGGAGCAGAAGCACTTCAGAAGGTTGTCAACGGCGCCAGAAAATATGGTGTTGAAGGGGATTCTGACTGTTGACGTGGAACCTGCACACAACACAATCAAATTATTTTATCCCAACGAAACAGGAAGATTGTCAATCTCCCCGGCTTGCTGAAAACAAAGGGTTAAACGTATGGTGTGGAAAACAGTGTTTAATTGCAAAAAGTAAAAGAGAACAATGATTGCAGTTGGTGGTTTTATCAGTGTGAAGGAATGGACCGGGGTCCACAGTTCACTAGTGGTGTCTCTCCATAAAGATAAATAATATGTTGGGTAAACAAATTACAGCTGGGCAATTGACAAATATTGAGCGCATGACAATGCATATATATGACAAGATGACTACTATGATATTCATTTGGGCATTACGACAAGATACATAGACCGTTATCCAACTGCATCTATGACTAATAATCCACCTTCAGGTTGACATCCGTGTTCCCCGTTGGTATTAAGTTGCAAGCAACAGACAATTGCATTAAATAATGTGCGTAATGTAAACAAGTACATATGACCATAGACATAGCATTGTTGTGTTATCCCTAGTGGCAACAGCACATCCACAATCTTAGACGTTGCTGTCACTCGCCCAGATTACTGGAGGCATGAACCCACTATCTAGCATAAATACTAACTCTTGGAGTTACAATCATCTACTTGGTCAAAGCATCTACTAGTAACGGAAAGCATGCAAGATCATAAATAACATATAAAGATAGATTGATAATCAACTTGATCATAGTATTCAATATTCATCGGATCCCAGCAAACACAACATATAGCATTACAATAAGATGATCTTGATCATGTTAGGCAGCTCACAAGATCAAAACATGATAGCACAAAGTGGAGAGACAACCATCTAGCTACTGCTATGGACCCGTAGTCAAAGATAGATTGATAATCAACTTGATCATAGTATTCAATATTCATCGGATCCCAGCAAATACAACATATAGCATTACAATAAGATGATCTTGATCATGTTAGGCAGCTCACAAGATCTAAACATGATAGCACAAAGTGGAGAGACAACCATCTAGCTACTGCTATGGACCCGTAGTCCAAGGATGAACTACTCACGCATCACTCCGGATGCAGGCATGGTGATGTAGAGCCCTCCGGTGATGATTCCCTTCTCCGGCAGGGTGCCGGGAAGAGGTTCTGGACCCTCCCGAACTAGGGTTGACGACGGCGGCGCCTCTGGAACTTTTCGTGGATAATGGCTCGGCTGTTTAGGGTTTTCGCGTCGGGGGAAATAAATAGGCGAAAGAGCGGCGGCTGAGGGCACCCAGGGGGCCGACACAACCCTAGGGCGCGGCCCCACCCTTGGCCGCGCCGAGGGTGCGTGTGGGGGCTCCCTGGCCCTCCTCCGTCTCTCCTTTGGACTCCGTGTACGTGTCGGTGAAATAGGACCTTCAGATGACTTTTTGTCCAATTCCGAGAATATTTCCAGAACAGCTTTTCTGAAATACAAAAACATCAGAAAACAGGAACTGGCACTGTGGCATCTTGTTAATAGGTTAGTCCCAGAAAATATATAAAAATGATATGAAGTGTATGTAAAACATGTAACAATTGGCATAATATCAACATGGAACATCAAAAATTATAGATACGTTTGAGACGTATCAAGCATCCCCAAGCTTAGTTCCTGCTCGTCCTCGAGTAGGTAAACGATAAAACAAAATAATTTTGTGGTGACATGCTACCATCATAATCTTGATCATATAGTATTGTAAAGCACATGTAAATGAATGAAGTGATCCAAGTCAATGGTCTATAGTTTGCTACCAAATAGATAATGAGTAAACAACTGAATCATACAAGCTAAACTTTTCATGAATAGTACTTTGGAGACATTGTATCCACAGGTTTACATAAGAGTTAACTCATAAAGCAATAGATTCTAGTAAAAGGTATTTAACCAACACAAAGGAAGATTTAAGCTTCAGCATTTGCTTCAACTTTCAACATATTTATCTCATGGATATTGTCAACACAAAGCAATATAATAAATTCAATATCTAGCATATAACAATTGTTGTACCAAAGTTGACACTAGTGTTTGCTTGTGGAAGATAGAAGAAGTAGGAAAACTGACTCAACATAAAAGTAAAAGAAAGGCCCTTCGCAGAGGGAAGCAGAGATTAAATCATGTGCTAGAGCTTTTTAAGTTTTTGAAATCATATAGAGAGTAAAAATATAAGTTTTGAGAGGTGTATGTTAATTGTCAACGAATCAGAAAATGGAAAGTACAATATGACCCCTGCCAACCAGACTTTTAAGAGCGGCTCCCATGAAGGACGTTATTTCTACCAGCAAGGCAGATCATCCCTCTTTCTCTTTTGTTTACACATGCAGATATTTCACTGGTTGTCATTGCTTGACTGATAAATCAGGGCAAAAATGTGAAGAGAATTAAGCGGTTAAAGTTGTAATTAATTGGGACTGGGCACCCCGTTGCCAGCTCTTTTTGCAAAATTAATGGATAAGCGGATGTATATGCCGCTAGTCGGTGGTAAAGTCTGTTTGACAGTGACATAAAGACATCCACCCCGTCCTCATGAGCTTGGTAAACATTGACACAAAAAGGAGTAATAACAGTTTTGAATAGTTTAAAGGTAGCACATGAAAAATTTACTTGGAGTGGCAAGGAAATACCACATATAGGTAGTTATGGTGGACACAAATGGCATGGATTTTGGCTCAAGGATTTGGATGCACGAGAAGCATTCCCTCTCAGTACAGAGTTTAGGCTAGCAAGGTTATTTAAGCAAACAAGAATATCAACCGGTACACCAAGTTTTATATGACCAACATATTGCAAATATTATAAAACTTCACACCGTCTTCCTTGTTAACCAAACCTTTTACTAGAAAATATCTAGACCTTAGAATTACCACCCATGCAAACCACATTTCACAAGCTTTACGGTATTTCTCCATTAATGGGTTTAAACTTACATGATGCAACAGTTTAAACATGACCTACTTGTTAACTCAAAACAATTGACAAGTATCAAATTAATAAAGTTGTGATCTAAAAGATATGTAAGTCTTTTCCATTATGCCATTTACCACATGCAACATTTTCTGTTCCAACCAAAAACCAATCAACTTATTTCAATAACTCTCCAAACAAGTATAAGTGAAGCAAGAGAGTACTTTCTTTAAAAGAACTAATAGCTCTGACAAGAGATACATGAAAACAAGAGCTAAAAGCTTAACATCGCTAGACAAGAATACTCAACAAGTATAAGTGAAGAATAGGAGTATTCAAATGAAAAAGCGGAGCGTGTCTCTCTCCCAATCAAGAATGCTAGGATCCAATCAAGTTGATCACAAAATAAAAATAACATACTGAAAATAAAAGCACACAGACGCTCCAAGAACATCACATATGATGTGAAAGAATTAAAATATAGTTTCACTAGAGATGACCTGATAATTTTGACGATGCAAGCTTGGACGCTTGAGTCTTCTTGAAATATGCTGGGGAGATCCATGGGAGCCTCCCCAAGCTTAAGCTCTTCACTCTTCTCCATCCTATTATATCACTCTTCCCTCTTGACCCTTGAAAACTTCCGCCACACCAAACTCAAAGTAAATCTCATTAGAGGGTTAGTGCACAATCAAAAACTCACATGTTCTGTAAAGACGCAATATGACCGTTACTTTAAACATTCGCTATTGCCACTGATGTTATGTGAAGCTCTTCCAACCAAAAAAGAATTCCACCCAACACTAGTAAAAGAGAGAATGCAAAATCAAAGACATAATCTGTCTAAAACAGAACAGTCCGCAAAGACGAATTTTTTTGAGACACTTACGATGCTCAGATTGTAAAACTTTGAACTAATGAAAGATGCGTACATACAGCAGGATTACACACAAAACTTTTTAGATTTAAATCACATCCTGTTAATTTTAGATAATTAATACGGTGAACAGCAGAAATCTGTTCGTACGTAGCAATCAAAATCTAGCATCATCTTATCATTAGAGACTACTGTTGGCACAACAATGCGAAAAAGTACAGATACAAAGGAGTTGCTACAGAAGTAAACAACCTACTTGACTCAAATAAAGAAAAATTGCAGAAATAAAATAATGGGTTGCCTCCCATAAGCGCTTTTCTTTAATGCCTTTTAGCTAGTCTTGATAGTTTTAATGATGCCCACATAAGAATAGAAAAATGAAGCAAAAGGAGCATCAAGAAGCAAATTCGAAACAAATTTAAGTCTAGCACACTTCCTATGCATAAGAATCTTGTAAACAAATAAATTCATGAAGAACAAAGTGACAAACATAGGAAGATAAAACAAGAACAATTTCAGGACTTTAAACTTACAGAGAGGTGTTTTAGTAACATGAAAACTTTTACAACCATATTTTCCTCTCTCATAATAACTTTCAGTAGCATCATGAACAAACTCAACAATATAACTATCACATAAAACATTCTTTTCATGATCTACAAACACATAATTTTTATTAATCTCAAAAGCAGTGGGGTCATCAAACCCACTTTTAACAATAGTAGTATAATGATATGAAGTGTATGTAAAACATGTAACAATTGGCATAATATCAACATGGAACATCAAAAATTATAGATACGTTTGAGACGTATCACAAACCTCCTCGCGACAACCATTAGAAACAATCCAAGATTGATCTGGCGAAGCAAGATCTGAAGAACCATACCTAGACAGACTTAATCTTCCAAAGCCACCATTGACGTCGGGAAGGATATCTCGCCGTCGAACGAAGCGTGGAAGATCACTTATTGCAGACGATACCATCTCCATTAACGAAGAAGATGACAACCAAAACCAAACTCTACCATTAAGGACCTTCGAAAAGCGCCGTGCGCAGGTCCGAGGTCCCCATCCCTCCTAGTGCCAGAACGACACCTAGAGGAGGCGAGGACCCGTCGAATCTTTGCCGGCGGCGATGATGAAGCTGCAGATATCACCGGCGACGGCGGCTAGGGTTGAAACCCTAGGCCGCCGCCACGATCGCCAAAGATCGCCTCGCGCTCCCTTCCTTTGTAACGTACCGGTTCGCTAGGCTTTCTCCTGTTGACCGGGCTCGGCCCATTTTTGATGCTAGCACCTATCCTGGTTTGTTTTGTTTCGTGATTCGCTCGCACCTTTCCGCGCGTTTATACTTTGTAGAGTGCACGAAAAACATGCAGGTCGTGTTTGGTTGGTGAGGGAGAGCTCAACTTGGTTACCTGCCAGTTCCATTTTTTTTTGCCCGCACCATACATAAACTTTGTTCTCCTCACCTCTTCTAAACTACTACATTTAGTCTACACAAATATATTTTGATTCAAAAGAAAGTGTACACGAAAAATATGCATGTCGACAAGTAGGTTCCATTCCCATACTCGGTTTCGAGTTTCGTCCACCGTAACTTCTCAATTTTGATCAGATGTTTGGAATACATTTAGACGAATTTTGTCAAATTCGTCACACTCGGTTGACCGTTTGAAATACCCTTTCAAGGGGAGGTTAATCTTAACGTTTCACACAACTCTCGTGTTGTAATTTTTACATTTCAGCGGTCTTCAACATATAGCCACCGCTTGCCGAGGCAACTGCGCCCTATCGTCGCTGCACCGGGACCGCCCAGCGCCATTGTCGGCTCGCTATATATTTTAACAGTAAAGGTAGTTGGAACAAAAACTAATTTTAAACGACTTTAAAAATTCCAATTACAATAAATGAACAAAAAAGGTATTTGAACATGAACTAGGTTTGAATGATTTAAAAGTATCCGGTTAACAGAAACTACTTCTGAATGATTTTAAAAGGTACTTGAACATAAACTAGGGTATTTGAACATAAACTAGATTTGGACGATTTTAAAGGTAGTTGAACACAAACTAGGTTTGAGCTGTTTTATGAAAAAGATCTGGTGGACAAAATTTAGGTTAGAACGAATTTGGAAAATCCCAGTGAACAAAATCTATGTTTGAACAGATTTGGAATACTCGGTGAATGGAATCTAGGTTTGAACGATTTGGAAACACCGGAATATAGGTCTGAACATATTTGGAAAACCCGGTGAACGGAATCTAAGTTTGAACGGGTTTGGAAAACCCGATGAAAGGAATCTAAGTTTGAACGATTTGGAAAGCGGAGAACGGAATCTAAGTTTGAACGATTTGGAAAACCCGGTACGCAGAATCTTGTTTGAAAGGATTTGGAAAATCCTAGTGAACATAATCTAGGTTTGAACGGATTTGGAAAACTCGGTGAACGGAATCTAGGTTTGAACGATTTGGAAAACCCAGTGAACGGAATCAATGTTTGATTGGACTTGGAAAACCGTGAATAGAATCTTGGTTTGAACGATTTGAAAAACATGATGAGCAGAATCTAGGTTTGAACGGATTTGGAAAACCTGGTGAATCGAATCTAGGTTTGGGCGGATTTGGAAAACCCTGTGAACGGAATCTAGGTTTGACGGATTTGGAAATACCGAAGAACGGAATCACGATTTGAACGGACTTGAAAACCCGGTGAACCGAATCTGCATTTGAACGATTTGAATGGATTTGGAAAACCCGGTGAACAGTATCTAGATTTGAACGTATTTGAAAATTCCCGGTGAACAAAATCTATGTTTGAACGGATTTGCAAAAACCGGTGAACCGAATCTAGATTTGAACAATTTGAAAACCCCGGTGAACAGAATCTAGGTTTGAACGGATTTTGAAAATCCCGGTGACCAAAATGTAGGTTTGAACGGATTTGGAAAATCCTGGCGAACAGGATCTAGGTTTGAACGGATTTGGAAAATCCTGGTGAACATAATCTTTGTCCGAACGGATTTGGACAAACCGGTGAACCGAATCAAGGTTTTAAAGGGTTTGGAAAATCCTAGTGAACATAATCTAGGTTTGAACGGATTTGGACAACCCACAGAACGAAATCTAGGTTTGAACAATTTGGAAATCCCAGTGAACGGAATCAAGGTTTGATCGGACTTGAAAAGCCCGGTGAACAGAATCTAGGTTTCAACAATTTGAAAAAACCCGATGAACATAATCTAGATTTGAACGGATTTGAAAAACACGGTGAATGGAATCTAGGATTGAACGAATTTGGAAAACCTGGCGGACGGAAAATCTAGGTTTGACTGGATTTGGAAAACCCGGTGAACGCAATCAAGGTTCGAACGGACCTGGAAAACCAGTTGAACCGAATCTAAATTTGAACGATTTGAAAAACCGGGTGACTAGAATCTAGGTTTGAGGATTTGGAAAATCCCAGTGAACAAAATCTATGTTTGAATGGATTTTGAAAACCTGGTGGACCGAATCTAGATGTGAACGATTTGAAAAACCCGACGAACAGAATCTAGGTTTGAATGGATTTAGAAAATCCCGGTGAACATAATCTATGTTTGAACGAATTTGGAAAAACAGAGTGAACCGAATCTAGGTTTGAACGGATTTGGAAAACCCGATGAACTGAATCTAGGTTTGAATAGATTTAAAAAACTTAGTAAACGGAATCAAGGTAAAATTTGGATGAATTGAAATAATAGTAAACCAAAAATGTCGTGGAACCAAAAATAATAGTAAACCAAAGTTCTCGTGAACCAAAAATAATAGCGAGTCAAAAGTGCTGCTGAAAAAAAAATAGTGAACCGAAAAGAAACTAAAATTCGGATGAACCAAAAAAAAAAATCAATGAGTCAAAAAACGAAAAAAATAAAATTCAGAAATATTTTTATAAAAAATTAAGGTGAACAAAAACTATATTTGAGTGATTTTGAAAAGTTGTTTGAAGAACGAAAAAAGGTAGGTTTGAAAATAGAAAAAAGAAACGAAAAAGGAAAAGAAATAGAAAAAGAAAACATCAAAAGGGAAAATAACAGAATAAAAAAATTCTTATTTGAATTTTAACAAAAAATAAAGAGAAAAACACACGTACGTTTTTGCAGCTAGGGCCCACCCCATGCACCAACGTACGTAGGTACGTAGGTGAGAAAAAGGAAGGGAAGAAGCAATCAGAACTCGGGATCAAATGGGCCAGGCCCAAACGGCAGAAGGGTGTGCGGAGCGCATTAGCGCCCGACCTGGTCGTTAAATAGGGGTTACCCCGTAAGCTGCTCTGCTTAGGGCATCTCTAGCAGGCCCGTAAAAGGGCCAAACCCTTAAAACTCTAGCGGCTTTACGGGATGAGGCCGTTTTTTGCGATAAAACAGCGCCCGTAAAGACGGCCCGGCCCGTAAACCGTTTACGGGCGCTTGTGAATTTGAGCCGCCAGCCCTCGTATATGACGGCCGAGGGGGCATTCTCAGTTCCAAACCCTTTTCTCCCCACAGTCGCGATGAGAAATCCGCCGCGCGCTCGGCCGCCTCCGACGAGCGATTCGCCTCCCGCATCTACAGATCCCGCACCGCCGAGCTCTGATGGCGCCGAAGAGGAAGCCCGCCGAGCTCCGGGGCGGCGAAAAGGTCAGCGACGACTACTCCGACGCCGCGTGGGCGAAGGTCGTCCGGAGCGACGGCGCGCAGAAGAGGAGCGCGCGCAAGTGGACCGACCAAAACATGCCGGTGCCGCCGTCGCTCTACGTCCGCGAGGTGGAGGAGTTTGATCGCCTCAAGTGGGAGCGCGAGCGCCTCCGCCGTGGCGAGGGCAGCTCCTCCGCGGCGCGGATGCGCGAGTGGAGGGAGAGCACGCCGCCGGAGGGCTACGACGCCGCATCCTTTGGCACCTTCCTCGCGCCGGAGGATTTCGTCCGCGAGGACGACTTCGAGCACGCCGTGGCGGTGGCGATGCTGCGCTCCCGGTGGAGGCGGAGGAGCGCGCCGCGCAGCTCGAGTGCAACGAGGAGATCGACGAGCTCATTTTGGGTTTAGGGTTAGCGCGGCGGTGATTAGAGTAGTTTAGATTTTTGTTTCTGCTTAGTTTTTGTGTAAAATGCCGACGAGCTCATCTGTATGTGATGAATCGATAATGAACTCTCGTTTGTTCCCGCGAAATCTATTTTTCTTCTTCTAAATTTACAGTTCTAGCTACGGTTTCTATTCCGCGTGACACGTTTTTGTGAGCAGAAACGCCTAAAATACAAACCGTAAACCGCGTTTAATGTTTCGCGGTTTACATGCGTTGCTAGAGATGCTCTTAGCCCATTGCATCGCTGCCTGCCAAAGGCTGCCCCATTTTCTACATATTTCTGCCTTGGCAGCCGTGAAATGTTTTGTCCTTAAGATTACCACAATCAAAGGATTAAACTGTGTGACCACATGGAATGTGTCTCACTAGCGGCGGATGTACCGGAAAATTCGTGCGAGATCAACAGTCACTTCTGTTCTGGTACCTGTACGAGAATCCAAAGACTATCATGCATATGCCCGGTGAAAATTCAAAAGAGATGGTGTAGCCGCCGTAGGCAGGAAGCACAGATTCCATGTGCTGGAGCAGGGTTTCGAGAGATTCATCCAAACGGCGAGGGACCTCTCCATGATCGAATCTACCCCAGGAAACGGAAGATTTGGAGGTGGATGATCGGAAATCAGATGTCACGACGTATCTCAGGGACAGGTTTTCACAGGGCCGGGAGAGAGGTGCAGCATGGCCGTGCACGAACTTTTTTTTTTTTTTTTTTTTTTTTGAAAGCACGAACGTTTTTTTTTAAGCAATGTCGTACGTACATGTACATGTAGGCGGAAGACTGGGCTGGTACCGCGTCTGCGTGCACCCGAGGATGGATCCATCGACGGTCTGTACCCGTGCTTAGCCCGTCGCCTACCAACATGCTACACCATCACAAGATTGAACTGCCACATGGACTGAATTGCTCGCTCCTACCGGCCCAGTCAACGAATAGGAAGGTGGCTTGCTCGCATCTTCCATCCTCGAGGAAGGGGAAAGAAGAGTTCGAGGAACATTCCAGAAAAAGCGAGAGTTTCCCTACGGCGACCACCTCCTCGAAAACGATGATTTTTTTTTGAAAAGAATGCTGTGGGGAAGCCCCCACAGCGAGTTTTTTTTTTTTTAAATAATAAGAACCCAAATTCGTGCCCGTGAGGATTTAAACTTGGGTGGCTGGGTTGTACATCCAGCCAAGTGAGGTAGGCTCACTTCTTCTCGAAAACGATGGTGGTAGGGGAGGACGGAGGAGGCGGTGGCGGGGACTCGCGAGTTAAGGAGGCGGAGGTCCACGACAAGGGAATGGAGGAAGGAGGAGGCGGCAACGACTATTTGCATTAAGAAATTAGGGTTTGCATTAAGAAATTAAGGTTTATTTATACTAACTATTATACTTCTCTAGATCTTAATTTTAGTATGTTACAATATTAGAAGAATAATTATCTATTTGTTTACATAGTTTATCCACATAATTGGTGACATTAATAAATATTAGTTGGTTTTTCTGTCTGTATTGAATAATAAAATATACTAAATTGTATTTTGTAAACAAAAGTTTATTCTACAATTTTCTTTTTACAATTCATAATCTATATAATTTATGTTACATATTCATTTAAAAACCTGCAAAGTGTACAATCTAACACATATCTTAATAGCGATTTCTAGTGCATGACTAAGTAAGCATATATATATAAACTTCTAGATTATAAGTGAACCAATGACACTACTTTTTTATGTTCAAAATATCCTAGCAAGCCAAAATTTAACAAATTTTGCATATTTTGTACTACCTTTGTCCCAACATATGAGAAATTTTGGTGGGGTGAAACAGCCCACCAATACATTTTATATTTCTCTCGTGCAGGGCTGGCCCAACAATGAGAAAGGTGGGCTTCCTCGCCCAAACGGAGCTCCGCCCTTGACTCTTGTAGACATGACGAAGGGGAAAAAAAGGCTCGAGACTTCCAGAGAGAAAGGAGATTGTCTTGCGGCGACCACTCCTCCTGAAACATAGCTCGTTCGCCGATTCACGACAAGACAAGAGAGGACGAAGGCGGCAGTGGTGCGTAGTCGGAAGTCGAGGAGGTGGAGGTTCATGACAAGGTAGGGAGGACTAATGCGGCGGGGTGCGTAGTCGAAAGTCAAGAAGAAGGAGATGGAGGTGATTGGGGAGGAAGATGCGGTGACCGTGTGTGAGGAGAAGAGCGTGTGGTGCACCTAAGAGTCAACCGCTGAGTATGTCGACAAGGTGAAGGTCATCAATTGCAGAAAGGAGGATGGAGATAATGAGAAGGGTAGTTCTCTCCCCGGTCCTTTCTCTCTCTCCTTTCCCCCTAAATCGTTGTACAGAGAGCGAAGGATTTTGGGTGCTACTAGAGAACTAACAATTTGCGGGCATATAATCAGGGTTTAGATTCGGGTGCTACTGGGTAATGTTAATTTTAAGAATGGTTAAACCGTGGCATGGTCTGTTGAATTATAATGTATGGGCGGATGGTCACCAACATATTTCTTCAAAATGGGGAACGAAGCTCAGTCTTTGCATCGGCACCCAACTCTTTTATTACATAGTTCAGAAAGAAACAAAGAAAATAACCCGAAGCCACATGCCTCGCGATAGAAATTTCACCAAACTACTACTCCCTCCGTATCGAAATATAAGATGTTTTAATAATTTTGGACCCACATGTATCTAGACATGCTCATGTGCAAGAATCAACATTTTGATACAAAGAGAGTACTAACTCTAGGGTAAAAGACAAAAACAAAGAGAAAATACACAACTTGGAGATAAAACCTTCGATAAGGAAAAACCGCACGTACACCAACTTAAACCATGCTAACTACTTGACAATGTTGCAGGTTAGTCACTCCGTCACGGTAGTGTGGACAATGTTTTTGTGTGCCCCCCATAACCTTTTATTTCTTTTGATTCTAACGTCCTCATCTTCTTCTGATTCTAACTCTAATGTCCTCGGTTTTAGCCAAGTAAGAAACAATGAGCCCGAGAATCCACGCTCTAAAAAAAAGCACCACCTTTTCTTCCCTCTGCTCGCTCCTCGGAAGAAGTCCGCCGGAGAGAGAAATGGCGATGCAGGTGCCGACGGCGGCGGTGGCCGTCTTGCTGGTTGTGGCGGCCGTGAGACCGCTCGCGTCTGGAGCGGCATCACAGTCGACGGGCGTACCGGAGTGCACGTCCAAGCTGGTGGGGGTGCGCGGCGTACATGCACCGGACACCTGCTGCGGGCCGCTCAGGGACGCCGTGCAGAACGACCGCCCGTGCCTCTGCGACTTGTACACGTCGCCGGAGATCTTCAGGGCCTTCCACATCAGCCTGACGACCGACGCGCTCCACCTCTCCAAGCGCTGCAACATCGGCGAGGACAGCAGCTGCTGCTCCAGTAATTAACTCCTACCTCCCCTACACGTTCGATCTCCCCAGATCTCGTTCGGCCTCGACCTGGGGACTGCCTCGACAGCGGACAGTCGATACGGCCTTCATGCTCTCGGGAGACAAGCCAGGAATCGGTGCGCCTCGTCGTCACGTTTGCGATGGAGGTTATTCGGCAGCCGCACAATGTCTCGCGCGTCGCCGGCAATGCCGACGACCGACCGGCCATCAGCTATCTCCTCAAGGACATGCACTATGGGCACGCCGCGTTGTGCACTTGTACGAGAGCATGCGGGCGACTTCCCACCGGTGCAGTTCGACTCCAAGTTCGCTGCGGGCGACGACAAGCTCCCGGACCGCAAAGCCGTACAAAGGGCACCTACCACGCCTACGCCATGGGCCGGATGGAGTACGTGTTCCGAGTTCCGGCCGGAGCCTTAATCATGTGAGAGTCTAATTAGGTGATTAGGCTGTATGTTCGGCCGGCTTGCATGCTGGTGAGCCGTGTCCTAGTCCAGGTAGTAGTACGTGAGTTAGCTATGTCCAAGTCGGTTAGTAATTTCCTTGGTAAGTCTCCCGCTGGTGTCCGATCAGTGTTAGCTTGTTTAGGCAAGTTTGGTGTCCGTGTACGTTTAAGGTTTGGACTAGGTCGGTTAGGTTTGTGCATATATATGCACGGGTCCTGTATCAGAAGAAGCACCGCAATTGAGAAAAGCAATAAAGATAGATTTATAGGGTGTGACACGCACCCCTGGCCGCAAGTTTTTCGAGTGTGTGTTTCTAGTCTAACTTCATGTGATCGATCATGTGGGCGGAATCCGAACAGCGCTCACGAAGATGAAGGCCCCTCGTCATCGCGGGCGACGCTCTGGTGCACGGCCAGTCATGCACTTGGAGCATTTTTACTCGGCGCCAATTGTGGCTGTCTCTCGTCGCGCGGGCCACACGCGGCCAGCCTCGGTGGCTTGCGTACACCTGGGCGGAATTGAGGTGGAACCGAACCAACTAGATGTTGCCGGGAGTAAAAAAGACATGCAGAAAAAAGAAGTAAGAAAAGGACCTAGTAAAAAATAGAAGTTTAAGGTTTTGTTTTGCAAAAAACCATTGTCCACATCAACATCTTAACTACTACCGTGACGAAAATGACTAATCGTATGGCATTGTTACAACTTTATGACCGATAGTTAATAATTTTGAGGTGGTGACCATTCAGCTCATGCGTGGCAATTTGATAGGCTGCGCGAGCGCTTTGCTCTTTTGTATCCAACATTTAATTTATAGATTCTTCTTCTTTTGTAATGTAATAGCTCGTTTATGCAAGTCCGCTTTTGCATCCGCAAGCTTAAGTCCTGCTCGTACTCAAGTAGGTAAATGATAACCAAAATAATTTTTGAAGTGACATGCTACCAATATAATCCATGTCAAGTAGTAATGTAAAGCACATGAACTAAATAAAGTGATCCAAAACAACTGTCTATAGTTGATATAAAGTAGACAATGAGTGAGCAAGTTGCATCATATATCTAAGTAAATACTTTTTATGAATAGTACTTTGAAGACATGAAACCATAAAGTTTGACATAATTGTTAGCTTACCAAGCTGCATTTTCCTTATCAAAAGTATTTTGACCAACACAAAAGAAGATTCAAGTCTCAGCAATGGTTCAACTTTCAACATATTTATCTCATGGATAAGGTCAATACAAAGAATCATAATTAATCATAAAGATAAAATATAACCAGACTTGTACCCAGGGTTAACACTAGATGTTTGCTTGTGACGAAAAAGATTGGAATGGGAAGAGTGACTCAACATAAAAGTAAAAGATAGGCCATTCGCAGAGAGAAGCAGGGATTAATCGTGTGTTAGAGCTTTTTAGTTTTGATACACATATAGAGATATAAAAATAATTTTTGAGAGGTGCATGCTTTCGTCAACGAATGGCAATGGACTACTCAATATTACCCATGCTAAACAGAAGAGCGGCTCCCATAGAGGAACGCTATTTCTGCAAGTAGATCATCCCTCTTTTGTCATTTTGTTTACACAAGCAGAGTTTGACTGAATTCTCAGGAACAAAGTGTGGGGAGAGTTTATTGTTATGTTGTAATTTACCTTTTATTGGGCTGGGCACCCAAGCGCCAGCTCTTTTTGCAAAATTATAGACACACATAGGAAGCATGCAAGTCAAGGGTAAAGCTTGTTTAACACGGGTAATAAGGAACCATCTACCACTTCCTCATGAGCTAAAAACAGATACACAAATAAGAAGTAATAATAATTTTGAAGGCTTAAAGGTAGCACACGAAAAATTTACTTGGAATGGCAGGAAAATACCATGGGTAGGTATGGTGGACACAAATGGCATGGATATTGACTCAAGGTTTTGGATGCACAAGCACTATTCCCGCTTAGTACAGAGTTTAGGCTAGCAAAGTTTTTTAAGCAAACACATAATGTTAACCATTACAAGCATAATTATATGATATACCTGAAGAATAATTATAAGACTCCACACTGTCTTCCTTATTAAGCAAAACATGCTTTTGATGAAAATACTAGACTTTTGGAACTACCAAGTATGAAAACCTAAACAACTTCAACCTTTGACGGTAGTTCTTCACTAATGAGCCTTAAATGATCCACAAGTTTAAACATTACTTACTTAATATCTCAAAACAATTAATAAATATCAAATTATTTAAGATAAATGATCTACAAGACTATGCAAGTTTTTTCTTTATACCATTACCACATGCATGACATTTCATGTTCCAACTAAACACCAAACAACTTATTTAAACAACTCTCCAAACAAGTATAAGTGAAGTAAGAGAGTACTTTCTATAAAAGAAACTAATAGATTTGAACAAGCGATATATGAAAAACAAGAGCTAGAAGCAAACAAAATGAAAACTGAATACTCAACAAATATAAGTGAACAACAATAGTCTCTCTCCTAAACAAGTATGCTAGAATCCAACATTGTAATGACCAGCAAACAAAACAAAAACAAATTGAAAGCAAAACGAAAATGACGCTCCAAGAACAACACAAAATATGTGAAGCAATAAAATATAGTTTCATGGGAGACAACCTGATGATTTGTTGATGAACAAGGGATGCCTTGGGCATCCCCAAGGTTAGACGCTTGTAAATTCTTGAATATTTCAAAGGAGTACCATGGGGGCCTGCCCAGGCTTAAGCTTTTATCCCTCATTGATCTTCTTTCATCATCTTCTCTCTTGACACTTGAAAACTTCCTTCACACAAAACAAAGACAGCGAGCAAGTGATGATTGGAGGCAAAAGAACAAGTTGTAATCAATGTAAAAAGAATGGACCGTGGGGCCATAGTTTCACTAGTGGTGTCTCTCCATAAAATAGCAAACATGCTGGCCGAACAAATTACAGCTAGGCAATTGACAAATAGTGAGGGCATGACAATGCTATTATGACAAGATATAGTTCACTGTAATATTTAATTGGGCATTACGTCGAAATACATAAACCGCTATCCAACTGCATCTATGACTAATAATCCACCTTGGGATCGCTATCCAGTCTGTCACCCAAAACTATTTAGTTGCAAGCAACATACTATAGCAATAAGCATTGTGCATAATGTAAGCAATGGTTATAATCAAATAGACATAAACACCGTTGTTTAACTCCTAGTAGCAACAACACATCCTCGGTCTTAGTCGGTTCTGTCATCTCGAGCCCAGACTCACATGAGGCATGAACCTACTATCTAGCACCAAACTCTCTCTTGAAGATACACAGATTCACTTGATCAGAGTAACCACATGGATCGGAGAGCATGCAAGATCTTAAATAAAACATAAGTATGGTAACAAGTAGATGAACAAACTGATTATAATTTCACAATACATCTGACCCCAGCAAACACAACATGTAACATTACATAATAGTGATCTTGATCATGTTAGACAGCTCACAAGATCTAAACATGGTGGCACAAGGAGAAGAGACAACCATCTAGCTACTGCTATGGACCCGTAGTCAAAGGATGAACTAATCACGCATCACTCCGGAGGCAGCATGGTGATGAAGAAGCCATCCGATGATGATCTCCCCTCCGATAGAGTGCCAGGAAGAGCTCCAGAACCCTCCCGAACTAGGGTTTGAGTTGACGGCGGCTTCAGATATCATTCGTGGAAATTGTCGGGTTTTTTAGGGTTTCGGAAACGAGGATGATTTATAGGCGAAGAGGCGGCGTAAAGCGGTAACAGAGTGGGCCAGGCTGCCCATGGATGCGGGCCCACCCTGGGTCGCGCCCTAGTACTGCCTGGGGGCTCTGGGTCCCTCCCAGGGTCGCCCTCTGGTACTTGGCTTCTTTCGTGGAAAACAAATTCTCCATAAATTGGCGTCCTCTTCCGACGATATTTCCTGACTAGCTTTTTTGAAACAAAAAGACAGCAGAAAACAGGATCTGGTACAGGGCATCTTGCTAATAGGTTAGTTCCATAAAATGCGCAAAAATCTATAGTAAAAACATGTAGTATTGATATAAAATGAATGGAACAATAAAAAATTATAGATACGTGTGAGACGTATCAGAAAGTAGGTGCATTAAACTAACGTCAACTTAACATGAGTCGCTTGTATTCCCCGTTGCTAGAGTTAGGTCAACATGGTCATATAGTTTTGATGAAAGTGTCAAATATACTAACGGGTGTACGAGATGTAGAATTTGAGGTTTTGATCTGGTTGTGATGTAGTAGTATATTATCATGATGTAGTTAACATCTTCTTTTAAAACGTTGACACCGAAGGAACTTTGTGATGGAAGTATATTATTATGATCTAACTTCTGATAGCATATAAGTTGGAGATCAAGTGTTCACAATGTAGTCTAAGACCAACATATAATTTATAGATTGCTCTTTCTACTATAATAGCTAATTTCTGCATCCTCTGTTGTAGTTTTTAGTAGTTATTTCCTTGTGTGTTGCATTGAAGGAGTATGTTTTGAGCATGACGCTAGTTTCTCTGGCCCGTGATTTCTTTCATTGCTAGTAAGCATAATTAAATTCAATGCATCTGACTAATGACTAAATGTGCAAGTATCTTCTAGAACGTTAATGTTGTATTTTTTTAGTGCAGTGCTATCAAAGCTTAGAGCCTTATGTAATGTTCCTTGACTGAATTATAAAAAAAAGTTGGACGAAATTGGACTTGTCAGATTATCAGAAATAAGGACCAAAATGCTTGAGATTTTTTCTTGGGACATTGAAAGATGACCGATTTAAAAAGGTAATTATCTCCTTCTTGCTCCTTAGTGGAAAATATGTTATGCGCTTAAGAACCTCATAGGAAACCTAGGACGAAAATCTCACTGACAGAATCATAGAAAAACTAGCATTATGCATAACACATAAAAAGTTACTCTAGGATAGGTACATGCTTGCCCTCAAAATATCTTACAACACCTACTTTATTTCTATAGTTCTCTGGGCAATGGTTAAGGAGACAAATAATTATTAGAAAAATTACTAGTTAACTTAAAAGTACTTTACCTCCATACTAACAAGTCTAGGACCATCAGTTCTTCGCAGTCAGGCACATGGCACATGTTCTTCATTGCTGCAACAACATAACATGCTTTATGTAAATGACTAGTGACATACTCTTCCTTCTCTTTGCCTTGTTGGGAGCCCTTGTATAGATGGTGATATTATTGTGATCTTCCATGTGGATAAAATAATCTGCTAAGGAGATTCAGGATACGTTGAAAAAATCGAAACAACCTGTTGAAAGGCTATTCATGGTGTACCTGTTATTCTATATCGTATGTGCAAAGTCAACCGATGAGATCTCAACAAGGAAAAATACCTATCTGGTACTATCCTAAGGAAGATAAAAAAGGAGACCAAAGCATCCAGTGTGCATATGTTACCTTGGTGAAGTCAGTACCAAAGGAATAAAAATAAATTGCTCCAGCTTCTGAAATATTTTCACTTATAACCTCTCTAGATGTTGGCTTTGATCCAAAGCAGAAGAGTAATTACATTATATGTTACTAGTCGCCATCATATTTTCAGAACTGAACTAGAGATATAGCAATGTTTTAGGAACACATGTTAGTGATTAAAGGTTGATGCAATGGATAACCTGCAGAATGTTGAAAGCCTAAGCTGGCTGATCAGGGAGTTTATAAAGAACCGCATGCCGAGAATGCAGCTTGTTCTTAAGATGGAGATGTTAGAGATATTAAGAAAGGAGATGTTATCTATTGAGAAGCTCAAGAGTAAGTCTTTCCATAGCTATATGTAGTAACACTTACATGCTCTCATGCAGGGCCGGTCTAAGCAAATTTTCTTTTTTCCCAGTATGTAAATAAATATAATTATTTATACTAAATTTTTATATTTTTATAGCTTTTTATCGATTCATGGTCACCGTATTTTGTAATAATTTTAAATTATTTTTGAATACATTGCACCTTAAAACATATATGAACCAAATTATGAAAATGTGAGAAAGTAAGAAAATATTAAATCATATGTACCTTGGAATTAATATGTAACTGGTATTAACATAGTGTACATGCATCTGTGTACCCTTATATATCTCGGTAGAATCTCTAAATTGCATGATATAATAATTTCTTGATAGAGGTTTCTAGTTTATGATTAGGTATACTCATATAGAAAAAACATCTAGAGTATATATGGCTTTTAAGAATAGTCCATCACCAAATCATATAAGAATGGTTTCAGTAATCTGTTTATGGCGTGCATCTTCTTTGTACTCGGTACTGAAATAGGATAGCGCTCTAGCTAAGATAGTCTTTAATACAACTTGTACTACATTCACTAGAGAGAGACTCGCCGTCTAAGTGAACAAACCTCCCTTATTGAGCTGATCATATGAATTTGTTTCTATGTGGTCCAAACTATCAGTTTGTGGTGTGGACTTACTCGTAGAAATTCGATCTTCTATTTTTAAATATAATCAACAAACTATTTGGTAAAATAAATATCTAATAAAAATAATGATGGATGCACATTGTTAATTAGTGGCAGACAGCTACACAACTTGGAGCCTGGGGTGGTCGCATTGTTGGCCTAGCTGAAGGACAAATATATCAAGTGGCTCTCCTGAGAGGATTGATATCTTGCACACATAGCCACACTCATCATCATAACCGGTACAAATGCACAAAGTTAAATCAAAGATCAAATTATAAAAGATATATAACTTTTGATTCACTTCCTTACCTTTTGGATCGAGATTAAGTTGGCAATTGGTTGGCATGGGGGTTTTGGCCTCATTGTCATCTGTCGTCTTGAATAGCTTGAGCATGTGTATATTTGGCTTGATTATGAAAGTTCCTCCTCTCAATTGATTGATCTCAAAACAAATGAAAAACTTTATCGCTCCCATCATAGACATCTCAAACTCACTGGTCGATCATTAGCTTAGAAAATTGGCATACGATCAATTCTCCACAACTCTCTTAATAAAAAGAGTGGGATCAGTTTTCAATATGAAAGCCACGGTCTATAATAAATCCTTAAGGTGATCATACTAAGAGCGCGGAGCTGGCTTGAGACTATTTTTATGGAGCCTCTAGACATGGCTAAGGAGACTGTGATCATCAAGTCCCAGAGTTTGTATCATAAATATATAAATTCTAGAAATACATGTAAAGACCAAACTATATATGTGATTTTCAAATTTGAATTTATAAAATTAAAATTATATTCATAGCCAAAATTTTAAAAATTGACCGAAGACACGTCCGAAATTTTATTTGTTTATGATATGGCTGGAGCAGCATGTTTGAGAACAAAGAGAGAACGTCATGTGTTTCTAAATGTGGGTAGTAAATGAGAGAAAGAAAAATCTCCACAAACTAACATGAAAACACTTACAATCTAGTTGTCTTCCCGTTGAAAATCAAACATCGTATGCTTAAGTGACCCCAATTATTTACCCGGAGCACAAAATATAGGTTATGAGTGTTAACATCACATACTAATGCAATATCACATACAAACTGTCGGCTAGCTCATGGTATAAACTTTATTTCTATGCATTGATTTAATATGATGTGCAAACGACATACATGGTCATTGATATGGTATTTTGGGAATGGCATAAACATAATTCACTCAAAATTAAATAAAAGATAATTAAACATATCTCCCGCACAAGTACATTTAGCTTTCAATTACGGCCATTTTAGAACTTTATAATTCGTACCACCGAATGTGAATACCCATAAACTGTAAATTTATTTCACAAACACGTAGGTTACTTTTTGGAAGTCTACTAGGGCTTTAGCTTTTGTCCCGGGGTTTGCTCTAGCTCGGCCACTGTATGCGTTACGTGATGACACTGACAGAAATGTGTCACTGTTCCACGCTAATGATCTTATGATCATCGATCGTCTGGTGCATTTCTTATGTGAAAGAAACGGAAAATCTTTGCCGATACATGCGCAAGGAAAGAACGTTTCAGATTAGAATCAGTACGATGACAGACTGCGTAGAGGCTTAGCAACAAATTCTACAAAATCGATCGGCACGTAATTACATTCCGATTTCGACGAATTTGGACGCTCACACGGTAATCGATATGCTTGATTCGCCTAGCTGAAAACTTGAACACAAGTACACGGCCTTGCCTGGTACTTGCCGCCATGCCAAGTTGGAGGCATCGATTGAGAGTCCGGGACGAAGAGGCTTAACCCTGCCATTAGAACATCACAGACGCTTGGCTTATGTTTGACATAATCCCACTTAACAACGGTTGACCGCTGGCTGCTGGCTGGCAACGTGGATCCCTAGCAGCTGGGATAACGCGGTACTGCGTACACGCATCCATGTATTTCCCCCAAGCTTCCGTCTCGATCGGTTCATACAAGACCCAATAAGTGGCGCGCAGTACGCAGATAGCCACCGCACCGAGAAGATAATCGGAGAAACAGAAGACGTGCGAGAGCGTTGTGCAGCGAGAAGAGAAGAAATGGTGGCCATGAGACGGAAAGGCAATGCGAGTCTGCTGTGGGCGGTGCTGATGGTGCTGCTCTGCGTGTCCCCGCACTTCCAAGGAGGGCGGGCTGCCGGAGCCGTCGGAGGGACGCCAGCCGTTCCACGGCCAGTGAGCGCAACGACCCCAGCCGTTCCGCGCGGGACGCCAGCTGTTCCGCGCAGGACGCCAACCGTTACGCGGCAAGTGAGCGGGATGCGCACTCCAGGCGGGGCAGACGACGGGGACAGCGCCGCCGGTGAGCCCTGTGGCCGCGGCGGCCGGAGGGTTTCAGGTGCGGCCGCCGCCCTCGCCGCCGTGATGCTCGTCTGGTAGTTCTCTCGATACACGAGTGGATGACGGAACATGTTTTTTTTTTTAGTAATTAGTTAACAATTGTACTACTAGTATATACTGCATGCATTACTAGACGGTAAGGATTTGGGGGCATTTTGATAGAGGCATTTTTTAAAAGTGCCCTAAAAGATTACAATTAAGGGCATTTTGATTAAGTGCCCTAATAGATATGACATTTTAGGCCAATTTAAGCAAAGTGCCCCAAAAGTCATACCTATTGGGGCACTTTGTCAAAATGCTCCAAATATCATAGCTATTGGGGCATAAAATTAAACTGCCCCCAAAGTTTTCAGAAAAGACCCGGATACAATTCTTTTGCTTCACTCTTAATTTGGTTTAGATAAAAATCATTCATATATAAAGCAACTGTTGAGAAACTACATTGTTCAACACTTGCTTCAAATCACCTCATACACAGGACACAATCACTTGAACAAGAAAGACACCACAAGTATGAGAGAAACTGAGAGCTCTTTATTATTTGTGTTGTATGTATACAATCTCAGAAAACTTATGTCCTCAGCTCTCACTCATTCCCTCTATTTATAGACCCATTTCAGGTGCATTTTATGTATTTTGCCCACACAAAAATCTGATCACCTTTGGCTTGCCTAGTAAGGAGTATGGATCCTTGCCATGGAAAGAATCTAGTTTGGCTTGCCTAGTAAGGAGTATAGATCCTTGCCATGGAAGGAAGCTAGTTTGGCTTGCCTAGCAAGGAGTATGGATCCTTGCCATGGAAGGAAGCTAGCAAGCTTAATCTTTGGCCTCTAAAGATAATGATCAGATATTTCGTAACACTCCCCCTTGGGCTTATACCGCGGAATGCACATGCCTCGTTAAAACTCCTCCCAAAAACCCAGTGGGAAAAAAGGGATCAACGGAGAAAGAGTACATGGCACACGCAAGCTATGTTGCACTTGTTGCCTCGTTAAAAACCTTGCGTGACAAAACCCAGTGGGAAAAAGTCACTAAGGGAAAAAGAGTACAACAACTTATCTTCAGGATTAGTTTTGATCTTCGGGATCAATATGAGTTTTAAGATCTCATATTATGGGCTATGGTTCAGGGCTCCCCCTAAACCTTGCATCTCTCTAAGTCGTCTCATTCCAATGCGTGAACACATCGAGAAAACTAGGTGGAGGTAAAGACTTTGTGAATAAATCAGCAAGATTTTCACATGACTTAGTATGCAAGATCTTTACTTCCCCGCTCTTCTGGAGCTCATGAGGGTAGAAGAATTTAGGAGCAATATGCTTAGTGAGATTGCTCTTAACATAGCCCATCTGCATTTGTGCAACACAAGCAGCATTATCTTCATAGATAATGGTTGGGGTACTGATGACATTAAGTCCACATGACTTTAGGATGTGACTTGTCATTCGTCTGAGCCAAACACATTCTCGTGCGGCCTCATACATCGCAATTATCTCTGAGTGGTTTGTAGACGTGGCTACCAGGGTCTGTTTGAAAGACCGCCAAGAAATGGCTGTACCACCACAGAGAAATACGAATCCAGTCTGTGATCTGGCATTATGGGGATCGACATATAGCCAGCATCTGTATATCCCACCATGGACAAGTCTTGGTTTCTTTTATAGAACAATCCAAGATCTTGGGTACCTTGAAGATATCTAAGGATAGTTTTGACGCCAACCCAATGTCTTCTGGTTGGGGCAGCACTATACCTAGCTAGGAGGTTTACTGCGAATGCAATATCAGGCTGGTGCAATTCGCAAGGTACATTAGTGCTCCAATGGCGCTCAAGTAGGGAACTTCAGGTCCCAAAACTTCCTCATTTTCTTCACAAGGTCTGAATGGGTCTTTATCCGCTTCAAGGGATCTTACGACCATGGGGGTTCTTAGAGGGTGAGATTTATCCATGTTAAATTTTTCAAGGACCCTCTTTGTATAGGTGGACTGGTGTATAAAGACTCCTTCAGGGAGGTGCTCAAACTGCAGGCCTAAGCAAAGTTTGGTTTTACCCAAATCTTTCATCTCAAACTCCGTCTTAAGGTAAGACATAGCTTCCTTTATGTCCTCTGCGTTTCCGATGATATTGAGATCATCGACATAGACTGAGATGATACAGAATCCATTCTGGGATTTCTTGATGAATACGCAGGGACAATCATCATGATTGGTGTAACCTTTCTTCAGGAGAAAGTCACTCAGCCGGTTGTACCACATTCTACCGGACTGTTTAACCCATATAGCGACCTCTGCAATTTGACGCTATACATGTTGCGATTTTCATTTGGATGTGGGATCTTTAATCCTTCAGGGACTTTCATATAGATCTCTGAGTCAAGTGACCCATATAAATATGCGGTCACCACATCCATCAACTGCATTTGCATGTTCAGGCTAGCTGCCATAGATATCAAATATCGGAACGTGATGCCACTCATCACAGGAGAGTATGTTTCATCGTAATCGATGCCTGGTCTCTGCGAAAAACCTTGTGCTACCAGCCTCGCTTTATATCTCACCACCTGGTTATTTTCATTCCTCTTCCGAACGAAAACCCATTTGTATCCAACAGGGGTAACACCTGGAGGAGTTCGCACTACAGGGCCGAACACATTCCTCCGATAAAGCGAGCGCAATTCAGCCTCAATTGCTTCTTTCCATTTAACCCATTCTGAGTGCTTCTGGCACTCTGCCATGGACTTAGGTTCTGGATCCAGTTCATGGAAGCAATTTTTGAGGCAAAATATATGTCGACAATAGTAGTCTTTCTGTTATATAACTCTCCTGAATCAATATAATTTATGCTGATTTCATCATTCATTTTCACCAGCTCGTCATGATTTCCCAAAACGACTGAGTCTGGGTGTTCCGATGTCCCAGTACCAAAATCAATTTGCGCGCGTGATTCTGCACTGGGCATTCCATCTTCAGGATGGCTCACTTCAGGGAGCTTCTCAACTTCAGGTTGAGCTTCTTCAACTGACTTAGTGTGTGACGTATCTGGCACGAAATTTGTTTCTGCGGACGTCTCCGCGGAAGTTTATCCCGTGCACCCAGAGGTCTCCCCCTTTTCCTAGGGTTTGGCCCAAATTTGAGTCAATAGCCTTCGGGGCTATTTCTACTCTCTCTGGCACATTTACAGCAGGTATATGTGATTTTGTCACCCCACTATGATCAGTGAAGGCGTCTGGCAAATTATTTGCTAGCCTTTGGAGGTTTAAGATCCTCTGAACTTCAAGTTCAGCTTCGCTAGTGCGTGGATCTAAGGACTGGAGGCCCTCGCACTCCATGAAATTTCTTGGCATCCTTTTGGTACATTTCTCCCCCTAACGCCGGGAAATGGTCCTCATTAAAAATACTATCAGCGTACCGAGCCGTGAACAGATCCCCAGTCATAGGCTCAAGGTATTTGATTATAGACGGAGACTCATACCCCACATAGACCCCCAACTTCCGGTGAGGACCCATGGTGGTACGCTGAGGTGGTGAGATCGGCACGTACACAGCGCAGCCGAATTTCGCAGATGGGAAATACTTGGTTCTTTCCCACGCACTAGCTGTAAGGGGGATGCAGAGTGATATGCAGTTGGCCTGAGTTGGATTAATGCTGCCGCATGCATCACAGCATGTCCCCAACAAGTCGTTGGGAGCTTGCAGTTCTGCAAAAGTGGCCTAGCAATCAATTTAATCCTTTTGATTAATGACTCTGCAAGGCCATTCTGAGTGTGGACATGTGGAACTGAATGTTCCACTTGTATGCCTAGAGCTAGACAATAGTCATCAAATGATTTGGAGGTAAATTCTCCAGCATTATCCATCCTTATGGATTTGATCCGGCTATCCGGAAAATTTGCTCTTAGTTTTATTATCTGGGCAACCAGCTTTGCAAAGGCATGGTTCCTTGTAGATAATAGGCATACGTGACTCCACCTAGTGGAGGCATCAATCAGGACCATAAAATATTTGAAAGGGCCCGACAAGGGTTGTATTGGTCCACAAATATCGCCTTGAATTCTCTGCAGGAAAATTGGCGATTCATCCTTCACCTTCAAGGTGGAGGGTCTAAGGATTAACTTCCCTTTGGCACATGCAGTGCACATAAAATCTTCAGGATTTGGGAAGTCTTTTGTTGCTATGTTATGGCCAACAGAGCCTTTGATGATTTTCCTCATCATGCCCAACCCAGGATGACCCAGTCTATCATGCCATACCCTGTATGACTCTGGGTTCCTGAAAATTGTTTTCAGCGCAACATATTCCTTTATGGGCTTTATGTATGTGTAGTACAATCCTGATGCTAAGGAAGGGAGCTTCTCAACCACTTTCTTCTTGGATCCGTTAAATATCATGAGCAGATATTCAGTATCATGCTCGACTTGTTTCCAGATGGAAACCATTCGCACGGATATCTTTAAAGCTTAGCAGGGTCCGCTTTGATTCAGGATACAACAAGGCATCCTTGATTACTAATTGGGTACCCATAGGGAGAACTATTGTGGCACTTCCGGTACCGACAATATGAGTATTGCTTCCGGCAATGGTCATAACATTTCCAAATTTCTTGGTCAGAGTCTGGAAATATTTGGTCTCCCGAAGAACTGTATTTGTGGTGGCACTGTCTATAAGACATATCTCCTCTTCCTCCATTGGATCGACACACCTTACTGTGTAAAAAGACATATTTACATCTCCACTAGAAAGAGCATAAACATATAACATACTGGAATTTATATTAAGCAAGAGTTACACTAATGCAAAATACAATACTATGCTCTTCAGGAGCTTATTACATGACCAAGTTCAGCAGGAACTATATAACACTGGAATTACAACTCATGACGGAAATATATATTAGGCTAGGAGATTACACCAGGTCTCCATATATATCAACATTCATATCTTCTTCAGGAAGATCGATACCATCCAGGTTGAAATCACCACTACCAGGATTTTCCTCAAGAAGAAGGTCTTCAAGCTTCTTAGAGTCCGGCAGAGCAGCAGGCTCTACAAAGTGGGACTCGTGATTATCCTGCTTGTTGCTACCTTTGATGGACTGCTGATATAACTCAACCAGGTGCTTGGGGGTGCGGCAGTTGCGAGACCAATGATCCTCGCATCCACATCTAAAGCATTTTCCTTGCTTTCCCCTAGTCTGAGCACTGGATCAGTTCTGAATTTTTCTTTGCCTTTTCCTCTTCCTCTACCCTTGCCCTTGAATGCATTGCTCTTCTTTCCCTTCCATCCTTGGTTCCCTTTGTCCTTTTTGCGACCATGGGAACTCCAACACTTTGAGTGATCGCATGTGCTTCAGGCACAGCCATAGTCCCAGTTGAGCGGGCGCTATGATTCTTCATAAGAAGTTCATTTTGTTTTTTGCCACTAACAGGACAGAGATCAACTCAGAGTACTTGGCATATTTGGCATGCCTGTATTGCTCTTGCAACACCATGTTGGTGGGATGGAATGTTGACAAAGTTTTGTCAATTATATCAGCATCAGTGACTTTCTGGCCACACATTCTGAGCAGGGAAACAATGCGGTGCAAGGCAGAGTTATATGCTGTCACAGACTTGAAGTCTTGGAAACGTAGGTTTAACCAGTCACTCCGTGCTTGAGGAAGCACAACTGACCTTTGCTGGTCATAGCGATCCTTCAGGGATTGCCAAAGAGTGAGTGGATCCTCTTCAGTCAGATATTCAAGCTTCAACGCTGAATTGAGGTGATGCCTCAGGAAGATCAACGCTTTTGCCTTTTCAGCGGCAGAAGGACCATTTGTGCCAGCTGCCGGCTGGTTAATGGTATGACTGAGAGACATGGATGTAAGGCTTAACTTAGCATCCATAGCCCACGTGAGGTAGTTGCTGCCATCCAGGGCGAGCTCGGCAAATTCCTTGGAGTTGATGCCCGACATTTCCTGTATATTTAGATCATGCAACAATTTACTTCAGGTAAATAAGTGCATGTCATGAGTGCTAAAGTGTAAATACTGGTATGTAAACAGTTCCAGATGTTTATGCATTAATCAAATACTTCAGGATTTAATTTGCAAGGCCGTGGCCATGTAAGCTTGACATAAGCTTCTCGTCTTGGCTTCTGGCCAACGAGGAGGCGATGCTGCTGCGTTAGGCTGGCGAAGTATTTCCAGCGATGTCACCGACGTCACCGGCAAGCGCATGACGCTGGCCAAGGTGGTACGATGGCGCAGAGCTTCAGGCTCTGGTCATGGCACCGATAGCGACGAACGTGGACTTCTGGGCACACGCGGGTGACATACACGGAGCTGCAGGCTCCAGACGTCGTTAGCGACAAACGCGGCCGTCTGGGCACACGCAGGATACTTACACAGAGCTGCAGGCTCTGGACGTCGAGCTGCCGACGCGTCGTGAGCTCGTCACCAGCCTTCTAGCCAAGGAGCTTCAGGCTCCGGACCTTTTGCTGCTCACCCATGCCGGTGCGGCAACTTCCGGCACATGGGATTCAGGTGAGAATAATACTCACGACTTGTTTGTTCCAAGCTCTCAAACAGATTAACATATGCATGCTAACAAGATCGAGAGTAGTAGAAACAACAGAACAAGTATTCATCTGATATTGTCTACCGAGTGATTAGCAAGTAGTTCTGAACAACATACCTTTGCTAGAGAGCACTTGTGCTGATAACGTGTTGAGAAACTACGTTGTTCAACACTTGCTTCAAATCACCTCATACACAGGACACAATCACTTGAACAAGAAAGACACCACAAGTATGAGAGAAACTGAGAGCTCTTTATTATTTGTGTTGTATGTATACAATCTCAGAAAACTTATGTCCTTAGCTCTCACTCATTCCCTCTATTTATAGACCCACTTCAGGTGCATTTTAGGTATTTTGCTCACACAAAAATCTGATCACCTTTGGCTTGCCTAGCAAGGAGTATGGATCCTTGCCATGGAAGGAAGCTAGTTTGGCTTGCCTAGCAAGGAGTATGGATCCTTGCCATGGAAGGAAGCTAGTTTGGCTTGCCTAGCAAGGAGTATGGATCCTTGCCATGGAAGGAAGCTAGTTTGGCTTGCCTAGCAAGGAGTATGGATCATTTCCATGGAAGGAAGCTAGCAAGCTTAATCTTTGGCCTCCAAAGATAATGATCAGATATTTCGTAACAGCAACCAAATTTTTAAAAAAAAGAAGAAAAAAGAACGCACGCGAACATGCACTGGGAGCCTACTGGCTCATCGCTAGTACTCTCCAGCCGCCTCTCTCCCTTGGCCCCTTTCTCTCGCGCTCGCGATGTGTCGCCGCCGCTTGCTCCGGCCGTCGCCGCCGCTTCCTCCGGCCATCACCGGCGCCGCGGTTCGGCGGAAGTGCTCCGCCGCCCCTCCTTCTTCGACCCCCCGAGGCTCCCCACCGCTAGGTCGCCCCTGGAATCCCCAATCGGACCCCACAGGGAACCCTAACCCTAGCTCGCCATGGCTCAGGTCCGCCGCCACCGTGGCATGCGGCCGTGTCGCGAAGCCGCGCTGTGGGAGGCGCTCTCGCGGGGGCTACCGCACCGCGGGATGGGAGCCGAGCGCCGCATCCACCACCGCCGCTGGTCGGCGCATCACCTCTCCGGGAGGAGCCCTCATCCCTCCATCTCCGCGACAACAACGCAGCGGACCATGAGTGGAGCAGCTAAGGGAATCAATCCACGCCAGCCACAACTGCTCGTGGTCGAGGTCCGGTTCGGCCTCTACTGTTTGTTTTGCGTTTCATGTTCTGCTTGAACTGAATGCACATCAAGTTTTTGATGAAATGATTAGCTGGACGAGTAGAAGTTTGGTAACCATGTCACTTGGGGCTTGACTCTAGATACTTTGTGATCCATGTTTTGAATCATAGCATGTGCAGTCCAGCAACGTTACATTTGTTGACCTTTTGGTCTATGAGAAACAGAATATGGATGTCAAACAATTTACTGGTATTGATGTTATATTTGATTGACACACATTCAATTCATTGAGGTTAGCTTTCTATTGCCTCTGTTGTAGATTATGCAGCAATGTTGCACCGCTACTTGAAATTGGCGTAATGCATTTTGTTGTGACATGTTGTGCTGTATGCTCTTGTTTTAATATTGGTGAGGAACTCGTGATGATAATAATTACTTCCCCTTGTAGGTAGTTCGCCTGTGATATTGTGGATACAAAGGAATATCAGAGCTTGGTGAGTTTTATTCCCACACTTGAGAGCCCATCATGGCCTAACTTACTGGGTTTCCATATATTATATTCGTTTTGTCCAAATTAAGAAGATTTAACTTCTTTGTGACCTTGCGTTCAGCTATGTGCAATTCACATCTCATCATCAAGCATGCTATTCATTTTAAAGTTGAGCTTGGTCAGTGTGTATTGCAAATAGTACCATGATTGCTTAGGAAAGTAGCTCAAGTAGACATGAGGAGAGACACTATCCTGTTACTTTCCAGCATTGTTTTACTGCAGCAAGCATTATAGTCTGCCCCTTCTTATCTTGTGGCTAACGCATGGAAGTGTTTTTTTAATAGTATGCAGTCATTAATTACAAGTTATTGCAACCTGTATAACCTTATAGATATGTTTTGGATTGGATCTATATCAACTATTTGACTGGAAATTGGATTGGATCATGTTTCTGTCATGTCCATGTTCACTTGGCAATTTTAGAGCACTAATGTAGGGATTTTGCTTAATTCACCTATTCTGGCTGATAGAGCTTGTTAGCGGTTAAGACAGCCGTTGTTCTCTTTGCTGTAATGTTTCCTTTTGAGGAGTTACATTACAGTAATGCTACTGGTATATGTCACAGAGACACGTGATAAAGATAGCATAAACATCTGAACATCTGAACATCTCGTTTCTACCTGAGCAGTTGTTTTTATCTCCAATCTAAAAAATGTTCTAACTGATGGCATTATGTACTGCCAGGTTCTTGAGGCTCCCAGCTGCGTTGCCATCATCTATGCTAGAATTTAAGGCACTGCTTCTTGGATTATTTTGAATTTGAAGATTATCTTGACCTGATTGCTGTTTAACAATTTCGTGCAAGCATTTGTGCAATAATTTGCTAACATATGTACTGCTTGATATCTCTAAAGTCTATTCAGCTTTATATCAGCGGTTAGTTCTGATTTGGGAGAAATAGGTCCCTGATGTGTTTTTGTTTTAAGCATGATCACAGATTTCTGTCTGGCTGTTATTTGGTGGTATATTGAGTAGTTCATCTATAGTAATGATGGGTTAATGATAGCCAGTTTAATCAAGTGTTGAACTTGAACATATCAAATAATTGAGGTACTGTTTGGAAATGAACAGCTATGCATGATCTTTCAAATATTAAGTTCGCACTCGTATAGTCGTATGCAGTAAACCAGCAGAATAGTTGTCTGCCGATGAATGTGATCTCAGGTCGAGGGTAGGCAGGCCAGAGTACAGAGGTCGAGACCTCAAGTTGGTTCCTAGGATTGGAAGGCATCTACTCCTATCACTCAACGGCCTTTGCAGCAACAGTCTACATAGTTGGATAGCAAGCGTGTAGCAGGAAGAAAATTGGATGTGTACACAAGACGTGTCTACATATTTTTTGTTTAGTGGCAAATTCACCTTTTTCTGTTCTTTATATGCAAGTTGGCATCTTCGTGCTCTACGTTGTGTTTTCCAGTTAGCTGTTGTCAACTTAAGCTAGCTCCTAGTTATGGGCGCCATTGCCTTTCTATAGCTAACATATATTTTTTCTGCTACAGCCATGGCAGGAATGGCACCGGAAGGTTCCCAGTTTGACGATAAAAACTATGATTCTAAAATGCAGGAGCTGTTGTAAGTAATCTTAACTTCTCACTATTATCAGTGGCTTGCACTTCACCATTGGTCCAGTCTGTTTTTGTTGGTGCTTAATCTTGTGCTTAATTCTCTCTCCTCTGCTGTAAAGTGGTTGCTATTATCGTAACAGCTTCTTATGATTTAAATTGTATGTTGCAGTTACGTAAACATGACCAACTACTGCAGCATCTGAAACATGGCCAAACATAAACCTAGAACATCAACTTTAAATCAAATTAACTTTAAATTAAGGCTAAACCATGGAAGAATTTTTAGTTTATGCCACTTTCCAGCAACAGGTATATTAAATTCAGTACATGGCTTCTGTATGTTACTCATGTATTATCTGTGCTTCTATTCAATTCTTTCTGCTGTTGTATTTCAGGGTTCAGTTGTTCACACTGGAATATTAGCATTCTCCTTATTTGAATTTCTTTTTTGAATGTTGGCATACAATTCAACGAGTCCAGCTAGAACCATTTCAGTTAAGAGACCATAGTAGAGAGTAAGAAGTTGGTTCAGAAGCTTCTCAGGAGGGTTCAGCTCAATTAAGACAACTTTGCTTCCTTGTCTTGCACAAGACAAGCATTAAAATGATCTGATTGTCATTTTATGGCTGGAGTTCCTGAATTGTGGTTGCCGAATAGTCAATGTAGCCATGAACTAGTGTCTCATGTTCAGCTCCATGAACCAGTCGTAGTATACATGTTTATTGCTTATGTTTACAAGTGTATATGATTGTAATATATGATTGCTGATGTGGTTTTGTGCCTATTTGGATGATTTGTCTATTATTGATTGAACCATATTATGAATTGTGAACCGTGTGTACTATTAAATTGTATATTTGAAGAAATTTTCAAAAACAAATCCTCAAAAATATTAGGGCACTTGTACCAAGTGCTCTAAAAGGTTTTAGGGGCACTTTGGCAAAGTGCCCTAAAAGGTTATTGGGAGCACTTTGGCAAAATGCCCTAAAAACCTTTTAGGGCACTTTGCAAAGTGCCCCGAATGTTTTTAGGGGTATTTTCTGGAACGCCTCTAAATGATACGTTTTAGGGGCATTTGAAACAACTGCCCTAAAAACCTTTCCAATCACCGGTATATTGGGCATTTGAAAAAAATGCCCTAATAACTTTTTGGGGCATTTCCTTGACTTTTTGGGCCACTTTTTAGTGCCCCAAAAGCTTCACCGTGACGCAGTGATGTGAATTTGTTCCTAAGTTCATTAAGCGAGGATCTTGTCTGCTTGATTGTGTCACCCAAGAAAAGAGGACGGGTATTAGATATTTCAAAATTGTAGATCTGAGTATTTTATTTTCCAATCTCTAAATTTTGTCAGACTTTGTTATTTTTGCCCATAATACAAAATATTTGAAATTGAAATTTTACATGTTTGTGTGATACACTATTGGCTACATCTGTTTTTTTCACAATTTTTTGAAATTCATAAGTACAATTTATGAATTTTTCAAACTAGCAGGAGCACTGGAACTCGGGAGGCAAAAACACTTTCCGCTTTAAAGTCAGCCATAGCTTGAAGTAGAAACCTGCTAGCTTTCACAATCCAAGTAGAAACTTGCGAAACAAAAAAGTTCTAATTTTAAACTTTAGACAGAAAAGACTAGAGATACAATGTTTTTATAAACACAATAAAATATACTATTATAGAAAAAATAAAAAAAAATGAAAAATGCAACGAAAAAAGAAAACATAGAACACAACTGAAGATATGGACTACCCACGGCTGGGCCTTTCGGGCTGTGGAAACGATCTGGTTAGGCACGGGATACCGATCTTTTCCGCATTTTGGACTTTTGGTCCTTCGTGGGCGCCCATGGCCATCTAAACCTAGCTGCTGGCCCACTCACTAGCTAAGGGAGGAGCTATGTATCTCTTGTTAGCGGCGGTAAGAGGTAGCCCCGCCTCACGGACGCACCTCCGCCTGGCCTAGTGGGCCGGCCCAGGTACAGTTTTTTCTCTTTTCCTCTGTTTTATTCTGTCAAATTTAAAATGGAAACAAAAATTAGAAACGTTTTTGAAAAAGAACATTTTTCAGTTCTGAAACATTTTATAAAAATCGGACCGTTTATTAAATGTGAATTTTTCTGAAATTTGGAATTTTAAAAAATTTGAACAATTTTCAAATATGAATGAAATTCGAATTTGAACAATTTAAACAATTTTCGAATATGAACAAATTTTGAATATGAAAAAATACGAATTAGAATAAATTTTGAATTTGAACATTTTTCGAATATGAACAAATTTTGAACTTAAAAAAATTTCGAGTATGAACAAAATTTTGAATGTGAACCATTTTCAAATATGAAAAAATATTGAATGTGAATAATTTCGAATATGAAATAATTATGAATTTGAACAATTTTCGAATATGAACAATTTTTAAATAAGAATAAATTTTAAATTTAAATAATTTTTTAATCTGAAAATATTTCAATTCTAAATATTTTTAAAATTCATATTAAAATAAAAATAAAAAAGAAATAGAAAACTGAAAATAGAAAATAAACGAAAAATAAAAATAAAAAAGGAAAACAAAAAATCGAAATTTCTAAAGGACGTATGCGGGCCTGCCTTAGTGAGCCGGCCCAGGTAGAAGGTCCCCGGCGCGGCCGACTCGCGCCGCTAACCGGCGATATATTGCATTCACCATTGCATGGTCCGACGCGGCCTTGCTTCTCCCGTGATCGCCCTTCGCCTCACTCAGCTCCGGCCGGTTGACCTGACTGAGATTACGCGTTCAACTTGCAGGATTTGGCAATCAAGTTAGTTGATTTCTTTGCCCATTTGGTGTTAACTAGTAGCAACGCGTAGTTGCCACATGCATTTGATCAGGATTCAGGCAGTAAGGCTGGTCACTCATATTGATATTGATTCTACAGCACGACGGATCAGCATATATTGCGCCGTAACGAAGAACCAGTCAACCGGATGTGTGGTTGCATCGAGAAAAATATATCATGTATTAAGGCTCTAACTGCAGTATCCAGATACGTTGGCCTGCTAATGGACAGTTCATCGATCGTATGATTAACAAATTCTCAAGCCGGTGAATAATTGGTCGTGGAGATAGCTAGAGGGGCATGAGATGCAACGAGCTGAGGTGACTTTGGACTTCGGAGCTTATTCAACTTACAGTCGCATTCCACAGCTCGAGGATATCTGTGAGTTTTGAGATAATAGCCTAAATCTACCACATTTGTAGCAAAATTTACTGATTGGTATCAGTCGGTGTCGCAATCTCATTTAGGTACCACATTTTTCCGAAGTTTTCTCACAAAACCTAAATCGGTGTCTAATGCGATTTAAACAGCGTTTCTGACAGGAATGGTCCACATGTAAGGTGACGTGGCAAGTTGGCCCCACCTGTCAGTCTATTAAAACAAAAAAAATAATTAATTGGTGAGGTGTACTGTGGGCCCCACTTGTCAGCTAATTCAAAAAATCAAAATATTAAAAGAAAAGTCAAGCTGGCCTGCTCGTCTCTCTCGCGTGACTCGCCGGCGGCGCGTAGACCCTGGCCTCCACGCACTGAAGACCATGGCGGCCCCGTGCCCCGCGCGTGCTCGCCGCCAGGGCAGCCGCCGGGATGCCGCGCTCGCCTGGCCGCCGCGCACCGGGACGCCGCGCTCCTGGTCGGGCTCGCTGGGACGCCGCGCTCCTGTCCGGGCCGGCCGCCTCGCGCCGGGCCGCCGCACTCCTGGCCGGGCTCGGCCGGCCGCCGCGCTCACCTGGCCCCCGCGCGCCGGGACGCCGCGCTCCTGGCCGCCATGCGTTCGGACGCGCTCCTGGCCGGGCTCGCCCCGCCCCGCCCCGCCCAAGCCCTCGCCCGCGGCCTGCACACAGCCGCCGCTCCGCTCCAGCCGGCACCCACGGACTGTGCACCGCGCCCCGCCCCGCCCAAGCTCTCGGTCGGCCGCCGACGCCCCGCCCAAGCCCTCGCCCGCGGCCTACGCACCGCCGCCCCGCCCGCCCAAGATCTCGGCCGGCCGACGACGCCCCGCACAAGCCCTCGCCCGCGGCCTGCGCACCGCCGCCGCCCCGCCCCGCACAAGCCGTCGCCCGGCTGCCCAACGGGGGCCTCTCCTGCTAGCCGCCGGCCGGGATGAGGTCGTGTCCACACCGCCGGGGAGGTGGTCTAGGGAGTGTGAGCGTCTACGCCGAGGCCGGGGAGGAGAAGAGGCAGGGTCAGGCGACGGGAGTTGGCCGGCGGCGCGGTGCTGCACGGACGGGCGTTGGGAGGTGGGAGAAGATGGGGATTTTTCATGAGTTTTAGATTTTTTTTATTTTCTCTGATTTTTTAAATTATTTAATTGGGCTGACATGTGGGCCCATAACGGAGACTGTCACGGACTTGCCACGTCACCTTACATGTGGGTCAGACCTGTCAGACGGCTGTCTAAATCGACTCAGCGAGTGATTTGGGTTTTCTGAGAAAACTTCAGAAAAATGTGGTAACTAAATGAGATTGCGACACCGACTGGTACCAATTGGTAAATTTTGCTACAAATGTGGTAGGTTTACGCTATTATCTCGTGAGTTTTCCCCTCTTCGGCGAATCAAAACAAGCCAAACATATCTCCACATCCTTAGCCGGTTACGCGAGAGGCTGTCATGCATGTATGACCTACCTTAACTCAACAATATATCATGTTCGTCTTTGGGATAAACAAAAGTAGACGATGGTTACTTGTTCACCATAGATATTCTTTGGTCGATATAACTTGTTTGATTTGGTCAAAGAAAGCTGCCAATGCCTTTGATATATGTCTCAAGTCAACTCAACCCGGTGACTAACCCGTCGTCCGTGCGACCTTGCAAATATACGTACATACTCCGCATGAAAGAAAGGACATACATTCTTCTAGATACAATTTCGACAACATGTATGTGCACCCCAACGAAAACACAAGATTCTTGGCGTGCGTCTATATGATTGCCTCGTCGTTTTCGGATGTTGGCCTGTGATGCTGGCATTGAGAGTATCATTTTCTGTTTGACAACATTCTATGTTTTCTAGTTGGTAGGTCATTTCCTAGGAAATGCCTAGAAGGCCCAAAGAAAGTCCCATAATTGCACTTAAATATTATGAATTTAATGACCACATTTAGATGACATGGATCCTAGTAGAGGATTTGTATTTCATAAATGTGATCATTGAAGGAGTTTGACCGCCCTTATGTTATGCATTGAGATGATAGTTTCTTGGATTCAACTCCCGTTAAAGTTTGAATGAGTCTAGATAAGATAACGATGTCGATGTACTAAGATAGCAATGTTTTAATGGTTCCAAATATGGATGTGAAATCAACATAACAATAAATATATTCGCATTTCCAAAGAAGGACGTAAATGTACTCACATATGAATAATTGGCAAATAATTAATAGTATCCATAAAATGTCATTTTCTAATTCTGCTGATAACTTACACAATGATTAGTCTCCTTGGTGTGATATTTTTATTTCTTTATAAGGGGAGTACAACTCCTCACACATCACAGTAATATGTCGTTAGCAACCGGTGCCAATAAATCTCTAGCCTTTTGTAGATTCTTGTTCCATCTATTTGTAGTAGTAAGTTACTTGCAAGTCATTTTGCTTAGTATGCCTAGGAGAGAGAAGCGGTTGGGTGTCGTTTACATCGATAACAACAAAGAGCGTGAAGTCACCTTCTTCAAGCGACGTGGAGGTTTGTTCAAAGGCGCTGCCGACCTTTCCGTCCTCACTGGTGCTAGGGTTGCCGTCGTCCTGGAGAGGCGCAATGGAAAGGTTCACTCATTTGGGACTCCATCGGCCGAACCCATTGTTGATGCTTTCCTATCAGGAGTTGCACCAACATCTCCATTTGCCAATGGGGCGACAACTGCAAGAATTGCACGGCTACAGAATGAGGTGGCAAAGTTGGACATGGAGAACATGGTGGCGGGTAAGAGAAACCAACTTTCCATCCAACGCATGAAGCAGATCCAAGAGGAGAACCCAGGTACGGTGGCAAATCTTATATTCTCAAAAGAAGAAGATCTTAGTCTTGAAGATCTTGACATGCTCTTCAATGACCTCTCGCGGCTCAAAGAGGACATTGGAAGTCGTCTGCCTCCATTGCGTCATGACCGTGAAGCTAATACCGGTGGCCCAAGCGTGATACAAGACCTGTTACCACCAAGAGTCCCATCATTGGATTTTTTGAATACTACTACCTCGCAAATGCTGTCATCTTGGTCTCACCATCTTCCACAACACCAGCTGTCTTCGTTTCCACTACCATCACCACTAGGCCAAACTTTGGCACCACTTCTTCCTATACATGTCCCACAAATGCTACAACCTCCACCACCACCTTCGTTGGAACAACTGGTTTCCTGCTACACCCAGTAACTCATTCACAATGGGAGCTACCTCCACCACATGATCTACACCTTCAAAACTACGAAAGTTCTTGCAACATGGTGCAACCACCACAGAACTTTGCATCTCCTAACTCAACCAATGAGAACAACTTTGAGGCCACACAACCATTGGTAAACTGGAGTGTTGATGATTTTGTCATCGATGATACGCTTGTAGGATATGACCAATGGGGCTATCCTCTATCAGATCAGGCATGCAACAAGGGATTCCTAGGGATGGATCCTTACTTGGGCTATAGTGGTACCGATGTAGGCCAGCCTTCCATGGGAACTGGTGGACGAGGCAATGCATCACTGGCATCCTATTTTAGCAGGCAAGATGTTGATATTCATGCACCATATGGAAGTACGTTCTAGATAATAGTTAGCGCTTCCATTTTATATCGACTACAAATCTAGTTATGTTTCCATTAGGAAAATCAGTCTCTTTCAGGCAAGAATAATGCATGTTAAAAGTCTTGGGCCATCAAGATGGTTTCATATGTATCGATGAGTGTCTCATTGTAGCCAAATAGTCAAATATTTCTTGTTGAGGTGTCTGTTCTTGAGGATAAAGAAAGAGAAACATGGAATAAAATATACCCCGCTTAGTATATTTTTAGCAAAACATTACATTTATTTACGTGGAGTCAAACATTACGAAATCAAAAGGAAGAAGTCCAAACTTCCTCTCAAGAGATGTGCATTAATTACTACTTTTGATCTCAAGACTACCGACAAATCCACCATGAGATTCATCTGAACAAATCGAAGTTTTTGTAAATGATGCCAACACCACTTACCATTGAAATAGAACTAGAAAAAAAATCCAAAGACATGAAGCCCACCAGAACTATCCATTAAAATCATATATGCATCGTTACCAACATAGAAAAGAACGAGTGAAATTACTCTCCTTGCATATTTTAAACCGACTTCCTTCAAAATGTATTGTGTTTCCTCATTTACTACAACAACGAATGAGTCTAACTGTGTAAGCCCCTGAGTGACTTCTCTTGTTGCTTTGACCCAGAAATCGTATGTATGTATCCACACATTGTACGCGATCTTATAAAAAAATTAGTTGAAAGGAAATAAAAACAAAGATTGAACTTCCTTCCCAGTAAATTAACGCTGGAGGAATTACGGCGAACATGGCCAGAACATGGCGGTCTACGTACAGGTAGAAGTCTTCGCTTCCGTAGTGACATAGCCTTGCGGCCATCGCGGTACGTCAGCGGGGCAGCGAGCCTGAATGCCCGAGAGCTAGCTCCGTCTATATAAGCACGCGTGTTCGCTAGTCGATTTCAACCCGAAAGAGATTGAGAGTCCAGAGCAATGGCGGCGAAAATGGACAAGACGATGGTCACCGTGTCCGCGATCGTGGGTTCCCTCGGGCTGCTGAGTGCCATCCTGGGGTTCTCCGCCGAGGGCACAAAGCTCACTGTAAGCTAGCACCCACTCAACTGATCCCGTTGTCTGTTTTTGTTCAACTGTAGTGTGTTCTTACGCTGAGTCGATGTGGTGTCTCGCTTGTAGCTTTCGGACCTGCTGTGGGGCGTCGGGTTTTGCTACTACCCGCACAACCCGGCGCTGGCGCTCGGGGTCTGCGCGGCCATCTTCCTGGTCATGGCCCAGGTCACCTTCGCGGTCGTCGGCGGCTGCTGCGGCTGCTGCAAGTCCCGCGCCATCCCCTCCGAGACCAACCGGATCATCGGCCTCGTCTGCGCCATTGTCTCATGGTGAGTGCTCGACCGAGTTAATGAGCACCTGCATGCTTGTCGCGGCGTGACAAATGGCTACTGACTAAAAATGTACAGGATCGCGGCGGTGATCGCATTCTCGCTGCTCGTACGTGGCGCTGCGTTGAACGCAACCGGGGAGCGGGAAACGTCGACGCTCGGGCTGTGCTACGTTCTCAAGGACGGTATCTTCGCCGGCGCGGCAGTGCTCACGCTCGCCGCCACGGCCCTCGCGCTCACCTCCTACATCCTGCTCCGTAGGCAGCCGGACGCCGCGCCCAAGGCAGGAGGAGAGCAGCTTCCGGCGGGCGCCGCCGGGATTGCGATGGGACAGCCTCAGTTCCCGCAGCAGTCTCCTCCTCCCCAGGGGTATGGACAGGCGCCGCCGCCGAACTACCCGCAGTACTCACCGTCACCGCCGCCCCAGGGCACGTACAGGCAATCGCCCAACCAGCAGTTCCCTTCTCCTCCAGCACAAGGCTACGGAGCGTACGCGCCGAACCAGCAGTACCCACCTCCTGCTCATGGCTACGGAGCACAGTCGCCCAACCAGCAGTTCCCGCCTCCTCCTGCTCAAGGGTACGGAGCGTACGCACCGAACCAGCAGTTCCCTCCTGCTTCTCCGCCTCCAGCTGCTCAGGGCTACGAACCGGCCCACACGCCGAACCAGCAGGCCCCGCCTCCTCAAGGACATGAGCAGGTGTAGAAGCGCGAACCTGATCAGATGCGTCAGTGAAGTCGAACCATTGATCGATTTCTGTTTAATTCGTATGATTATGATGTATCTCTCTCTTTACCTACGCATGCTTTTTTCTCTTATGTGTTATGCTAGGAAGATCAGCAATGCTTGTTTGGTTCTTGATGTTTTCAGTAGAGATCCGTGTGTAATCTTCTGAGAGTCGGCGGCCGTCAGCAATGCCTTGTACTGTTTGGTGTTTTCAGTTGGCATTCCTACTCAATTTGGCGAAGGCCACAAGTGCTATGCTTCCACGACTGAGTGCCATTCGACCAGTGCCTTGAACTTGGAAAATAGTGCACCACTGCACCAGCCCACGCACTTGACTTCTTATTTCTTCTTTCGAGCGGTAGACGACGAGGAGACTTGCATGACTCTGCATGTCAGCTCTCCGCGGAACGGCATCTTGAGCGAGCGATCGCTCGCGCGGTCCGCGCCCACGTTACCTACTTTCCTTTCTCCGAGACCGAGCCAGCCGAGACGATGCCGGCGACGTCGCTGTGGAGCCGCAGCCGAGAAGGCGGCCTGAAACCTTATCGGTGGGGGCTCGAGCCGCAACTGGGCCATTTGCCAAGCATAAGGTGTGCCGACGACCTCTCTTAAGTGGGCTCTGCGGACGACTACAGTTGTGGGCCATTTCTTGACGTCTGCTATCACGTCGGGCTGCTAATATATCATGAGGCGCGTCAACTACCGAGCATATGCATACTCCACCTTTTTATCCTCGTTCGTGTAAATCAAATGATTTCCTTTCGTGTAACGGATGAACAATTTTTTAACCCCATGAATAACATTTTAGATCATGAACAAAAAAAACTGTATAAATGACGAATTTACAAATTAAAAATAATTTTTGGAGTATATTTTTAAATATGTTGGGAACAATATTTCTACAATTCATAATAATTGTTCACGAGCTTCAAATAATAATTCATGACATCAAAAATAACTTTACGTGTGTTCTAAACAATGTTCATATTCGATAAAAATATTTACGCGGTCCAAAATAATTTTTCACGAGGTTACTAAACTTGTTCACTTATTACACATCAAATAAATAATATGATTTTTTAAAAGAGACAGGAAAAGTAAGGAAACATGAAAACAAGAAAAGAAAATATGCACCAAATAGGAAAGTAAAATGGAAACTTTTTTTTGACTTGAAATGGAAAATCTTATTGAAGGAGTTCTGAGATTTTCTTATCTCGAGAATGTGTGAAATAATGTTCATGCTGTACAAAATAATTGTTCATGGGGTTAAAAATAACTTTTGACAAAGGTCAAACAATTGTTCACGATGTTCATAGAAAAAATAGTCATGGAGTACTAATAATAGTTCATGGGGTTAAAATAACTTCCATAGAAAAATAGTCATGGAGTAAATAGTTCACGCGGTTCATAAAAACGCTCTATGGTTAGCCTCTTTTTGGACAGCCCTGTGAAGATCCAAAAGAAATTAAGAAAAGCATACATAAAACGGAAAATTATATTATGAACAAATGTGTTAAAAATAATTTAACTAAAATAGCTAGAAATAAATAGATATTGGAACAATTAATTTGAATGAGTCAAATAAATCATAATAATGAACTGAAAGAACAAAAATGTAATGAGCCAAATTAATATTAATATTAATTTAGGAATAAAACTGATATATTTATGGACCAAAACTAAATGTTGAACGAAAAAGGGTTTGATATGAACAAAATAATTCAATTAACATGAATGAGATTTTTCAAAGCAATAAAAAAGCTTCAAACAATGAACAAATATTTATTTGGTCTGAATGAACCAAAGGATTATGCATAAAAGTTAAATAATGGACGAACCGAAAACTACAACGAAAATATGGAACAAGAAAACAACTTAAGGACATGAATTACTTTCAGAAGCTCGCAGTGAAAAGTAATATTGTTATGATCTTACACTTTTTTGTTTGAGGGATTGAGATCTTATGCTTTAGTCAGGTTAGTGTTTTATTTTTGCCAACCGGTCGAAGCAAGCTGGCCCGTGGGCCATCTCATCAAAGCGGAGTTTCAGGCAGGCATTTAAACGCAGCTGTCGGCCCACTCACTACATAAGGACGGCAATTTTATCCTTGGGCACGGGTACCCGCGGGTACCGTCCCCGTATGGGTAGGGTATAAACATAATTTTATACCCATAAGTAGTGTACCCGTACCCTACCCGTTAAGTCGCGGATAGGGTACGAGTATAACCTCGTATCCGTGGGTATACCCATACCCCGCGTTTATATACCTTAGCCGTGAAGGTCCAATATTTATGCTCGTGAGCTTGTGAACCTATATTAAAGTTGTCATCAATTGTCAATTTGAGTTGAGATAATTGTCATGTACTAAAATATATGTTATTGAGCTGAGATAAATGTTTTCCTTTTATCAATGTGTTATCCATTAATGTAAAATTATATACTACATGTGTACTATTTGATCTACCCGTTCGGTATCCAATGGATATGAGTACCCGTCGGGTATGGATACGGGTAAAGTTTCATACCCGTGGTACGGGTATGGGTAGAGTTTTGTACCCATTGATCACACGGGTATGAGTATGGTATTGCTCTACCCGCCCCATTATCTACCCATTGCCATCCTTATTGGGACGCTGTCTTGCTTCTCACGCCGCCTCACGCAGCTCCAGCCGGTTGACCTTGGGCGATGGGTAGGTAGGTTTTTTTTTTTTGCACAAGGTAGGTAGTTGATTTGTCTGCTCACATTTGATCAAGCAGTCCGGCTGGTCACTTGTCATTTTTTTTTGGCGGGTCACTCGTTTTGATTCGTACAGTACATGCAACGTCCCTTCGTGACTTTGTCTAGTCCTTGCTGCAGCGACGCGATGGAAATTAATTAGCGCGACGGACCAGCAAGCACTAGTTCATCCCATAACAGCTACTAGATGCGTTGTCTTATGGAAGAATATATATGCCATGTCATTACGGCTGTCTCCGAATACATTGTCAACTAACGAACAGTTCATCCCATGATTCACAAATTGATCGATGCCCGCGAATTCTTTTTTGCGGTGACTTTGGACTTTGGAGCTATTCAACTTACAACCACCATCCCACGGCACACGTATATATGCATTATTTTTGTGAATAACTCGTATATGTATTGCTGTCAGCTATAGACTACATCACACTACGTGATGCGCAGGAAATTTGTGAGTTTAAAAAATGGCTACGCTGGCTAGCACCGCTATCTAAGGCCACGCTTTCGTTATCTCCAGACAAAAAAATGGCTACTTGTTCAACTCGTATTCATATTTTTTGCTCGATATAACTTGTTTTATTTGGCCTTTTTCTGGGGTCCTATGGACAAAGAAACTTGTTTGATTTTGTCAATACCAGCTGCCAGTACCATCGATATAGGTCAGAAGTGGCCACTGGCTTATAATCTAACAAAAGACAACGCGTACGCTAATATAAGCATATAGAAAAAAATTAAAAGGAACTTTGTAAACTTTGACCGAGTATATAGAAAAAGTACCAACATCTCAGTATGTTTAGCGTCTATTTACAAAAGAGTAAACTTAATGTTTGTTGTTAAGTAATTTCATAAGTAATACCACCATTTCAATTAATGTATGTCAATAAATGGCAGATTCAACACACAAGACTATCATGGCCAAAATGGCCCATACCAATGATATCCAATATTTACAGAAACACCAAACCGAGTTTTAGTGTTTTCACCTCCTCTCGTTGTTTGCGCAGCTATCCCAGTCAAATCTATTTTAAGCACCGGCGTGCACCGGGAAACGAGAGACAAGTACTCCGAATTAGCTTTTTGGGAAGCGCTTCACATAACTTCTCGTCTTCGTCACCACAGGTCGGCTTCGACTTCGATCCAAGTCCGGTGGTGCCGGGTACCTCCGTCTTCATCGTTGTATTATTCGACCGATCTTCACCGGCGTAGTCATAACAACATCACCACTGCAACTAGTTGACTTCATCTACATATATATTTTGAACTCTGCTACGGCGGGCAAAAGCCAGCCTGAACCATTTTCATTTTTTTTAAACAATAGCGGTCAGTACATGAGACATATTCCAACCTACTCATTATTATGGTTGATATTGTGTGCGTTTCGAGTATATTCGAGATCCACATGATAGTAGTTGCTTTAATCATGATTTATTTTCTGGAATTAATCACGAAATCGTCTAATTTTCTAACATATTCTTCATGTCCACCTATTCACATGCATCTTGCATGCGGTGGTCACGGTACAACGAAGCCAAGATGGTGGAGGTCCATAGGAAGGACAGTGGAGCTGCATGTCGCTGGTCGTTGATTCAGTGACGAGCTTTTGTCATCAGGGACAACGGGAGCTACTCGAGCATGATAGAGACGAAAAAATATAGGAATTTTTTTCCTTGTTTTGCGAATCATTGATGTGTTTTGGGCATGCGGGGTCCACCCACATGAGAGGGGGAAGATGAAGTGTGCGCTCCAAAGATATGGTGGTATCCGCACACTCGAACGGCTTGGGAGGGGACGACCTCACATCCGCCCATACGGTTGACGTTTAGCGGTAACTTATTATTAGGGGCTACTCCCTCTGTACTATAATAAGTGTACTTCTAACATTGTTTATGGTAATTTTTTTTGACTTTGACCGACTATGTAAAAATAGAAAATTTTACAGTATCAGATTAATATCACTAGATCCATCTTGAATTGTAGTTTCAGAATATATTGTAGTTTTATGTCATAGATATTGTCACATTATACATATTTTGTTTTTGTAAAGGGGCAGTGCCAGCCTCTGCCTTAATCGATGCATATGGCCTCTTTATTAATTTATTACTGTATTGTTTAACAACTTATTACAACTCATGGATCACAAAGTGTAGTAACATGAATCAGCCATTAAAACACTTAATAGCATGAAGAGCCTTTGCATCAACATGCTAATATTCTATCAAACCGCCAACAAAATCGGCCGTAGAAGTCCCGTGCGATCGTTTGCAAATGGTTGCACCCAAAATCCATGGCCTAGCGCTCCTCCTCCGGCAAAAGGTAGGACCAAGTACGGATCCAGTACGTAGTTAAAGGGATAACCTGCAAGAATGAAAGAAAGCTCGAATTGTTAAAGATAAAGTTATTGCTCACATGACAAATAGCCCATAATAAGGCGCTCACACCCACTTGGGTTATTTCTCACATGCCAAATAGCCCATAATAAGACGCTCACACCCATTCGGATATGTTCCTTATCTTTTTTATGTACACCAAGCAACCAATGCCCCAACAAATTTGAAACACTAGTATGTGGTATAATATTAAAAGCCAAATGAACCATCGTCCATAAATTATGAGTGAAAGGACATGAAAAAAAAAGATGGTGTATCGTTTCATCTTGATCACAAAAACAACAATTTTTGTCGCAACAGTTGCGTTCCGCAAGGTTATCTTTTGTATAAAACTTTTTTATATAAAGTTTGTCAAACTTATAATAGTTTGACTTCTAGAACAAAAGTAAACATGCACTTATTCATAGATGGAGCAAGTACGTTGGCAACCGTGTTACTACCTCCGATCCATATTAGTGGACACAACTTTGTCTAGATACACATGTATCTAGTCTAAATACTTAACTAGATACATATGAATTTAGATAAAGCTATGCACACTAATATGGATCGGAGGGAGTACCTAATTTACATCTTGAGACCGTTTGATAAAGTGGCTCCACCAAAAGTGACATAGCTTCGCGCGGAGCGTACCGCGTACGTCAGCGGCCGGGCAGCGTATCTGGATGGATACCCGAGAGCCAGCTCTCTCTATATAAACTCACGTATTCGCCGGGCGACTTCAACCCGAAAGAGATCTGGACTGAGAAATGGCCGGGAAAATGGATCAGACGACAATCATCATTCTCGCGATCATAGGTTCTCTCGGGCTGCTTAGTGCCATCCTGGGGTTCTCCGCCGAAGGCACAAAGATCACCGTGAGCTACCATATCCCCACTACTTATCCATGCTTAGTGTACATGTCTGTCTCTGTGTTTTTTTTGTTTAACTGTATTGTAGATATCTGAGATTCTTGCGGGTTCTTGCAGCATGCGGTACGGTTGTACGGGAGTTGCTATTACCCGCAGAACCCGGCGGTGGGGCTTGGGATCTGCGCGGCCATCTTCCTTGTAATTACCCAGGTCACCATCGCTGTCGTCGGCGGCTGCTGCGGCTGCTGCAAGTCCCGCGCCATCCCCTCCGAGAGAAACAGCATCATCGTCGTCGTCTGCGCAGTCATCTCATGGTGAGTGTTCGACAGAATTAATAATCGTAAGCTGGAGCACACACGAACGCATGCATGCCGCGGCTTTAGAATCCATTACTGACAATAACGTGCAGGATCGCGACGGCGATCGCGTTCGGGCTGTTCGTGCATGGTGCGTCGTCCAACAGAACCGGATGGCGGGACGCGTCGGGGTACTACACCTACGGGTACTACTCCTACGGGCTGTGAGACGTCCCCGGTGGCGGCATCTTCGCCGGCGCTGCCATGCTCACGCTCGCCGCCACGGCCCTCGGGCTCACCTCCAATGTTCTGCTCGCCAGGCAACCGGATGCCGCCCTGGCCGCAGCGCCAGTGGCGGCCGCCGCGGTGGTCGCGACGCCGCAGTTCCCGCAGACTCCTCCCAAGGGGAACGGACAGACCCCACCGCCAAAGAATGGGCAGTTCCCTCCGCCGCGCGCACAAGGATCTGTGGCGCCGGAACCAAACCAGCAGTTTTCCCCTACTGCTCAGCGCTACGAAGCGCACGGGCCCAACCACAACCAGCATGTCCCACCTCCTGCTCAAGGCTATGGAGCACAGGCGCCCAACCAGAACCTGCAGGTCCCACCTCCAGATCCAGGCTATGGAGCACACGCGCCCAACCAGCATCGTCCTCCTCCTGCTCAAGCATATGCTGTACAGGCGCCCAACGTTAACATACAGTTCGATCCGAGTACCCTGCTCAATCTCGGGGAGCGAATCCATCGAGTGGCGACCTTAATATCCGAGGGTAACAACTCCTTTTATTTTATGTTTTCTGCATTTATGACATCATCATGACTTCATCATTTTATTTGCACTACTTTTTTTTCTTAGCCATGTCTAAAATCATCTCAACTTTATCAACACCCTAAATTATTTTTGCAATAATATTTGACTAGGATTTGCAACAAAATCTTTCTCTCTCATGGTTTTATCAAACATGTTTTTAATATTGCCAAAATATATTTTCAGTGTGTTATTAAACTTGGCCATTATCAATTAAAGTTCCCAAACGTTGTATGTTTTAGAAAAAAGTCAAAAACACTTTTTAAATTATTCCTAATCCCCTCTTCACTTTTTTCTGAAATTTCAAACATAAAATTAAAAAAAGAAACCGGGGAAAAAAATCTAGAATGGCAGAATCCCACACCCTCTTCTGTCAAGCCCACCTTGCGGTGGCCCATCACCGACCCTCTTCTGTTTTTCTTCCACGATCCCGTCCTCCCTGCTTCCGTACATCGCGCTTCTGCCATTGCCACGTCACCACTATATGATGACCGTTGCTGCTCCTGCCGCCCTAAAAAACTGCCCAGACGCCTCTGCTCTAGCTTTACTTTTCCCCTCCTCGCGCCGCTGCTAGATGAGGTTTTGCCCTCGTCTCCAGCATCACCATGGATCGTTCATACTCAAGCTTGTCGCCCGCGTAAAGACCACCGCCACGAGAGTCGAGAAGTCAAACGCCGCATGAAGGATTGCAATGATCTCGGCCATCTTCTTTTGCGAAGAACGAGAATCTCGGCGCCCGAATTGACTGCTACTTCATGGAGATCCTTTTTGGCTACAAACACACTATCTCCGCCGCTAGCATGGTCACCACCGCTAGAGCTCGCCGCTGCGACCGCCATGCACCACCATTTTGCCTATATCCGAAGACCTACTCAGTGGCTCGCCCCGTTGGTTCCAATTTGTGAGACGTACATTCGATCCCCGCCTACGCGAAAAAGCCAAGATGGTCAATGGCATTGTCTATAGACGTCGTGCGTAGCAAAATTTTCTATTTTCTTTTCTTTATGAAAAATTGGTTCAGAAAATCATTTAAACTTGCATAATTTATGTGTTGGTCACATTTAAATCCAAACCTTGAATATAATATGTCTATTTTTATCAGAAAAATATGGGGAATTGAAATATAACGTAAGTTTCCAATTCAAACACTGCAATTTTTGTGTATAATTAATGGTCATTCATACATGCTTAAATATTTTTAATCATATCTTTTAACCTATAAGTATAAATAAAAAAAGTTATGCATGAAAATTAGTCACAAGATGCCTATAATCTGATCATGAAATCACCATGCATGTTTAACACTTTAACTGTATGTATAGTTATAAAAATCTAATTAAGCCTATTATTTAGGTATGGAGTGATTGGAAATACCCTATAATGTTTTCCCACTCCATTTAATATAACTGTTGTTACATTAGCTTAAATTATTCCTCGCCTTGCCATGTCATGCATCATCTTTGAATGTGCATCTCGCAGTCAGCTTATGTGGTTGTATTTTCCTTTGTGGGTGATTTGCTTCTCCATAGATGGTACGGTTGACGAATCTACTTTCCACGATCCTGCCCACTACGAGGCTACTGAGCCAACAGGCAAGAAAATCTCCCTTGACCATATGCTTCCACTTACCATGCTTCTTCCTCCTACACGCATTAGAGTTTATGACATGTTTAACCCTGCTCTATCCTAGTACGACTACTTAGGTATTCTCAAGTCTTGCTTTATTCTAGATATGATGCCATGGGTAGATGTAATCTCAATCATATTCATGTTATGATGTTCTGGAGATAATTTTGTGATAAACTTGTGGTAGTGCAAAGTTGGGAGGCCGTGCATAGGTCATTTGTTCTACTTGGGACGCCTTAGGACCCGAGTTCTTGTTTCCTTGATCCAAGACCGAGCACGGTAAAACTTGTGGGAGGTATTATGTGACCCCCTTGGCTTAGTAACTTTTCTTCGAACTTGTCCAGGGGCCACCTAGCTCAGGCTTTCCATTTGGCATACACATGATCTTTGGAGTTTTGGATGAAGTTGGATGGACGCCACTGCTGCACACATATAGGAATTGCATTACATTTTGTTAAATACTTATCCTTCCGGGGTTTGAACCACTTTAAATGTACTCAGTTAGGTCAGATTCGGAGCTACAGTCGGATTGTCCACGCGGTTAGACTCAGTTGGGTGGCTCCTTGGACTTGTTCGTAGTGAGGGAAACATTGTGTCGATCTTCTCTGCCGACATACACCGGGAAGTGTGCTATAGGCATAATGAGTTGGTGTGGCGTGTATGGGTAACATGGTGCAACCCTACGGGGATATATATATTCGAATAGTCATGTCCACGTTTATGAACGACTTGAATATGTTGAAATCGATCGTAGAACAACTTGAACTAATCACTAATAATCTGATTACTAATGTTGAACAACTTCAACCAATATAAATGTGCCAACGGGGTGGCTGCCTGGATTTACTTCCTTGTGTGGTGAAGGTGATACAAGGGAGGATTCGTGGTGTGGTGTTATGTTTGACATCAATGCTAGATGATTCACATGCGATATCTTTTGTTATGTGCTCGCTTACCTTATCTTAATAGAAGGAAGTTAGAGCGTGACTCCATAGGCTGCTTAGTATTGTTTCTCCTGTACCACAAACACCCTTCTTTTGATACCTTGCATAGGACATAGTATAGTTCCAATGTAAGTAATGTGGAGTACTCTTGGTACTCATTTCTTTCAAAAAAAAAATCTTATCCAGAGAATTACATCGACCCACTCGGAGGCCACTCTGAACATTTGGAGGAAGTCTGAGCCCTCAAAGATGGGATCCCTTTTCTTCCAGCCTCTTAGGAATATTGTATCTTGTATGTACTCGGAGCATAATTCATATTCTGCTGATGTAATGGTGCCTGATGAACATGTGTCCCTGCTTGTAATAATTAATTTGCTATCTTGCTGCCGTATGAACTTTTTCTATACCATCTCTTTGGTTGTAGTTGTGTAATGATATCAATTTGTTTCCAATCCTTCCCGTGCACCATATGTGTATGATATGTAGTGCACGAGAAGAGTAGGTTATCCGGGTCTTGGTTAGGCAATCCCGAGTGTATGAATTAGTATTGTGCTGAGGGTGTCGGGTTGTGGTGTGTCCTAGATCTACCAGCCGACTTTCCGAGGTCTATCGATGAGGTTTTCGGTACTACCTTCAGCAGGAACGTCCTCATCGTCCTTTTCCGGTATCAGACATGATCGCCTGTATAATCTTCTTGCGATTGGTGGTTGTTGATCGAGTATACTCAAAACTATTTTGTAGCTTTATAGGTAGCTAAATGTGAGAGAAGGATTAATTTTACTTCTTTCACCTCCCATCGACCCTATATAAAGGTTGAGTTATGTACAAAGATCTAGATTTTCTTGGACTTGGTTCCATCCTTAGATCTTAGAATGTTGTTTTGACCTCTTTCAATGTTGATTCAACGTAACATGATGTCTACTCCGTCCATTATGTTGCTCCCCTTTTCTTTCTGTTGTTTGCTACATTGATGGATACCTCTGTTTTGTTTTGTTTTGTTCTTATCTTGTTTCTGAGGTTAATCCTTTCCAGCAATCTTTGGATCCTTATCCGTTTGTTGCGCTAATCTTTGTGTAATCATCAGCCTGGTCAACACACGTACCAATCCGCATGGTTAAGAAAATCCTCCCCCACCATCCATTACGCAGTTGTGTATCATATGACTTAAGTCCTTGGTTGTCTTGCGCAAAACCACAATCAGGAAAATTGTGGTAACAATGATGATAACAACGAAAGAAAATGTTGCTCCCTAAGTGGTTTTGGTGTTGATAACAACGCAGTTAGCCGACTAATCGTGTGTATGAGCTCTATATGTGTTTTCCAAGATGACACATAACTGTTCGATGCCCCTCAATTTCGATTCATGAGAAGATTGTACTCTGAAGTATTTTTTAAATTTTGTCGAGTCGTGGGAACGCCGTACCATCAAGAGGGCGGTCGCTATTAAAAGGTATGAGTGGATTCGTTGACAGGCATGATGTCTACTACACACTTCTGATGGAAATCTAAGCGCATAGATTTGTAGGATAACAACAATTTCCATTAAGTGGATGACCAGAGATTTACGAACGGTGAAAGGTGTAGGTTGAAAGTAATCTCTCTCAGAAAATCATGCAATTAAGATATAAGAAATCTCTTATGTCCCTCAATAAATTTATTACAATTATTAATTGTATAGGTGCTGCGATTAGCCGGTTGACCTTCAGAGAGGTTGGGGTGCAACTCGAAGGATTTGGCGATCAGTACGCAGTGGATTTTTCTGCTGACATTTTATCAGGCTGTCAGGCTGGTTACTCGTGTTAATTCTATGCTGCACATGAATCGCCCCTTCGTTTAGCCCTTGCTGCGACGACGATAGCAGTAGTGCGCCGTAACGAAGAAGCCCGTCAACTGCCCGCGTGGTCTTATGGAAGAATTATATGCCATGTCATTAAGGCTGTATCAGAATACAATTGTCAACTAATGGACAGTTCATCCAATGATTGACAAAATAATGCCCGTCAATTATTTGTTGCGGTGATACATAGAGGGGGCATGAGATGCAAGGAGATGAGTGGACTTTGGACCTTGGAGCTATTCAACTTACAGCCACCATCCCACAGCTCGTATATAGCATTTTTCTTTTGTGAATACCTCGTATATATGTATTGCTGCCAGCTATAGACTTACAGCCACCATCCCACAGCTCGTATATAGCATTTTTCTTTTGTGAATAGCTCGTATATATGTATTGCTGCCAGCTATAGACTGCATCACCCTACGTGCTGCGCAGGATATTTGTGAGTTTGTTTTCGTTGGTTTTTGATATATAGCTTGCCGCACGATCAGGATATTACTGAGTTTAACGAGTCTGTTGTCTTTGTTTACGCTCTGTATGACCTGTTTTAGCTCAGCTATCTACGGCTGCGCTTTCTTTATCTCCAGACAAATATAGCAACTTGCCAACATTGTCAATTACTCCCTCTGTTCCAAAATACTTGACTTGGATTTGTCTAAATACGGATGCATCTAGACACTAAACAAGTATAGATACACGCGTATTTGGACAAACTCAAGTCAAGTAATTTGGAACGGAGGGAGTAGCTTATATACATATTCTTATAATTCTTTGGTCGATATAACTTGTTTAATGCGGTCAAAACCAGCTGCCAATGCTATTGATATACTACTTTATATACATATTCTTATAATTCTTTGGTCGATATAACTTGTTTGATTCGGTCAAAACCAGCTGCCAATGCTATTGATATACTCCGTTGTGGAAGACAGAGCCTACTCGTGCGGTCGTGCCTCACGCATCGTCCTGATGATGACCTGGCAACCCAAACTTTGCCTTTGGAACACCAAGGTGCAGTCACTGCAATTGAACCGGTCAATTCCGCCACGACCATATTTCGCCGACCTCAACAAACCCAGGGAGAGAAGACATAACCAATGTGCCTGTGCCTCGTACGTCGTTCTCGAGAGAAAAAATAGCAATACTCGTCCAACTTTTGAGTTGCTCGCATGTCATGAAAGCTCCTGTAGCTGGCCCGCAGCCGCACGAGAACCCACCAGACTCTCTACCGCAGACTTCATGCTCAACCTGCCACCAACGAGACCCGGCCAGCCCCTAAACCTCAAAGTAGGTGCTTGCATCGAAAGTTATGTCCATAAACATGCTTTCACTGAAATAACAACGTCGAAGATGTTGATCTCTCCTATCTGACATGACGAGTCTCGATTTTCACCAAAGAGAAGAAACACCCAACAATTTCGTCATCGCCAGCTCCAACAAATTTGAAGCAGGAATTTTCATCCGCAGAACCGCACACCTACTCATGAAAACATGTGCAACCACTCTACTAGAGCAAACACACATCATGTGTTGTGTGTCATTCTGCATACTCCACGCAGGAGCACAATCAACTCACCACTCTTTCGTACAAGCCAACCCATGCATGTCGTATATGCCTGGGAGCCCATATAGTACACCGCCTTAACCGGCACACCCGCCTCCCGTCAGAGAAGCCCGCGCCCGCCGGGGTGAAAAACTATGTTAATTGTGTCTTAGGTTGTTCAAACTATCTTAATTGTTAAACTATTATCGGAATTACAGTGAATTTGTCGATATCGAGGTGAATTTGTCGAGCTATGTTTCACCTCGCAAAATCGAGCGGTGTTTTACCGCTCGGCTTTGCAGGGTCTGTTCGACCGCAGCCCACACCGGCCTTTAAAACACGGTTACCGGCCCTTTATTTCAGGTTTAAAAACTCGCGGGATAAGGGGTCCGCTAGAGATGCTCTTACAGACCCTCCGTCTCCGAGGGGCAGGTAGTGCCTACAAAGACTCCGACCTCTCTCCCTCCTGTCAAACCACCACAGCTGGGAGATGAGACGATGTCGCGACTGTCTGCACGGCCCTCAAGTATGCCACCGGCACCCGCATGCAAGTAGTCCGCTAAGTTTTAACTCTTGATGTTGTGGTTTGTAGATGCACTCATGTACATAGCATTTAACAATGAATGTTTCTATATAATTGGTCAAATGCTTCAATTTTTTTTTGGCTAACACGCTATTTGATTTAGCATCCGCTATAGCACGATGTGTCGTCTGTAGCATGTGGAGGAGGCCGCCGCTAAATCGCTTAGCATGCTAGTTTTTTCCTAGCTCCTGGATTTGTGAATGCAGTTTGTGTCCTTGATTTTTCTAAGAATTAGATATATTTTGATGGAAACATTGGATAAAAGATGCACATATGCACGCACACAAGGGCGGCGAAGCTAGGATAAATAATCAAAGCGGCGGAGGAGCGGCTGCGAGGTGCTGGCGCGGTTTCTCCTCTCTCTCCCTAGACGGATCCAGGGCGCGAAAGGTCGGCTAGGAGTGGAACAGGAGCGCCGGGGAGTGGCCGCCTCAAGCAACATGACAAAGGGTGAGAATGGCGCGGCGCACGGCAGGGGCCGGCTGCGTGGGCGGGAAATGGCAGGGCCGAGTGAAATCGCGGGTCGGGAGGTGGTGACGGTGCGGGATTTCAGCGCGGAAGCTAATATTCAGACCACCAACGTGTCGCGCGAGATGAGGGAGACCGGAAAAATCAGCCCCAAACGTTCATATATCCGAGGGAGGCGTGGAACTATTTGAGGGGAACCTTAAAAAAATTAAGGACCTGCTAGAGATGCCATTAGGTTAGTCGAGACTTTGTGATCTAATCTAGTCAATCGGGGTCATTATTTGGGCCTGGGAAAACGAATGCGCTTCAATCTTAACCACCTCTGAAATTACCGACTCTAACATTAAGCAACTTAGCAGCTATACCGCTCGTAGTGGCCAGTTGTGACATAACCTTGCGCCTTTCGAAGTACGTCAGCGGGCAGCGTATATGGATGCCTGGGAGCCAACAATCTCTATATAAACTGGCTTGTACGCTAGTCGACTTCAACCCGAGAGAAAGATTGTGACTTGAGACTCGAGAGCAATGGCCGGGAAAATGGATAAGACGACGAAAATCGTGCTCGCCGTCGTGGGTTCTCTCGGGCTGCTTAGCGTCATCCTGGGGTTCTCCGCCGAAGGCACAAAGCTCACCGTAAGCTAGCACCCACTAGTCCACTACTTACCCTTGGCTTAATGTACATGTGCGTGTGTGTTGAACAGTGGCTTCTCGCAGGTTTCGGACTTGGTTTTCGGCGACGGGTTTTGCTATTACCCGCGTAACTCGTCGCTGGCGCTCGGGGTTTGCGCGGCCATCTTCCTCGTAATTGCCCAGGTCATCTTCGCCGTCGTCGGCGGTTGCTGCGGATGCTGCAAGTCCCGCTCCCTCCCCTCCGAGAACAACCGGATCATCGGCCTCGTCTGCGCCGTCGTCTCATGGTGAGCCTTCGTTCGACATTGCTCTAATCAAAGCGCTAGCTAGCTGGAGAAGGCACTGACCAAAACGTGCAGGATCGCGGCAACGATCGCGTTTGTGCTGTTTGTGGACGGCGCATCGTCCAACGCCGAAGGTCTGCGGGAGGTGGACACATTCGGGCAGTGCTTCTACCTCAAGGACGGCATCTTCGCCGGCGCCGCGGTGCTCGCGCTTGCCGCCACGGCCCTGGCGCTCACCTCCTACGTCATGCTCGGCAGGCAGCCGGACGCCGCTGCCGCTCAGAAGACAGGAGGCGCCGCCGGGGTCGCGATGGGGACGCCGCAGTTCCCGCAGCAGCCTCCTCCCCAGGGCCAGGGGTACGTGCAGGCGCCGCCGCCGCAGTACTACCCGTCGCCCCAGGGGTACGGGCAGTTTGCTCCTCCTCCTCCGGCTCAAGGCTACGGAGCGCACGCGCCCAACCAGCAGTACCCTCCTCCTGGTCAGAGCTACGCACCGGCGCACGCGCACAACCAGCAGGCTCCGCCTCCTCGAGAGCCTGAGCGGCCTTTGATCAACTGATCAGATTTTTCTATCGCTGGAATCGGTCGTGCCATGTTCCCTGGTCTCGGTTTTGTGTATTTACAGCATGCATGTATCTAGCTCCTCCACCGGATGCTTGTTTTCTTCTTTTTTTGCCGGAAAAGGTTCCCTTGTATTCTCGACGATCTTATGTTTCTTCAGAAGACGTCCTGTAATATGTTTCACTTGAGATTTCTCGTGTAATCTTCAGAGAGTCAGCAATGGCAAAGCTTGCTTACTGCTTTGGTGTTTTCAATTCAGATTAGAACTCGTTTGGCACCCCTAATTTTAAATCATTTGGTGCAAATGAAATGAAATGACATACACTGGCCATTCCATTTGGAAAATCTCAAATTCCAATTCCAAAATTCCTGTTTGGGAATCACTAGGAATCCTGAAATGAAGTCAATTCCAAAATTCCTGTTTTCACGAGTGATGAGTACTATTCGACCATTGCCTTGTGCATTGGGATGGACTTGAAGAAATGAGCAGGGGACCACGCACTTAATTAATTTTCCCATTTTTTCTTCTCGGCAGAGGAGCGTATGTCAACTCTCCATGCCAACCAACCGGATGCACCGATGACAAGTCACGAAGACGAATGCTCGGACCACAGCTGGGCCAGCTTGCAAAACCAAACGTGGGCCGACGCCCACTCCAAAGTGGGCTCTGCCTACCGCTAATGTTGTGGTAAATTATGTCGGGGCCTCTACCAGCTGGTTGGGGGCTGTGGCCTAGCGTCGCGGCCGACTGCTGCGTCTCAGCTCACCATGCATTTCGAAAGAGAAAATAGGCTGGCTCTCCTGCGAGCAAGCCTTTCGTAACAATATTTGAAGACAGCGTTCACTCAAATACTGTAATTCAAATATTATCTTGGAGTGTCCATGGTATATAAAATTTTGTTTAGCCCTTCTATTTTGTCAAAACATAATGTAACAAGTTTGTGTTGTTTGTTAGAAAAAGGTCGACCTTCTCCAAGGTTTGACTCCCGTGCTCCCATCTCGTCAAGTGTCGCCTTCTCATTTCACGAGCGGTACCATCTCGCCAAGTATCAACTTCTGATTTTGCGGGGACTTTGTGAGATGTCCGCATGTTTGACCATTGTCACAATAAGAAAAGTTTTGGTGGGATTCTTTTCCGTCGCGGGATGAGGTTGTACGGTGCATTTATTTTCGATATTCAAATTTCAAAATGAAATATCTTAAGAACCGTTGGTTTAAAAATACGAATCGTTTTCACTTTTAAAGGTATGATCTTCAGGTGTAGGTAGGTTCATAAATCTAAGCTACTTTTTGACTGGGTGCGCAAACATAATTTCATCCATGATTTTCAAAAGAGGTTTTGTATTTAGTCTATCATGTTTGACAAAGGTCGTCACTTGTCCTCGAAACAGGCTTTCGCCCCGCTTTATAAATAAAGCAACCATCCACAAACATACAACGATCCAGTTAAATATGCAAAAAGAAAAGCAACAAGTCTGCTGGGGCCACAGCACAAAGATGCCCAAAGCTAAAAAAGAGACGATACAACTCCACAAGGGAGTAACTCAGTGGCTGGATGACGCAGACAGACGGCGTGCCGCCCTCAGAAGCTTCTCGATCAATCCATCCAGCCGCTCCTTGTCCCGCTGTCTACAGAGCGGGTGCCACTGCTGCAAAAATGCCAAGAATTTGAAAACAGAGTCAGAGGCACGCCTCAGAAAGACACGCTCGATAACCATCTTGTTACGTATAGTCCACAGTGTCCAGGTCATCGCGGCAAACACTAACCAGAAGAGGCGCCTCCTCTTACCAGTACGGTTCGCCTGCACTTCTAGGAATTCAGCAAGGTCTTGGACCTGCCACTCAGGCCCAAGCGCCTCGGCCAGAAAACTCCACAGGAAGCGAGCAGCGGGGCAAGAAAAAAGAATATGGGTCCCCGACTCGGGGACCGCGCATAAGGGGCAAGTACCATCCCCTGGGCCAAATCGCTTGACCACCTCCACACCCGAAGGGAGGCGGTCACGCAGCAACTGCCACGTAAAGATCTTAATCTTTAGTGGCATAGGGGCCTTCCACAAGTGGGAAGTCCACGAGAGCACGGGTCCTCTAAATAGGGCCCGGTAAGCAGAACGAACTGTGAAACACTTCGAGGGCGAGAGTGACCAGGAGACACTATCCGGGGCGTCCGAAAGGGAGAATGGAAGGGAGGGCAATAATTGCTCCCACTGGTCGGCCTCGACCAGCCCAAAAGTACGGCGGAACCTAATGTTCCAGTGCCCATTATGGGCCGCATCCGCCACCAAGAGCATTGGGTCAGAGCAGATAGCAAAGAGTTCCGGGAACTCATGCCTAAGTGGTCTATCACCAAGCCATGAGTCTAGCCAAAATAGGGTACTCCCTCCGTCGCCTACGGAGAAGGTAGCCCCAAGCCGGATCTCATGTTTGATGGCTTGAAGAGATCTCCAAAACTGAGACCCCTCCTTCCTCTCACAGGCCATGAGAGGACAACCACGTAGGTACTTGGCCTTCACTAATTGAAGCCAAAGTCCCCCATCACCCCTCAGGATCCTCCAGACCCACTTCAACATGAGAGCCTCATTCATGCGCCGGGAAGCCAAAATACCTATGCCCCCAACCTCCTTGGGGGCGCAAAGGTCAACCCATTTCACCATATGGTACTTTTGACGTCCGTTGGCCGCCTGCCAGAAGAAACGGGACAGCTCTCTATCAAAGCTGCCATGCACCCCTTCCGGCAGTATATATAACCCCATCACTTGTCGCAATAAATCTATTTCTAATTTGTTTGGCACCTAAAAAGGACCTAGAACAAAAGCACGGAACATGATAATCCCAACCTGAAACACACCCTATCATCACCACCACTATCAACATGTCGAATGGTCGAGCGATAGGATCCACTAAATTGGGGAATGAAGAAACTAAGGTTGCACTACGACATTGACATGTGGTCTCCCATCCTAGCAGAGATACATGTTTTCTTCCGTGGAACATGTCGTGAAAATTACTCATACATAGTTGTGCAAAACGAGTAAGAAAGCTCCTTGCAAATTTGCAAAAATACAAAAGCTCCTTGCAAAGAACAAAAGAAAACAAGGCGGAAATGTGTCGCTGCAGACGCAGAGTCGAACAAATGGGGATGCAAGTATCTACTGAACTATTGTCCCGGTATCTCGCTTCCGGAGAAGGACAACGGAGTTTGCCGGCGGAACCAGGATATACTGCGTGAAGACTAAGCTGTTATCATGTCAACTTGCTTCAAAACAAAACAAAAATCCAGCCACATCAACTTCCTTAAGTAAGATCTAATTCGATCAATCAACAGCCAAAATCCAAGGACGTCAACTTCCTTAACTATTAATTCAATCAATCAACTGGGCAGGAATTACAGCGAATACGCACAGGGAGAAGTCCTCCCTTTTGCCGATAGAAGTACATGAGCCGGCCAGTGTCGCTTTATCGAAAAACATACATCATGCCTGATCGAGAGCTCTTTCCCTATATAAACACGACCATCTATATGCGCGACTCCTAGTCGAGTAGCAGCTAGTATAAACTACAGTAGAAGAGTTCAGATTCTGCAAAGATGGACCAGACGATGATCATCGTGTTCGCGGTGGTGGCTTCTCTCGGGGTGCTCAGTGCCATCCTGGGGTTCTCCGCGGAGGGCACAAAGCTCACTGTAAGTAAAAGCTACTGGTATCTTTGATGACTGTAAGCCATGCATGCGCGTTTGCTGTGTGTGTGTGTACATGCGTATGTTCTTACTCGGGGTCGACGTGGTGTCTCTCACTCGCAGCTTCGGGACTTGCTGGAGACTGAAGACGGGGTGTGCATTTACCCGCCGAACCCGGCACTGGGGCTCGGGATATGCGCGGCCATCTTCTTGATAATTACCCAGGTCACCGTCGCCGTCGTCGGCGGGTGTTGCAGCTGCTGCAAGTCCAGCGCCATCACCTCCGAGTCCAAGCGGATCATCGGCATCGTCTGTGCCGTCTTCTCATGGTGAGTGACCCGAATATCACGTGCTCACGCGCGCGCCCATGCATGTTGACGTAATCCGTAACGGACCGATCGAACGTGCAGGATCGCAGCAGTGGTGGCGCTCGCCCTGTTGATAGAGGGCGCGGCGTGGAACGCGAACGTGGCGCGGGACGCGTCAGCGTACGGGTATTGCTCCGTCCTCAAGGACGGCATCTTCGCCGGCGCGGCCGTGCTCACGCTCGTCGCCACGACGCTCGGACTCACCTCCTACTTCATGCTCCGCGGGGAGCCACCAACCGCCGACGCTGCGCCGTCCAAGGCGGACGGCGAGCAGCCGCCGGCTGGGATTTCGATGGGGCAGCCGCAGTTCCCGCAGGCGCCTTCTTCTACATCCGGCCAAGCGCCCGCACGCTCACCCCCTCCTCCCCCTGGTACTCAAGGCAGCTACGGTGCGCAAGCACCCAACCAGCAGCTCCCCTCTGCTCCTGCTCAGGGCTACGAACCACACCAGCAGTACCGCCCGCCTCCTCAAGGACATGAGCAGGTGTAGCACACCACACGTGCCTTGGATCAACTGATCTCATGTACCATCGCTCAAATCAAACAAGGTAGCTAGTATATATATTATTGCCGTGATTCTGGTTTGTGAATGTAAATGTATCTCTAGTACCCGCAGACGCGCGTCTCTTGTAGCTGTGTGTTGTGTTTGAATGATTTTCTCAGCAATGCTTGTTAAATTTACTTGGTGTTTCCGAATCAGCGGTTACTGTTGCTTGCTTGGTGTTTTCAGTTCAGATTTCGTTTCTTTGCGGAGAGTTGTTATTTCGAGTGGCACAAGACGTAAAAACCTTCACTGGTGGCACCAGTGCAGGCGGGTGGCACAGAACGGAAGTCACGACTGATTCACGGGAAGACATTGCCGCCAACTGAAGCGACAAAACGGTACCTGTGTAGCTATTATGAGTCACTGTATCAGATCCGACAGCACTCGGTTACTGAAGTAATCAAAGGAAAAAGCCTGTGTATAACTATGACAGCCCCTGCTGTGTCGATGAGGACGCCTACGAGCTTGCCTTGTCCCAAACCTAGTCCTGGCTGGGTAGCTCTATCCACCGATGGGTCTTTTGATGACGATGGCAAGGCAGGAACTGGAATGGTGCTGCGTGACTCTACTGGAGCTGTATTCACGGCGTATCGGGCTCTGGCAAACTGCAATGATGCATTGGAAGCTGAAGTAAGTGCTGTAATGGAAGGGCTAGCACTGGCTCAGCAATGGTCGGAACACCCGATTGTTATCCAAACTGATTGTGCCATCTGTATGAGGAGGTGAAACGCCTGATGAATCTTCGAGAAGTTGTCCTCGTGAAGGTAGCTTGTATTCAAAATAGAGTTGCACATAGTCTAGCAAACTTTAGTAGATTGGGAGGGGGTACTGCCTGTTTGGTACATCACGCTCCTGATTGTGTATCACAGTTATTGCTAGCTGACTGTAATTCTATAACTGAGGAATAAAGTCTCGAGGATTTCCCTGCAAAAAAGAAGAAAAAAACTACCAAGGAGCAGCCCTCTTTTTTTTTCCAAAAGGGGACATGCCCTCGACACGGCGTTTCGGGTCACGGGTGCGGATGCACCCTTATGTAAAACATTTTTAAAAGCTTTATAAAATGTCAAAAAGAAATTTGGATTTACATCGTGACATTTTCTGTTAGCACAAAAAGTTTCACAAAGATAAGAGATTTTTTGTGACCCGTGCAAAAAAAGACAACAAAAATAATCGCATACAAAGTCATTTTGAAAAACCCAAATTTGTCTTTTTTGTACAGTCCACAAAAAATGTCATTTCTTTGCTAAACGTTTTATCCTAACATAAATGTCATCTAGTATATCCGAAAATTTTATTTGAATTTTTTTTGACATTTTGAAAAGTTTCTTAAGCAGTGGGTGACTCTAGATCTGTTAGCCAATATGAATTTCCGGACATGCCCTAATCGTCGTGTGGCATTCGGCAACACATGTTGCTGCCGGGCTACACATACCGCCTCTTGAGATTATATATTACTAGCATGGTGGCTGTGAGGGACTCTAGGGAGGGGCTCTATATAGCTGTTTTGCATTCTTTCTTGGACTTTCAGGTGAGCGCTTACGCCGTGTTTAAGAAATAAAAATATGGTTTCATTGATATCACACTAATTTCAGTTATATGACAATAAACAAAATTAGGGTTCCTTGTCCTGGCAGGATGCCGGCACAGGAACTTCTGATACCAGAACTAGGGTTTTGGGATGATGACGGCCTTGTTTTTAGTTTGGAAAAATCCTCCGGGGTCGTTGTTTTTTGTTCAAGACAGAGTTTATAGGCGAAGACGCTTCGTGAGACGGTAACCAAGGTGGGGTCGCAGGTTTAACTCCCGCCCCCTGACGCTATTTTTTTAAATAATACATTTTTTAACAAATTCAACAAATAATACACGTTTTCGACAAATTTCAAAAATAATACATCCTCATCGACGCCGTGGCCGGGCAGGTCCTATCGGCCACGGCGTAGACGACCAGCACTTATCGTCGGCGGCACAGCCGATAAGTGCCTGGACCATCAATTAACTACGCCGACTAGCCCGTCGGCCACGGTGTAGCCGACAAGTCTCACGAACAGCCAGCAGCAGGGGAACGTGACGCTCTGGCCCAGCAGCATCAATGCTAGCTAGCTAGCTAAACGCGCGTGCGCGCTCGTTGCATGCTAGCCACAGGGCCCTCCATGCACTCGCCTGAAACAACGCCGCACGTTGCCGCCGGGGCGTGCTAGCCGCAGGGGCCCTCCGCGCTCTCGCCGGAACGGCTCCGCACGCCACCGCCGGTGCCCTCTACGCGCTCGCCGGGAACGGCTCCGCACGCCGCCGCAGTGCTCTCAACGCGCTCGCCGGGAACGGCTCTGCACGCTGCGGCCGGTGCCCTCCGCACGCCGCCGCCTATGCTCTCAACGTGCTCGCCGGGAACGGCTCTGCACGTCGCCGCCGGTGCCCTCCACGTGCTCGCCGGGAACGGCTCCGCACGCTGCCGCCGGTGCCCTCCGCGCGCTCGCCGGGACGGCTTCGACATCGTGACGATCTTCGCGACGACGTGCTCTCGGAACGGATTGATCCATCTATCGGTGGCAGCTAGCTGGGTCATGCGTGCATGCACGTTGCGTTGCTTGCATGCCTTGCTCGCTCTATCAGGCCCTGTCAGCTAAGCCATAGCCGAGCAGGCTTATCGTCTGTACCGTGGCCGAGCAGGTCAGCCTATCGTCTACGCTGTGGCCGACAAGGGCCTATCGGCTGCGGCGCTGCCGAGGCTGTATTATTTTTGAAATTTGTGGAAAACGTGTATTATTTATCGAATTTGTTAAAAAAATGTATTATTTAAAAAAATTGGCCCCGAAAGCGGGTGGGACCCGTGGGCCTGTTGTGGGGCTCCCCTCGAGTTTCACTTCTGGCTCCGCGGCTTATTTCTCACGAAAGAATTTTGGTAAAAATTTCAGATTTTTCTGAGGAATATTTGTTTTGCCTTTTTCTACAGGGTGCACACAAATAAACAGAAACTGACACTTGGCACTGGATTAATATGTAAGTACAATAAATGGTATAAACCATAGTAAAACATGTAGCAATAGTAAAAAAAATTAAAATTTATAGATACGTTTTGTACGTATCAACTTCACAAACCTTTTATGGAATCACATGCCCATGTATTAAAATATTAATTTGAACGGTAATTTTATATACAAATACTATTTTTCTGAGCTCTGCAAAAGACCAAATTGTAAATATTTATATTCGCTGTATTCCTCTCTATTCATTGTTTTTTATAGAGTGAAAGACACTAGAGGTCACGAAGTTGCGCGAAAAGGAAGGATTGGTCAGCAAGTTGTGAAACCTCAATTATGGGTCACCAAGTTGTGAAAATGCCAAACTTTGGTCATTCCGTCATGACGGAGGCTAAGTCGCTGACGTGGCAGGCTGTTTTTACAAAAAAAAAACTTGAACTTTTGTTTCTCCTAATTGTTAGGCCCTTCCTTATATTAATAGGAATATAAACTTCAGGGGCCTTTTTGCAAACTGTCCTTTGTCTTCTTCCTCAGGCAGGCAAGCTGCTCTGTGTCGCAGCCGCGGCCGCCGATGCACGCAGCGATTCGTGCCGCTGGCGCCGTCCTCTGGGGAGCGGATAAGAACGCCGTGCCCTTCCTTCTCACTCCCTCGTCTCAATCCCCTCCTCTCCCTCTGTTTCCTCTCTCGCGTACGTCCGAGGAAGTCGTCGCCGCCGACACGCGACGCCGCCGTTCCGCTCCTTCCCCGGACAAAATCGAAGCCACAGGGAGCTCCGCCTCGCCGTCCTCTACTTCCCCGCCAACTCACACGAGCCGGGACGCCCGGAATCGCCGCCGCCGTGCCATCTCCCCCAACTCCGGCCGCCGCCCCGTCGAGCTCAATTCCGATGACTCGGCGTACGAGACTGGGGCACGTTGGCAAGGTGTGGACTGGGGTGGGGGGAGTTTGGGGAGGCGGCTGCACCGCCGCTGGAGCTCCGGCCGGCGGTGGTGCCCCCAGAATAGGGCACCGGAGGCTACCTGGAGCAGGTCGCGTGAGGTTTCGCAACTTGGTGACCAATCCTTCCTTTTCACGCAACTTCGTGACCTCCGGTTCCTTTCACTCTTTTTTATATTTACAAACTACGAATTTTAGATGTTTATATTTCACCCACTCGTGTACACAGGTGAATTATTTCATATTTTCAAATAAAATCAGCAAAACAAAAAATACGAATGGTCTAAATGGTTTGCTGACAATTTGAATTAAATCTAGATTGAACTTTCACATGTATTTGATTAGATAGCAATGATCAAAATTGTGTAAAGACTCACTAAACCGATATGTATTATAATAACTCATAGCCCATTAAAATCAATGACATGAAAAGGGTATCATTCGATTTGATGAGCCTAAGAAGTGAAAATTTTGTTTGCTAGTTTCGGAACCACAAATGGAGGTCGGGCTCCATGGAGCAACTTATTTTCCTTATTATCTATACCGGTTTATATTTCACCCACTCGTGTAAACATGTGAATTATTACATAGTTTCAAATAAAATCATCCAAAGAAAACCTATAAATTATCTAAATGGTTTCCTCACAATTTTGAACCTATATAGTGTAAGAGTTGAAATTTTGACTGACATTTTTGTGCAGCCCAAAACACAAGACATTTCTAGAGATTTTACACGTTGACCTCTATGATTCTTTGAAAAAACCGAATCTAGAACAACCCTTCATGTTAACTAGTTTGATCTTTGTTAACATCACATTAGAAATATCACATATTAGTTCCGCACAAGTCACACATATGGTTTATGCCTAACACGTAGAACACCGCTCCAAACCTAGTTTCACATAGGGACACTATCTAGATAAGCGTTTGATATGTAAAGTAAATGAGACGAGTCATTGCCAATTATCAATCTTTCCTAGGAATCAGATGATACGTGCAAGGGTAGTAAAGGACCCTTGATGATCGATCCAAAAAACTACATTCGTATTTAGTGCCACCAAACACATAGTACCAAATGATCAGTTAGATAAGCATCCAAGCACTTTTATGGAAAGCAAATGCAAAGGTAAAAATAAACCATGCCATAGAAGCTATAAATAGTCCGACACCATGAAGATCCTCCTCTATCATCCATCCATCCTTCACACACCTAGAGAAAATACATCACAAATCCAACATGAAGACCTTCCTCGTCCTTGCACTCCTTGCCGTGGCGGCGACCATGGCCACCGCCGTCGTGCAGTTTGACCCTAGCAGACAATATCAGTCGCAACAGCCATTTCTGCAACCACAACAACAATGTGCGCAAACGCAGCCATTTTCGCAGGAGAAACAACAACCTTTTCTTCAACAACAACCTGGGCAGTTTGATCTGAGCGGCCAATTCCAGTCGCAACAGCCATTTCCGCATCCACAACTACCTTTCATGCAGCAACAACAATATGGACAGTTTGATCCTATCGGCCAATACCAGTCGCAACAACCATTTTGGAAACTACAACATATGTTTTCAAAGAAACAACAACCTTTTCTGCAGCAACAACAACCTGGGCAGTTTGACCCCAGCGGCCTATATCAGTCACAACTGTCATTTCCTCAAATACAACAACCTTTTGCGCAACCGTGGCAATTTCCACAGGAACAACAACAATTTCCTGAGCAACAACAACCTTTTCTGCAGCAACAACAACAACAATTTTTCCAACCATTTCTGGCACAACAGTTGAACCCATGTCGCCAGTTCCTCATGCAGCAGTGCAGCCCGGTGGTCTTGTTTCCCTTCCTCCGATCGAAGATCTTGCAACAGAGCAGCTGCCAGGTGATGCGACAACAATGTTGCCGGCAGCTGGAACAGATTCCCGAGCAGCTCCGTTGCCATGCCATCCACAATGTCGTGCATGCTATCATCCTGCAACTGCAACAACAGTTGATCCAACCTCAGCAGCAAATTGGTCAAGGCTTCTTCCAACCTCAGTTACAACAGACCAGCCAGGGCTTCATCCAACCTCAACAGCTAGCTCAGCTCGAGGCGATAAGGACGTCTGCGCTACAAACCCTGTCGAGCATCTGCAGTGTGCAGGTCCCGCTCCATCGCCCCGGTGTTTAGTCGATAGATGAAGCATTGCTGTTTAGTCGATGAACCAATCGATGTAACAGTGAGAAATAAAGTGTCATGCACTAAAATGTGTGACCCCTGGCCAGTACTAGTCCAAATCTGGGAATAAAAGACAAATATATGTTCTTGTCTGCCTAATATTTCTTGTCGTTGTTCTGATCACAAGCATATTGAGATGCTCATTCTCGCCACAATCTTATGCCTAAATATCAATCAGAACAAAACAGAATGGGTGTGAAACTTGGGTTGAGCTGAAGTACCACTAAAGTAAGGACTAAGCAGACAAATATTGTTGGTAGGATATAGTCTGGCGAGCCTTCATCCGAGACGCTCAACAATAAATAGCTATAATTACACTGGTTGTTGGATCATGGCTACTTTAGTTACAAGAGTACATTAGGAAAACCTAAAGCTTTAAAATGTTCAGATAGATCACTACGTTGGCATCATCCGAAGCTTTATACAGCTTTGGTAAAGTAAAATTTGCTTTTACATAATACCATTTAGTGTGTAGGACTTAACATGTAATGCACATTTTCAACATATGCATCACAATCATGTAACTAAAAACATGAATATTGTACATGCTACAGCATAAGAAGTGTGTAACAATAAAAAAGCTTCCTTACAAAATTAATTAATACAACATAACTAATGACCAAATCTTTTATTGTGAAATCCACAATTACACAAAAGAGGGCATGAGACTCATCTAGTAAATTTGTAGCATTTCATTGGTTCAATTGAACGTCACTCCATAGCTATATCAGCAAACAATTTCCAAATGTCATACGAGCCAGCCAGCATGATATTGTTTATTTTAACAAAAAAAGGAGTAATAATCCTTCCAGTGTTATTTGTTTGGGTACTTGGATGAGATAACAATTCATCATCAAATGATCTAGACAGGCATCTTTGCTCCATATTGCAGAACCACTTTGTATCTCCTACCGAGAAACAAAGGCTTAAATGAAATGAATTTTGAATGGCTGATATGCAACAAAACATCCATGCCTATCAGTCACTTATTACCAAATTATGAGGGAGTTAATGAGGTTTATTCTGATAAAATGCTATACTTTATCAACGCGATCGAGGATTTTTGTAACCAAAATAGTCAACATTAAATCAGTGTGGCCACCATCCAGCGTTCATATATAGTTGGAGCAAGATCTGGGACATGATTTCTTCCCATGTTAAAAAAGAATCAAATATCAGAAGCTTAAATAGAGTGGGTCTTAATGTAGATTGAACTTTCACATGTATTTGATTAGATAGCAATGATCAAAATCGTGTAAAGACTCACTAAACCGATATGTATTATAATAACTCATAAGCCGTTACAATCAATGACATGAAAAGGGTATCATTCGATTTGATGAGCCCAAAAAGTGAAAAAAAAAAGTTTGCTAGTTCCAGGAACCAAAATGGAGGCCGGGCTCCATGGAGCATCTTATTTCCTTATTTTTTAAGTTTCAAAAAAATTAAAAACATCCCAGCTGTAGGCAATGTTGTATTCTACCAACATTCAAAATTTCAAATCATAATATTCATATTCCGAGTTACACATTATAATTAAAATTTACAGGTTTGTAAGAGTTGAAATTTTAACTTTGACATTTTTGTGCAGCCCAAAATACAAGACATGTCTAGAGATTTTACACGTTGACCTCTATGATTCTTTGAAAAACATCAAACTTTAAAATTATGCTTTTCGACTTATTTTTATATATAGAAGCACCATGGAGGTCGACCTCCATTTGTCCATTATCGTCTAGTTCACCTTACCATCGTGTATAACACTATATACTTAGTCCAAAATAAAATCGAATCTAGAACAACCCTTCATGATAACTAGTTTGATCTTTGTTAACATCACATTAGAAATATCACATATTAGTTCCGCACAAGTCACGCATATGGTTTATGCCTAACACGTAGAACACTGCTCCAAACCTACTTTCACATAGGGACACTATCTAGATAAGCGTTTGATATGTAAAGTGAATGAGATGAGTCATTGCCAATTATCAATCTTTCCTAGGAATCAGATGATACGTGCAAGGGTAGTAAAGGACCTTTGATGATCGATCCAAAAAACTACATTCGTATTTAGTGCCACCAAACACATAGTACCAAATGATCAGTTAGATAAGCACCCAAGCACTTTTATGGAAAGCAAATGCAAAGGTAAAAATAAACCATGCCATAGAAGCTATTAATAGTCCGACACCATGAAGATCCTCCTCCATCATCCATCCATCCTTCACACACCTAGAAAATACATCACAAATCCAACATGAAGACCTTCCTCGTCCTTGCACTCCTTGCCGTGGCGGCGACCATGGCCACCGCCGTCGTGCAGTTTGAGCCTAGCGGACAATATCAGTCGCAACAGCCATTTCTGCAACCACAACAACAATGTGCGCAAACGCAGCCATTTTCGCAGGAGCAACAACAACCTTTTCTTCAACAACAACCTGGGCAGTTTGATCTGAGCGGCCAATTCCAGTCGCAACAGCCTTTTCCGCATCCACAACTACCTTTCATGCAGCAACAACAATATGGACAGTTTGATCCTATCGGCCAATACCAGTCGCAACAACCATTTTGGAAACTACAACATATGTTTTCAAAGAAACAACAACCTTTTCTGCAGCAACAACAACCTGGGCAGTTTGACCCCAGCGGCCTATATCAGTCACAACTATCATTTCCTCAAATACAACAACCTTTTGCGCAACCGTGGAAATTTCCACAGGAACAACAACAATTTCCTGAGCAACGACAACCTTTTCTGCAGCAACAACAACAATTTTTCCAACCATTTCTGGTACAACAGTTGAACCCATGTCGCCAGTTCCTCATGCAGCAGTGCAGCCCGGTGGTCATGTTGCCCTTCCTCCGATCGAAGAACTTGCAACAGAGCAGTTGCCCGGTGATGCGACAACAATGTTGCCGGCAGCTGGCACAGATTCCCGAGCAGCTCCGTTGCCATGCCATCCACAATGTCGTGCATGCTATCATCCTGCAACAGCAACAACAGTTGATCCAACCTCAGCAGCAAATTGGTCAAGGCTTCTTCCAACCTCAGTTACAACAGACCAGCCAGGGCTTCATCCAACCTCAACAGCTAGCTCAGCTCGAGGCGATAAGGACATCTGCGCTACAAACCCTGTCGAGCATCTGCAGTGTGCAGGTCCCGCTCCATCGCCCCGGTGTTTAGTCGATAGATGAAGCATTGTTGTTTAGTTGATGAACCGATCGATGTAACAGTGAGAAATAAAGTGTCATGCACTAAAATGTGTGACCCCTGGCCAATACTAGTCCAAATCTGGGAATAAAAGACAAATATGTTCTTGTCTGCCTAATATTTCTTGTCGTTGTTCTGATCACAAGCATATTGAGATGTTCATTCTCGCCACAATCTTATGCGTAAATACCAATCAGAACAAAACAGAATGGGTGTGAAACTTGGGTTGAGCTGAAGTACCACTAAAGTAAGGAGTAAGCAGACAAATATTGTTGGTAGGATATAGTCTGGCGAGCCTTCATCCGAGACGCTCAACAATAAATAGCTATAATTACACTGTTTGTTGGATCATGGCTACTTTAGTTACAAGAGTACATTAGGAAAACCTAAAGCTTTAAAATGTTCAGATAGATCACTACGTTGGCATCATCCGAAGCTTTATACAGCTTTGGTAAAGTAAAATTTGCTTTTACATAATACCATTTAATGTGTAGGACTTCACATGTAATGCACATTTTCAACATATGCATCACAATCATGTAACTAAAACATGAATATTGTACATGCTACAATATAAGAAGTGTGTAACAATAAAAAGGCTTCCTTAAAAAAATTAATTAATACAACATAACTAATGACCAAAATTTTTATTGTGAAATCCACAATTACACAAAAGAGGGCATGAGATTCATCTAGCAAATTTGTAGCATTTCATTGGTTCAATTGAACGTCACTCCATAGCTATATCAGCAAACAATTTCCAAATGTCATACGAGCCAGCCAGCATGATATTGTTTATTTTAACAAAAAAAAAGGAGTAATAATCCTTCCAGTGTTATTTGTTTGGGTACTTGGATGAGATAACAATTCATCATCAAATGATCTAGACAGGCATCTTTGCTCCATATTGCAGAAACACTTTGTATCTCTTACCGAGAAACAAAGGCTTAAATGAAATGAATTTTGAATGGCTGATATGCAAGAAAACATCCATGCCTATCAGTCACTTATTACCAAATTATGAGGGAGTTAATGAGGTTTATTCTGATAAGATGCTATACTTTATCAACGTGATCTAGGATTTTTGTAACCAAAATAGTCAACATTAAATCAATGTGGCCACCATCCAGCGTTCATCTATAGTTGGAGCAAGATCTGGGACATGATTTCTTCCCATGTTAAAAAAGAATCAAATTTCAGAAGCTTAAATAGAGTGGGTCTTAATGTAGATTGAACTTTCACATGTATTTGATTAGATAGCAATGATCAAAATCGTGTAAAGACTCACTAAACCAATATGTATTATAATAACTCATAAGCCGTTACAATCAATGACATGAAAAGGGTATCATTCGATTTGATGAGCCCAAAAGTGAAAAAAAATGTTTGCTAGTTCCAGGAACCAAAATGGAGGCCGGGCTCCATGGAGCATCTTATTTCCTTATTTTTTAAGTTTCAAAAAAATTAAAAACATCCCAGCTGTAGGCAATGTTGTATTCTACCAACATTCAAAATTTCGAATCAAAATATTCATATTCCGAGTTACACATTATAATTAAAATTTACAGGTTTGTAAGAGTTGAAATTTTAACTTTGACATTTTTGTGCAGCCCAAAATACAAGACATGTCTAGAGATTTTACACGTTGACCTCTATGATTCTTTGAAAAACATCAAACTTTAAAATTATGCTTTTCGACTTATTTTTATATAAAGAAGCACCATGGAGGTCGACCTCCATTTGTCCATTATCGTCTAGTTCACCTTACCATCGTGTATAACACTATATACTTAGTCCAAAATAAAATCGAATCTAGAACAACCCTTCAGGTTAACTAGTTTGATCTTTGTTAACATCACATTAGAAATATCACATATTAGTTCCGCACAAGTCACGCATATGGTTTATGCCTAACACGTAGAACACTGCTCCAAACCTACTTTCACATAGGGACACTATCTAGATAAGCGTTTGATATGTAAAGTGAATGAGATGAGTCATTGCCAATTATCAATCTTTCCTAGCAATCAGATGATACGTGCAAGGGTAGTAAAGGACCTTTGATGATCGATCCAAAAACTACATTCGTATTTAGTGCCACCAAACACATAGTACCAAATGATCAGTTAGATAAGCATCCAAGCACTTTTATGGAAAGCAAATGCAAAGGTAAAAATAAACCATGCCATAGAAGCTATAAATAGTCCGACACCATGAAGATCCTCCTCCATCATCCATCCATCCTTCACACACCTAGAGAAAATACATCACAAATCCAACATGAAGACCTTCCTCGTCCTTGCACTCCTTGCCGTGGCAGCGACCATGGCCACCGCCGTCGTGCAGTTTGACCCTAGCGGACAATATCAGTCGCAACAGCCATTTCTGCAACCACAACAACAATGTGCGCAAACGCAGCCATTTTCGCAGGAGCAACAACAACCTTTTCTTCAACAACAACCTGGGCAGTTTGATCTGAGCGGCCAATCCCAGTCGCAACAGCCATTTCCGCATCCACAACTACCTTTCATGCAGCAACAACAATATGGACAGTTTGATCCTATCGGCCAATACCAGTCGCAACAACCATTTTGGAAACTACAACATATGTTTTCAAAGAAACAACAACCTTTTCTGCAGCAACAACAACCTGGGCAGTTTGACCCCAGCGGCCTATATCAGTCACAACTGTCATTTCCTCAAATACAACAACCTTTTGCGCAACCGTGGCAATTTCCACAGGAACAACAACAATTTCCTGAGCAACAACAACCTTTTATGCAGCAACAACAACAATTTTTCCAACCATTTCTGGTACAACAGTTGAACCCATGCCGCCAGTTCCTCGTGCAGCAGTGCAGCCCGGTGGACATGTTGCCCTTCCTCCGATCGAAGATCTTGCAACAGAGCAGCTGCCAGGTGATGCGACAACAATGTTGCTGGCAGCTGGCGCAGATTCCCGAGCAGCTCCGTTGCCATGCCATCCACAACGTCGTGCATGCGATCATCCTGCAACAGCAACAACAGTTGATCCAACCTCAGCAGCAAATTGGTCAAGGCTTCTTCCAACCTCAGTTACAACAGACCAGCCAGGGCTTCATCCAACCTCAACCGCTAGCTCAGCTCGAGGCGATAAGGACGTCTGCGCTACAAACCCTGTCGAGCATCTGCAGTGTGCAGGTCCCGCTCCATCGCCCCGGTGTTTAGTCGATAGATGAAGCATTGCTGTTTAGTCGATGAACCGATCGATGTAACAGTAAGAAATAAAGTGTCATGCACTAAAATGTGTGACCCCTGGCCAGTACTAGTCCAAATCTGGGAATAAAAGACAAATATATGTTCTTGTCTGCCTAATATTTCTTGTCGTTGTTCTGATCACAAGCATATTGAGATGCTCATTCTCGCCACAATCTTATGCATAAATATCAATCAGAACAAAACAGAATGGGTGTGAAACTTGGGTTGAGCTGAAGTACCACTAAAGTAAGGACTAAGCAGACAAATATTGTTGGTAGGATATAGTCTGGCGAGCCTTCATCCAGCCTCAACAGCTAGCTCAGCTCGAGGCGATAAGGACATCTACACTACAAACCCTGTCGAGCATCTGCAGTGTGCAGGTCCCGCTCTATCGCCCCGGTGTTTAGTCGATAGATGAAGCATTGCTGTTTAGTCGATGGACCGATCGATGTAACAGTGAGAAATAAAGTGTCATGCACTAAAATGTGTGACCCCTTGCCAAGTCCAAATCTGGGAATAAAAGTCAAATATATGTTCTTGTCTGCATAATATTTCTTGTCATTGTTCTAATCTCAAGCATATTGAGATGTTCATTCTCACCACAATCTTATGCGTAAATATCAATCGGAACAAAACAGAATGGGTGTGAAACTTGGGTTGAGCTGAAGTACCACTAAAGTAAGGAGTAATCAGACAAATATTGTTGGTAGGATATAGTCTGGCGAGCCTTCATCCGAGACCCTCAACAATAAATAGCTATAATTACATTGTTGGTTGGATCATGGCTACTTTAGTTACAAGAGTACATTAGGAACAACTAAAGCTTTAAATTGTTGAGATAGATCATTACGTTGCCACCAACCGAAGCATTATACAACTTTGGTAAAGTAAAATTTGCTTTTACATAGTACTATTTGCTGTGTAGGACTTCACATGTAATGCACATTTTCAACATATGCATCGCAAGCATGTAACATCAAGATATAAATATTGTACATGCTAAAGTATAAAAAGTGTATAACGATAAAAAGGCTTGCTTAAAAAAATCAATGAATACAAAATAACTAATGACCAAATCTGTTATTGTGAAATCCACAATTACACAAAAGAGGGCATGAGGCTCATCTAGTAAATTTGTAGCATTTCATTGGTTCAACGGAATGTAGTTGGAGGAAGATGAGGGACATGATTTCTTCCCATGTTAAAAAGTTCAGATTTCTGAAGCTTAAAGAGAGTGTGGGTCTTAATGTTCTCATCAGATAAGATACTATACTTTATCTACAAAATCAAGGATTTTGGTAATAAAAAATAGTCGACATGAAGTTAGTGTGGCCAACGTCCAGCAGTCCTATGGTTGGATGAATATATGGGACATGATCTCTTCCCATGTTTTAAAAATAATCAGATTTCTGAAGCTTAAAAAGATCAAGCCTAATGGTGTCTTGAATTTGCTGCTATATTAATAGGAATTAAGTTTACAACAACTAACATGATAAAGAAAAACATATATTTATATTGGCATATGCACCAAGTGCAATGCAAACAAATTAAATAATTGTAGAGTACATCCCCATATACTGCTCACACACTTATACATGTAGAGACTATAGGTTAAAAAAATAATCTCTACAGCGACCTCTATTTATCAACAATTTGCACTCGTGAGCTTACCTTTATAATTAGATTTAGGGATAGCGGTGCTGGCCATTTTCATAAAATCATGTTGAAATTTCTACATGCTTGCTATACAGACGACTATATTATCGTATGTTGTCGTCGTATCGGCATTGGCGATAGGAGACGGGGGTCCTCTAGCCGATGGTAGAACGTGGGGGTAGAAGGGAGCGTCGTCGAGGTTGGGATTGAACAAGGAGGTTTACCTAGCTTCGGATCTCACGTCGGAGGTGAGATCCTACATGCTGCTATAACTCACTATAATTGCAATAGCCTTGAACAGGTTACAATGAGCGTATTGTGTGTTTGATGTGTCGTGTCGTAAAGGCTCCCGTAGGCTGGCTTTATATAGGCGGCCAGGCTAGGGATTACAAGGAAGTGCCTACCGACTAAGTAATAGAGTCCTAATCTAATACAGCTTGGACATGTCTTGTACTCCAAGCGGATCAGTCACCGTCTTGGGTCTTCCTTAGCCGGCAAGGCCTCCGTCTTGTACGCCAGCTAACTGGGCCGCCTTGCTTAGGCCACCCTGGATTAGCCGGATTGATCCATGTCAGAGATACCCCCGGTTGGTATATCCCCAACATTAGCCCCCGGAAAGGTTGAAGTTCTCCAGTTGCCGTTTTCGTCTTGAGCGATGTCCGTCTTGTTTCTTGACTGTAGGCGGCTGAAGAGGTTGAAGCATTCGAATAAAGACGGACGACGGTTCGGATAGTTGGGAGCCGAACTGGTGTCGTCTTTGACCAGAACATGGGAAAGACGGCTTGTCTTCTTGTGAGATGAATCTTCTTCGCAGTGTCTTGTTATGTTGGCTGGTCAACTCAAAATAGTGGCGTATCCACGTCAACTTGGGTCCACGATAGTTTGAACCACAAAGGAGACGAGAGCATGCCATGATGCCAGTTTTGCCTTGCAGATGCGGTTGTGCCACGGAGGCGGCCTTGTTGCTGACAAAAAGGAGGTTGTGCCACGGAGGCGGCCTTGTTGGTGACAACAAGGCGGCCATGTCGCTGATGACAAGGCGGTCGTGCCACAGAGGCGGTCGTACCATGTAGGTGGTGATGCATGTAAAATGCATACATGAACTTTACATTTTATTACAAGTTATTCCATGTTATTTGCATCATATAAGGGTTATATTCATGATTTATATTGAGTTTTGGGGATAATTAACAACTTCCCCATTTTTCTGGAATTAACCCTGCGCTGTCAGAAAACCCCTTTTTCTATATTTTGATGTTTCAGGGACCCAAACGACGTCCAAATGACCTGAAACTTTACGGGGATCACTTTTTTGGAAGGAACGAAACGTAGGCGCAAAGGAATCGAAGAAACGGAGACCAGAAGGCAGAAAGGGGTGGGCCCACGCGGCCAGATTCCCTGACCGCGTGGGGCCCCCATCCTGGCCCTCGGGCCTCCGCTGCCGTCGATCTTTCTTCCCGAAGCTTCGTCTTGACCTAAAAACGACTATATATAGACCCCCCAGGGCTTTCGCGAAGGAGAGCGCCGCCGAAACACAGAAACCACGAAACAGAGACTGGAGCTGAAGATTGGAGGGGGAAAACTCCGGCGGGGCGCTGCCGGTGTGGTCTCCTTCCCCTCCAACAACATCTCCACCGACACCATGATGAAGAGGGAGTAGTCCACCCCTGGACTATGGGTTTGTGGAAGTAACTTATGTATCTCTCCTCTCTATGAGCTTCACTAATTAGTACCGTATGAGCTGCTGAACATGATTACGGTCATCTATGTAATTCCTTTGTGGTGGATCTTTATTATGAGTTAATACATGTTTGAGATTGCAATGGTTTTGTTTCAGTTATGAAAGTAGATGCATATTATGTACCCCGTTCTTATTTACTTGTCATGATCAAGCATGTTTATGAGAGCATGTGAGGGGGAACGTGTGCATTAGTTGGAGTAACGGGGGGTGGCTAGTGCAGTGAACGTGAGAGAAAGTTCTGCGATCCACTTGGGTTTTCTACCTTACTTTGTTGCCTCACTAGGGATAAACAAAAATACCATGCTACCGGAGAGTGGATGTGACCTTGGCCACTATCTCCATGACTAGATCTAGCATGTTCTTATTTTAACTTCATGTCATTGAACTTATTGCTATGCTCTGATTTATCTTAATTACTAAGGTGTTATGATTTAGTTCGCATCTTGGTGGAGCATAAGAGAGAGAACAACTTATACTTGAGATCTCTATGTTAGGACGTGATGCCCATATTATTAATAACTTGTCAAACCATGTCTTGCCATCTTACATGTTAATTTTAGTGTTCCATTGTCTACCACGTTATCAAGAGAGAGTGCATTTGTGAAACCATGAACCCCGGTCCATTTTTAATCATAAGAAACACCTTTCCAACACTTTTATCACCACTTTTGTTTGCTGCCATTATTAAATCCGAAAATACAAAAACACTTTTACATCTTGCATTCATCATAAAAAACCCAAAAATATCATTTATCATTACTACCATCATCCTTGCATATTTATTTTACCATCATTGCATATTTACTACTGTTTGCATATTTATTTTATTATCATTCTCACACCTTGTGCTTGACAACCACTTGGTGAGGTTGAGGGCACAAAACAATTTATTTTGTTGCAGGTTCTCAAGAGAAGGATAAGGAGATAACACCTGAAATACTGGTTCCCCGAGAGTTCGATATTAAACCCTCGAGTCACCCCTCGTGGGGAAAACTGTCTTCCACTACTACATACACTCTGCACTTGGAGTCTCAACCTAACCCATTTACTTTTCACGCAGGTACCACGCGAAGGGCTAGCAACTGTTTTCTGGCGCCGTTGTGGGGTAACTACGTGAAGGGCCATCAAGACGTTTTCTGGCGCCGTTGCCGGGGAACCATAGCTGAAAGGTTTATCCAAGGATCACTCACATCAAGTCAACTTCATCACCAACTTGTGTAACAACCTAAGCTTGGGGAAGTTGCACCTACGTGAGCATCATCTTATCCATCTTTACCTACAATCATTTTATTTTGTTTTGTTCTTGTCTTGCATATCATCTTTATATTTCGGTTTGCATATTTATATTCAGTTTTGCATTTTTGTGTTGCATTTGTTATTTCGAGTTGCATTAGTGTCATTTTACTTTCAGTTTTGCATAAAAAATTAAAAACACATAAAAACTTGTTAAAATGGGAGATAGAACTAAATTGTGTGACTACACAAACACTCCTAATGATCAATTTATTGCTAAGCCTATCACCACACCTGAGATTACTGCTGAGAGCTATGAAGTTAGTCCTAGTTTGTTAAACTTGATAACTAGGGAACAATTTGGTGGTAGTGCTGTTGAGGATGCCTCTATGCATCTTCATGATTTTATTGAAATCTGTGACATGCAAAAGTTTAAAAATGTTGAAAGTAATGTCTTAAAACTGAAGTTATTTCCTTTCTCACTTAGAGGAAAAGCTAAAGAGTGGCTACATTCATTACCTACTGGTAGTATTAATTCTTGGGATGATTTAAAAGAAGCTTTCATTAAGAAATATTATCCCCCTGTTAAAATACTGCAAAATAGAAACAATATCCTCTCTTTTAGGCAAAATGAAAATGAACATGTTGCCATGGCTTGGGATAGGATTAAACTCATGCTTAGAACTTGTCCATCACATGGGGTTAATGAATGGACCATTTTACACTCTTTTTACAATGGTCTAAATTACATGTCTAGAAATATACTTGATTCAGCTGCTGGAGGTGCTTTCATGGGAAAAACTTTTAGAAGCTAAGAACATTTTGGAAAGTATCTTGCAAAATTATAGTCAATGGCATACTGATAGAGCACCTAGTTCATCTAAGAAAGTGAACTCTATAGAAGAAACAAATGATTTGTCATCTAAAATGGACACCATTCTTGCTTTTATTAATAAACAAAATTTTGAAAATATGCCTTTGCAAGAACTAGTTGGTAATAATCCTGAAAATGTTGATGTCAACTTCATTAGGAACTATGGTAATAATGGGTATGGTAACAACAATTATAACTCTTATAATAAGCCCCCATATGTTCCAAACAAATATACCACTAGTAGTAATGTTTCTAGTGATTTGGAAAACACCATTAGATCATTTATATCTACTCAAAAGGAGCTCAATAAGGAGTTCATATCCAAATTCGAAAAACATGATATTTTGTTTGAAAGAGTAGATCAACTCACTAAGGAAGTTTCCTCATTAAAGAACATCATTATATCTCAAAAAGAGAAAAAGTTGAGGAAGTTAAAATGCTTAGTGAAGTTAAGGAACCATTTGTTGATTTAGAGAAGTGTAGCTTGCATGAATTAATTTCTATCTTACAAAAATTTGCAAGTGATCCTTCTGTTAATATTAACCAGGCTGGTTTTGGTTCCTATATTGCTAATCATGTCTTAAAAGAAAAGATTGCTAGGTACAATCAAGAAGCTATGATACCACCTAAGCTTGGGGATATATGGATCCCAAGTACTAGTAACCATTGGAAAAGAGACACACCATGCCATTTTAGATCTAGGATCTAGTGTCTCTATATTATCTAAAGAACTATATGAAGTCCTTGAACTTAAAAATATTGAGAAATGCTCTATTGAACTTGCACTTGCTGATGATTCCATTAGACATGCTCTAGGAAAAGTAAGTGATGTTATGGTAGAGTTACACATGACTTTTGTGCCTGTTGATTTTCTAATCATGGACATGGGGAATAAAACCTCTAGTCCTATTATTTTGGGAAGACCTTTTCTTCGTACTACAGGTGCCATTATTGATTCAAAGGAAGGGAATGTGAAGTTTCAGTTTCCACACAAGAAGAGCATGGAACACTTCCCAAGGAAGAGGGACACACCAAGGTTCAAGCTCCCTCATGAGCTACGTCCCCTTTGATTATCAAGTAAGTAAGCCTAGCTATATGGCTATAAAGAAAGCGCTTTACGGGAGGCAACCCGGTTGTTTTTGTTTGAGATTTTCTTTGAGTCCTCTTGCTGTAACAAGAGAGTAGTTTGTTAGTTTTGTTTCTGGGATTTTTAATAAAGAACCAAGTTTTACCTATTTTGGGTTTGAAAAGTTGCTATTCATTTTCGGAGAGTTTTCTGCCTGCACGAAGTCTGTGCACGGTTTGATTTTTCATTTTTTATCTGTAACTCCGATTGAGCTGTAATTTGAACTGTAGCTTCAACTTTTCATCCTCTGTATACGTGATTTTTTCAGATTTTTCTGACGAGTTTAAGTAGGGTAGAAAAATGCGTTTTGCTGCTGCTGTTTTTCTGGACAGATTCTGTCTTGATATTGTTTGATGCATTCTTTGAGCTTTTTGCTTGAATCTTTTTGATTCAATTGAGTTTATGAGTAGGCATACAACATTATATACTCTCTGGACATTCATATGAATTTTTGCCTAAGGATTTTATGCAGCAAGGAACCTATTTGTTTATCACTACTAATATCACCCCACAGAAAAGAAATGGGAGAAACGGTGTTTTGAAGTTTTTTCACAGGGATTAGAGGAGCTGCACCAAGAGCTATCCAAGGATGGTGAAGACCATAAGCTTGGGGATGTCAAGACAACCCCACTAGACCAACACACTCTCGGTTTGCACACGTCTAACTTCTGTTTTTCGATCAAAGCACTTTATCGTATAAACTTGGAGCGTCTGTTTTTTTTTTGCTTTTGTTATTTCGGTTTGATATTTTCTTAAGACCACCACTATCATTTATATATGAGAGAGCTACTGGAAGTTTGGGTTGAATTATGTTGGATGCTATTAAATATATTGGGATAGGGATGTTTGAGTTGATTTTAAAAGATACATATAGTTGCATAATTCATGTGCTTTGAATGAATGTTAATTTGCAAGTGTGTTGTCAAGAGCTATCTTTTACCATGTTTAGATGTTGAATTTTAACTTTACTTGGTTTAACATGGATTGATTAGTTCTATGGACACTTATGCATGCATTTAGATGGTCAACTTTCTCCCTATTGCTAGCCCAAAAATTACAACAAGTAAAAAGCTTGTTTCCCAACACCTTCAACCAAAGTTTTTCCAGTGAGTCCACCATATCTACCTATTAGCTTTATGCTATTCCAAGTATGTTTATCATGTTATATTGTGTTATCTACATTTCTGAATTTAAATGCTTATGTTATTGATTGTCATGGGAAAAATTGGTTAAAAGCTCTCACGAACTTGATGCACAATTTACTTTTATTGCATTTAATAAGCATGAACCATTGTGATTAAAATTATGAAGTTGTGGGCTTGACAATTGTTTTGGTTGGGAGTTAGCCCATATGTGCTGTCACATGGCAAGCTTTCAACATTGCACTTATTTATATTTAGTTGATGTCATGTACTTTTGTTTATGGATGCCTATCATGGGTGAAATGAATGTGGATACTTAGTAAGTTCAAAGAGTTTGTATAAATGGTTAGAGAAATGCCTGGGCCGCTAATCTAAGCCATGCATCATTCATGGTGGAAATTTACAGCATAACCATAATGTTCATTCAGTGATGCACCTCATAATAAAAAGCTATACCCATAGTAAATAAAAGAGTGCTGAGATTGTTCATTGTCTGTTTGTCTTGTTGTTTTGACATGGGCTTGTTCATGTCAAGGGGCAAGAGGTACCCCAGTGCAGTTCTTGATGATACTATTATTACTTGCAATGACCTTTATTTGAATTTACTTTGTGGACCAAAGTGAGTAACACATGGTGTAGGTACTTGTATTCAAGGGACATGAGACATTCAACCAATACATTGTCAAGCACACCACTCATATTTGCTTTCACTTTAAACATTAATCATTCAAGATGCTATGATAGGGGTAATGAGAGCTCCACACCAATGACTACCACATTGCAAGCATTAACTTAAGTAGAAGTGTTTGGAAGTTAGATGAAACTTATTCATGCTTTACCTCTACTTATTTATCTATCCAAAGTGTCCACCTTTTATATTCAGTTTTCATAAGAAGTACTCTATGACCACCATAGGATGTTTTTACTTTTCATTATGCATACATTTGGTCCATAGTACTTTCTTCTATATTACACTTTGTGAATTTATCATTGAACATCTTTACATTGAGTATTTGATATCACTTCATAATTTATCTTGCATATTGTTATTCCTTTGAAGAATGAATCATTTGACTCTATGTAGCAATAGTAATCACCTTTGATATCCATTGATAGTATTAAAATGCAAAGTCCATGTTAGTTTTATCACCTTCATACTCGGGACGAGCATGGGTTAAGCTTGGGGATGTTGATGCATGTAAAATGCATACATGAACTTTACATTTTATTACATGTTATTCCATGTTATTTGCATCATATAAGGGTTATATTCATGATTTATATTGAGTTTTGGGGATAATTAACAACTTCCCCATTTTTCTGGAATTAACCCTGCGCTGTCAGAAAACCCCTTTTTCTATATTTTGATGTTTCAGGGACCCAAACGACGTCCAAATGACCTGAAACTTTACGGGGATCACTTTTTTGGAAGGAACGAAACGTAGGCGCAAAGGAATCGAAGAAACGGAGACCAGAAGGCAGAAAGGGGTGGGCCCACGCGGCCAGATTCCCTGACCGCGTGGGCCCCCATCCTGGCCCTCGGGCCTCCGCTGCCGTCGATCTTTCTTCCCGAAGCTTCGTCTTGACCTAAAAACGACTATATATAGACCCCCCAGGGCTTTCGCGAAAGGAGCGCCGCCGAAACACAGAAACCACGAAACAGAGATCTGGAGCTGAAGATTGGAGGGGGAAAACTCCGGCGGGGCGCTGCCGATGAAGAGGGAGTAGTCCACCTCTGGACTATGGGTTTGTGGAAGTAACTTATGTATCTCTCCTCTCTATGAGCTTCACTAATTAGTACCGTATGAGCTGCTGAACATGATTAGGGTCATCTATTTAATTCCTTTGTGGTGGATCTTTATTATGAGTTAATACATGTTTGAGATTGCAATGGTTTTGTTTCAGTTATGAAACTAGATGCATATTATGTACCCCGTTCTTATTTACTTGTCATGATCAAGCATGTTTATGAGAGCATGTGAGGGGGAACGTGTGCATTAGTTGGAGTAACGGGGGGTGGCTAGTGCAGTGAACGTGAGAGAAAGTTCTGCGATCCACTTGGGTTTTCTACCTTACTTTGTTGCCTCACTAGGGATAAACAAAAATACCATGCTACCGGAGAGTGGATGTGACATTGGCCACTATCTCCATGACTAGATCTAGCATGTTCTTATTTTAACTTCATGTCATTGAACTTATTGCTATGCTCTGATTTATCTTAATTATTAAGGTGTTATGATTTAGTTCGCATCTTGGTGGAGCATAAGAGAGAGAACAACTTATACTTGAGATCTCTATGTTAGGACGTGATGCCCATATTATTAATAACTTGTCAAACCATGTCTTGCCATCTTACATGTTAATTTTAGTGTTCCATTGTCTACCACGTTATCAAGAGAGAGTGCATTTGTGAAACCATGAACCCCGGTCCATTTTTAATCATAAGAAACACCTTTCCAACACTTTTATCATCACTTTTGTTTGCTGCCATTATTAAATCCGAAAATACAAAAACACTTTTACATCTTGCATTCATCATAAAAAACCTAAAAATATCATTTATCATTACTACCATCATCCTTGCATATTTATTTTACCATCATTGCATATTTACTAATGTTTACATATTTATTTTATTATCATTCTCACACCTTGTGCTTGACAACCACTTGGTGAGTTTGAGGTCACAAAACAATTTATTTTGTTGCAGGTTCTCAAGAGAAGGATAAGGAGATAACACCTGAAATACTGGTTCCCCGAGAGTTCGATATTAAACCCTCGAGTCAGCCCTCGTGGGGAAAACTGTCTTCCACTACTACATACACTCTGCACTTGGAGTCTCAACCTAACCCATTTACTTTTCACGCAGGTACCACGCGAAGGGGCTAGCAACTGTTTTCTGGCGCCGTTGTGAGGTAACTACGTGAAGGGCCATCAGGTGGTCATGTCGTTGACCACAAGGCGGCCGTGTCGCTGACGACAATCACTAGTACAGAAACGTAAATTAGAGCCGGCCCCGGAGAGTCATCTCAGCCGGTTAAACTATCCGTCTCTGCGCGGGGGTCTCTAATGTACGCTCTATTAGAGCCGGTTCACTGGGACCGGCTGTAATGAGCTCGTCCCTGAGACGGCCGGGAGAATCAGCCGTCTCCAATATAGAGACGGCCAACAGAAACACCCGTCGGTGATCGTGACTAATCAGCGACGTACAACGCCGTACGCACGGGCGGGGCGCGAGAGATGGCGGGAGATGCCGAATCTGCGACTCCTTTTCGCGCCGCACATACCCTCAGCTCCTCCTCTATTCGGTCACCGCCCGCCATAGAGGACCCAAAAAATCCCCACATCAGATCTTCACCGGCGGCTCGTGTCGATCCTCTCCGCCACCGTATCGTCGACGACGTCTCCCCAGCCGGCAGGAGGAGCTCCAGAGCGTAATCTTCCGCAGTAGCTCGTGTCCCTTTTCTCCAGCACCGGATCCGCGACGTCGTCTAGAAGGACGGCGGGAGGAGCTCCACTCCAGCCGTTGTTCATCTTCTCCAATGGCGCAGGTAAGCCACTTCATCTCTCCCAACTGACGGTCGGTTTAGTTGAACGACATCAGATACTAATGGTAGATCTGTACAATTAGGAGGACGCGTTGGCTCTGATCAAGCAGACAACTGCTCTCATAGCTGTCTTCCACGCATGGATCATACTCGCTTACAAGATCGTAGTTAGGCGCAATGCGTACCCTCTCGTCCAGTACGGTCCTATGTTCGCCCGGGATCAAGAGAGGATAGCTAATCTGAACTACATCTACAACAATAACGATTTAGAGGCTATGCACATGCTATGGATGGGTAGAGCCCCCTTCTTTGAACTAGTCAAAAGATTCAGAGATGGTGGCCTCTTGGAGGATAGCATCCACACATCTGTTGAAGAGAAAGTTTGCATGTTCCTCCATGTTGTGGGTCATAATCATAGGTATAGAGTGATCCAAAACACCTTTAGAAGGTCATGTGAGACCATCTCCCGTTACTTTAAGCAAGTCGTGTTTGCCATTGGAGAGCTTAGACAGGAGATGATCAAGCCACCTAATGCACAAACACCATCCAAGATCACCAACAGCCAAAGATGGTTTCCATATTTCAAGGTGAGCACTACATTGTGTTTTCTGATTACAGCTCGCACACATGTTGGTTCATCTGTCTGGTCTGTTTTATCACCTTGTTCATGTCATGATAGGATTGCATTGTTCATGTCATGACAGGATTGCATTGGCGCCATCAATGGTACACATGTCACTGCTAGAGTGCCGAGATCACAGTCTGCACCATACAGAGGAAGGAAGCATTACACAAGCCAGAATGTCCTTGCTGCTGTTGATTTCGACATGATGTTCACATATGTGCTAGCTGGTTGGGAGGGATCAGCACATGATGCAACAATTTTAGCTGACAGCTTGTCCAGATGTGATGGGATCAGCATGCCTGAAGGTAAGTTCTACCTTGGAGATGCTGGATATGCATGTCGTCCTGGAATACTTCCACAGTTCCGAAAGACCAGGTGCCATTTAAATGAGTTCAGTGCAAGGAATGGTCCGCAGAATGCCAAGAAATTGTTCAATCTCCGTCACTCTAGCCTTAAGAGTCACCATAGAAAGAGCGTTTGCTGCACTGGAAAACAGATTCATGATTCTTGACCAGAAGCCATTCCACCCTTCGAGACCCAAGTTAATCTAGTTCTTGCATGTTGCATTCTTCACAATTGGATCTTAGGGTGGGGTGTTGATGAACATTTCCCCTCGGAGTAAGATGTGATGCCTGAAGATCAAGAGCTTGCCGGCTATGGTGTCCCCCAAGGAGACAGTGAAGCTTGGAAGGCCAAAAGGATGGAGTGGGCTCAGGCAATGTGGGATGACAGAGGTGCCGCCAGGATACGAGCTTGACCACAGCAGGAAGAAGAGGAAGACGAGGAACAAGATGAAGATGAAGAAGAAGAACTGATTCCTCAATCCTCCTTGTCTGTAAGATTGATTGTATTGTATTGATTGAATCTTGATTGATTACAATGAGCCATGGTGGGTTGTATATAAAGGGGTACAAGACTTGGAGACTACGAAACCTACTAGAGATAGACTTGGATTACAAACCGAAACTACCAAAGCTAGCCTATACGTGATATACTCTAACACCCCCCGCAGTCGGATCGGTAGTGACGCGAACAGCTGGAGCGTCTCGGACGGTCTGACTGGAGCACAATCCAAAGTCGCGAACTGGAGAGGGAGCCGAGGTGATAGCCCCCTTTGATGTCAATGTAGCCGAGTTGTGGGCATTGTAGTCGTGGTCGATGTTGCCGTTTGTTGGGGTAGTTGATGTAGACGTTGCGGTAGTTGATGTAGACGTTGTGGTAGTTGATGTAGACGTTGTGGTAGTTGATGTAGATGAGGTAGGCGGCACGCCTTGCCGAGCTTGTCAGACTCGAGAGCGCGTCGGGGACGAAGGCACGCGCCGGTGTTGCCAATGCCAGACTGCGAAGACAGGGACCACCATGAACCTTGCGAGCTAGAGTTGGATGAATAAACAGAGGAGATCTCCGAGATCGGTCGGTGCGTAGCGCAGATTTTTCGTCGTTGTTGCCGGAGTAGACAAAAGGTTGGGGAAAAAAGTAAGTTGTGTAAAATAAAATAGATTACAACTCTGACGGCGTGGTTGTGGTAGATGGAGATGGCGTGGTGGTTGTTGAAGACGTTTGTTGGTGTAGATAGTTGTCGGCGATGTAGAGGTAGAAGATGTCGAGTTCTTAATGTAGAAAATTGTGATGACCACGAACGTTGAAGTCGATGGCTCGGAGTAGATTGACTTGATGCAGACTAGTTCTCGGCTGATCGGGTTGGTGACGACCTGGCTGCAGACTTTCACGATGTTGGCTTGAGTAGAAGATCCATCCTTCCCATGCATACGCACGCACGAGACCTTGTCCTTGCTTGCATCTTGGATCGAAGATTTGCGCTTGATGCTAGCTCGCACACAGCGGATGAGACATGCTGCACAAGATCAGAATCTTGGCCTATGCATGCGGAAGCGTTGTTGGAGCCATCGTGCGCCTGGAGTCGCCGACTCGCCGTGTTTCACGATCTGAGTAAGAGGGCTAAACTGATTTTGGTGGCTAAAGAAACAGATCTAAGTGGAAAAACGAAAATTTGCTAAAACTATGAAACAAATCTATTTTTTTTGGAAGAAAAGCTAGCTACGAGATGCGATGCCCCCGGCGGAGATCATGGAGTCGATCTTGCCGGGGGCAGCGCTGCGGAATCGTTGGTGGCTAAACCCTAGGCCGCGAAGCGGATTGCTCTGATACCATGTAAGAATGATTGTATTGTATTGATTGAATCTAGATTGATTACAATGATCCACGGTGGGCTGTATATAAAGGGGTACAAAACTTGGAGACTACGAAACCTACTAGAGATAGACTTGAATTACATACCGAAACTACCAAAGCTAGCCTATACGTGATATACTCTAACATTGTCGAACCTTTCTTAATTACCACTAGAATGTAATACTATTTCACGAACTGCCATTCGTACTAGTTAGGGATGTACTGATGAACTGTCATTCGTAATAGTTAGGACTCGTTGAACTGTCATTTGTGATAGCTAGGACTCGATGAACTGATATATCCATCGATGTTAGTATGGTAAACTCACCATTACCGACAAGGGGTAAACACAGTCGAGCTCAGACGCAACCAAACACCTAACATTGCATCGCTGCTTCATTGTCTGGGAAGCTGCAACCTTCCAGACGAAGTGCACAATCTGTGCTAGACATGTGATGCTGGCTGCCAAACGGCACGCAAAACATGGCCCAGAGGTTGGTCTCGCCAGACCAGGCCCTGCGCAGCCTAATCTAGAGGGGCGCAAGAGGGGTTCAGGCCACCAAACACGTCCTTGATGGCGGGAGAGCGCTTTTGTTTATATTGTACTTTTTTTTGCAAAAGTTTATACTGTACTTATCAACTTCCAAGAGATGATATATCCTGAAACAGAGGGAGTACTCGAGCTAGATGAGCAGAGCAAACGGACATGTTTGCACGGAGGATGCAGAGGAGCAAACAGCCTGAAGCTGATGAGATGAGCTCTGAGGCATGTCGATATTGTGATCCTGACTCGGACATAATAAAAACCGTATCCTCCAGGGGAGACAGCTCTCCCATGGCATTTCCCTTGTTATGTTTTAGCTATGTAATTCTGAGTCAGCTCTGCCATACTGAATTAGAAGGATAGCTCTGGTTTTGTTTTTTTGAAACGATGGATAGCTCTGGTTTTGTAAAGTCATTCAAAAGGTTCGCGATATTTCATTACATCTTTATTTCCATGGTGCTGGTGCAGACTGCAGGATAGCTCTATTGGGTCCTATGCAGACTCCCGTCCGTGCTCATGCCGCTGTGCCCTAGGATATGGACATTTCCCTCCAAGCTGCTCACGCTCAACAAAACGCACAAGCTGTGCAGATCAACGGACAACTCGTTTGTGTTGTAATATGCTTGTTGTGCAATATTGACGAAACGTCTGACTAGCGCACGACAGCTCGCGCGGTGCGCGCAGCAGGAGTGGTGTTTTGTCTCCCGGGTGCATATGCACCTTTTATTTAAAATGCATTTTGGTTGTACTTCGAAATTTGAAAAATGAAAAAAAAATTCTTCGCGCATATATCTTAACATGCTATGTGTTCACAAAGTCGTTTCATGAAAAACCAACATTTTTTGCGGCTTGTGTAAAAAACACAAAATTTGGTGCTAAAATAAGGCTTTTCACGAGACTTTTTTTTGTCTTTTTTACATAGGACACAAAACATATCGGTTTTCGGTGAAAACTTTGTGAACTCATAAAATGTGAACACGTATCCGTAAAATTTTATTTTAGATTTTTCAACATTTTAAAATATGTTTTTTAAATACCGGTGCATACACCTGAGTGTCAAAGTGAATTTCCGTGAGGTGCGTGAAGCATGGCTCGGGGGTGGGTGAGCGGGTCTCACGGTGAGACTCTCACCCATGTGTCTTCTTCCTCCTCCCTTTATTCTTTCTCCCTTCCCATTCCCGCACAGATTCTCCACCGATTTAGACGGCGCCAATGACTCCACGTGGATGCGCGGCGGAGAAGACGGCCATCGAGGATGAACTTAACGGTGGGGGTGGGAGTGTCGCCGACGATAAGATTTGGTTGTGCGAGGGCTTAGAGGGATGGTTGGGACAGCGACAAACTGATGGAGGTAGCAATTTGTAAGAGCAGGGCGACGAGCGGCCGTGGAACCGCCATGGGACGGCAGGAGTAGATATGCTTGTCGTTTAGCGGTCGGAACTCTACAGAACTCCACGCAACTCCACGCGCGAGGCTGTCGGAAACCGAGCTAGCGCTCGCACGAGCGTAAGGTAGCCATGCCCCCAATATTGGCGTGTTTGAGTTTTCAGATTTTGTGCAGTGTGCGGTACCAACACGGCGCAACTACTAGTATTAATTTACTTTCTTTTTTGAAACTAGTAAGTATTAATTTACTTTATTTCGTTTAGAACATCTGATTACATTTTCATCCGACCGAACACACGGCAAAGATACGGCACAACCTGTAGAAGCTACTGTCTGAACTCTGAAAAGAAGCATCACCTCTAGGCGGTCGCCGGCAACGCACCCATCGCTTCACAGCGCGGAGCCGCAGAAGGGGCAGAACCGGAACTGCGGATCGACGGCGCGGCTGCATGCTCCGCACCGCTCCGCACGGGGAGGAGCGGGCCCGGCCCGCCGCCGAGGGATCCCGCCGCGAGGAGGCCGCACTCGCGGCAGAGGTAGGCGGGGTTCTTGCCCTTCCACCGCCACGCCGGGACGAAGAAGAGCTTCAGCACCTTCTCGGTCTCCACTAGGTCGGCCGCGCCGCCGCAGCGCAGGCACCGCCCCGCCGCCTCGTTGAGCACCCGCCCAGCACCCTGCTCCACGCCGCCCACGAAGAAGAAGAACATCGTCGCGCGCGCCTCTTGTGATTGGTCTCGACTCGAGGGTGTCTTGACTTCTCAGTTCGAAGGATCCCTGTGTCTTCTCTCCTCTCAGGTCGATTTGATTCCGTGATTCGGTTCGAATGGGTGGGAGATCAGTGGAAGATGGTGTTGGTTTTTTTTTTTTTTTACCGACCTTGGACGGTTTCCTCTCCCCAGCTACAGTAAAAGAGAGGCGACTCTTTGGGCGAATCTCGCGTGCGCCAGTTCCTCGCCGGAGATCCGCGGGATTTCTCGCCTCCGGCGGCCGCTTCGGCGGCGGGAGGTCGGGGAATCCCCGGATCTGGGCTATGTGAATTAGGGGTGCGTGGGTGGCCAGCCGGCGGCGTCGGGGAGGTGGCGGCGTGGCCGGAGTGGCGTTTTGCGGGCAGCGTTCTTCCTCTTCGACGGCGGCGCTCCGGAGGAGCTCCGCAGTGGATCTGCTGCCCTCGTCGCCTTCGCAGCTCGTCGCAGCTGCTGTGGGTGGCGTCCCCGCGCCGGAGGTCGAGGTTGGCGACTCCGGCAAGTGTAGATCTTGAAGCTGCTGGTGCTGAAGCAGGATCGCGAGGCCGTCGCGGGAACAGGATGGAGGCTCTTCGGGGTTCGAGTGCCGACGACTTCCCGTCCGCCTGGGGACATCTTCGATCCAAGGTTTGTGAAGATGCGGCGGCGGCGCGCCATCGGAACGTGCTGCTCTTCGTCGCCGTCTTCGCGTTGCAGATGATGGACTGGTTTGTAATTTTGATCTTCGTGGAGGTCATCTCTGTAATTTTCCTGCTTTGATGTACTGGCTGTTTCTTCGCAAAAAAGAAGATGGTGTTGGTTTTGATCTGTGCTTGGAATATTTCGTTCGGGTTCTCGTGAGAAAGGGCGAAAGTTCAGGAGACTTTTTTTTTAAAAGTTCAGGAGACTTCTAGAGGCTCGGAAGCAGCTTCAGTTGGAGCGACGGCCCACATGGGCCGGACAACCAACTCGGGACGTCCCTTCCGTGGATTGTTTTTTTTCACCAAACGCCGTCCACGGTCCTGGCCACGTTATTGAGCAATGTTCGTACAAGAATATTGTCAAAGTTGCATCGTCGAGTTTGCCATTGTAATCCCTCCGTACACAAAAGACAAAAGGATGTCTCAACCTATATCAAATTCGTATGTATCTACACATTATATATACAAATTTGGTTTAGGTTGAGATATCTTTTTGTGGACGGAGGGTGTATAAAATTTGGCACATTTCAGAACGGAATGAAAATGTGCCAAATTTTAGAACAGAGGAAGAAGTAAATGTGAGATATAAAGAACTGCTCAAAGTCAAATGGAAATGTTTATTGTTTAGTTGGCAATATGTAACCATGATAAATTCGTAAATGTTTATTTCAGTCCATTAAGATTACCTATTGCTCCATAGTATTCATAAGATCATCTGAAAATCTTCCAGCTTTTGTTAATTGGACCCTATGAAAAATTGTTTGCTTAGCAAGTGGTTGAGGAAAATTGAGAATGAGGAGCGTCTTTGGCAAGATATTGTTAGAAGTAAATATCTACATAGTGCTAATAAATTTGAAACCTTTTAATTCTCAATTCTGGAATGCAATTATGCAATTTTGGAAGTTAGGGACATATTCTTTCAGTTCTGTAGGAAAATAATATGTAATGAATTGAGGGCACTGTTTTGGGAACATGTATCCATATGGGAGCGTAGTTTCTCGGGTAAGTTAACTACATTATATGACCTATCGCATAGAATAATGCTTACGTTGCTATGGAGTTTGCTGAATGGTGGAAATGCTTCAACTGTAGAAGGAATTTTTGTGTATGTGTGTGTGTGTCGGGGGGGACGCCCACGTTGTTCGCGCCGCTCTTCTCTTCCTCCTCGCGCGTCCTGTGGGGTGCGTCTTCTTCACACGCGGCGCCTCACCCCCTCTCCAAGGTCAAGACGGAGGCGCCCTGGTCGCTGCCCAGGAGACCAGGCGGCATCGTCATTACTAAGCCGCGTGCGTCTTGCCAGCGAGCTCCGGCGCCCCCACATCGCCAAGGTCAAGGAGGAGTCGCAGTCTTTTGAGACGGTTCTGTCGGCCTCCCAAGAATGAGGTTAGGAGTGCTCCACAATCGAGAACGGCATCGTCGTCGTCCCCGACGACGAGGAAGAGGCGTCGGTCGAGGTCAAGGAGGAGGCACCGGAGGAGGGCGAGTTCAACGTGGCACTGCGGTCAAGGCTTTGAGCTGCAACCGATTCTACCTCGGTGGCTAGGTTTAGGGTTAGATTTGTTTAAATTTCCGTCGAACTTTGTAAAAATATGAAAAATGAATCATATTTTCATGGGATGTTTGACTCGTAATAATTATTTTATTTTCATAGGATTTTTCTAATTGACAAGGGACCTTTTTCTTTCGGTAAATGCTATCCATCATCGATGGCAAGGATTTCATCGGACCCGTCTGTAGCCCTCCATCTGTCCCGTGCATCAAAGGGCCCATTGTTAGCTTTTTTTCCCCATAAATCCTGTGACACACCACGTTGAACTGCAGGGAGCTTCCTCGGTTGTTTATGGTTTTGAAGAGAATTTCAAACATCACCATCACCTGCATCTTTGCAGCAGCAGCGTGATGATTTTCGTTATAAACTTATGTGCTTCCACTAGGTCTCCCAAGTGTTGTGATATAATTTAATTGCGGTTCTTCATATATATGCAATATGTGCTTACTTGGTTTGCAATACAACCATGCTTCTGTAAGTTTTTATCCATGCTTCTTATGTCTCCTCTCATATGCTTCCTAATTAAGATGCTCTGCAGCGAGCTTCCTCACTTTGTATATTGTTTCCAGTTTTCAAGAGAATTTTAAACATTGCCACACGCTTCCGAGTGCGGATATTTTACAGCTAGTTGCACTTGCACCCGCACCCATTATCGGAACCCTATTTTGTAGTTTATAAAAATTGTGAAATAAATCATGGACATGAATTATATTATGCCTTGTGCACCCACAAAATGTTATTTAAAAACATGAACATATGTGACTTGTGCAAAAGAAAAGAGAAATACCTAAGTGAATAGTATCATATGCTATTCACACTTTCTTTTTCTTTTTTGCACAGGTCACATAGGGTCATATTCTTTAACGAAAATTTGTGGTTGCACAGGACACAACATAATCTATATCCATGATTTATTTCACAATTTTTAAAGAGTTCGAAGTTGGACATTTGACAATGGGGTGCGGGTTTATTTGTTGCACGGGTCACATAGGGTCATATTTTTTAGCGAAAATTTGTGGGTGCACAGGACACAACATAATCTGTATTCATGATTTATTTCACAATTTTGAAAATTTCAAAGTGGGTTGGTAGACACCATGGAGGTGGGAAGGGTACATATTTCTTTGGCTACATCATGTGAGTCTGACTGTTTGGATCCGGTAGCTCTCCAAAATCAGAATCATATGCCTTTTCTTTATCGCCTGGATGTTCGTAGATCGGACTATCTTTTAACTTATTCAGTTTCGACTCATACAATATGACAGCTTTTTTTTTTGAAATTCTTTCATGTCCTTTTGCAAAGTAGTAAGAAAATTACTCTCGTAAGATAATGACTTAAGATGCAACCTACTATTAATTGTACCATGAACAAAAAAGGTACCTGGGTGACGGGTCAGAAAGCATATCTCGCGTCCAATATTCCAAAGTTTAACATGGACAATTTGCACGATGCACTACAAATTACCAAATGTTGCATGAAAACCTTTTCTAGGAAAATCAACCTAAGGAAACTATGCGCACGAGTATTAAGACTCGTTGTATATATATTTATGCATCGGCTGGTGTAAATACACTATTGTTTTTATCAAAAGAGTTTCCGCAATCCATATATAGCATAAAATTTGGGTCCAAAAAGCAAAATACAATGTTGACCGGTGCTCAGCATATTCACCCATCTACTATTTGTACCTATGTCCACCAGCCAATGCAATAGTTCTACTATTTGTACACACATAAATACATCAATTTCAAAAAAACAATCTTAGATTATGATTCAACATACCCATCAGTTTGCAATCGTTCATGCAAATGTTCTACCATTGGCCGTGTTGGGACATTGAGATCCTGCCACTTTTCACCTTTGTCAAAGTCCTTCATTTGGGATACGATCTTCAAATGCCTCTCAAGTCCTTGCAACTGTTATATAGGAAATAAATTGTAACCTAGGTAAAATCATTGTCAAAAGAAAATCACAATCAAGAGCTGCTTGCCATAAGAGTGAGGTCACTCCGAACCATTCCAGCCCCAAGGGAGTCCAGTACTTGTATCAACCGTTTTTCCGCATTGATGACTGCTAAATACCAGTGGGTCTTACTAATGTTTATTGGAAGAAATATCTGGAAAATTTTATTAAGCCATACGAATGCACATGTTATATTGAATGATATGCATAGATAGTTAGTTAATTAGATAATAAGGCATCATCGATATCCACAAACTTGGTCTTTCCATGTTCGGACATGATAGATTCGACAACAGCAAAATCTTCAACGGTGCACACATAGTCGATATGCAAGTGCGGACATGCTTTTTTCCGTGCTTGAAAGTAGAGAGAGGCGGTGTGGGGTGGCATTTTGCTCGTAATTTGTTACACGTGTGACACCAACCATGAACTCTGCTTATAGAGTTATGAATTGTAAAACATAGTTAAACCATTTTTTTCTATACTCAATTTGATCAGATAGGAATCATTATCTTCTATATATAATTCGCCACGATAGGAATTAGGATTACATAGACAATGGATTTCAGGACAAAAAGAAGCAATTCAATTTGAGGCGTCTTGTACATCTAGTCGTAAGTGACTGCTGAAACAAACAAAAAAGTGACCCAAATTAAAATGGATTAGAGGGAGATTGCCAAGGAAAAAAATTCTAAACCGGATCCGAGAGCAGCACCTCCAGAATCTCAGCGATGCGGAGAACGCGAGCGCTATCGTCAGGAACCAGAACACGACTGAGATTGGGGCCACCGTCCACGTCATGGCCGCGCCTCTCCGTCCTCAACCCGTGTTCGCTGTTCCACAACTCTTCCTTCTCTCACAATTTCCGCAGCGTCCATTTGGCGGCCCTTCTTGACCGGGAGCGGCTGAAGCAAATGAAGAGCACAATTGACTTGCCTCATGCCCTCAATCACGCATATGAAAATTGACTGAGTATTGGTATAATGACGACAATGCTTCTCCTTAATACATACTGAACTACATGTCTAGATATATTAGCACATTCGGATCAAATTGTACGCCTTCATAATCCCATACAAGAGCATGGTCATCCTCCAAACCCTGCCAACATTAGATGGATAAAAGAAGTACAAATCCACGATGTATCATGGTATGCTTTTCCTTCATATAACAAAATCAGTTATAGCTTTGTATTGTGAAAATACTTTGGGAATGTTTCTGCAAACAAACATATGATCTAGCACAAAAAATTCCAAAATTCTAAAGATGCCTACTGATTTGGCCAAATCAGATACAATAAAGACATACAAAATACCTCAGTTATCTAGACCTGCCATGTCGGTGTTGGGGATATGGGAAGGGACATGGATCATTTCTCGAATCACAAGCATGGATAGCGGCAGGAAGGCGACAAGAATGTTTAAATGGTAATCGACTTACCATGCACCCCTACTCGATTTTGGGCCACATGCCGCTGTCGAAATAGAAGCAGGAGAAAAGAACACCTACCTCTCTCTTCTCTAATAGACGGCAGTGGAGGCAGGTCACCAGAAGCGCGTCGTCGGAGGTGGATTCATGTCTCTCTGGTGATGGTTGCACTCCCTGCCTGACCTTGATATAGGAAGATTCCGTCGGAGATGCTCTTAGAATTATCACAGGAATAACACATAGTTGATCAAGTGAATGCTGCCACAGGTAAACTTTAGTGTTTTATAATACTTTTATGAAAAAGGAACTTACCAATATTTTCAAATTTGACATCAACTAAGTAAAAATACCAGAAAATTAGACAGTGAGAGCACACGGACATGGAACAGACGAACAGTGAATTTAATTAAGCCGCCGACTTTTTAGCCGACTTTCATGTTACACGTTTGATAATGCGTCTTTTTTTGGGCGATCCAGTGATGCATCTTAACCACTTAGATATTATTTGAATCAACAAGTATGATCTGCAACACTGCAGTAGTGAACCCATGATGCTTGAATTAGTCTATGCTCTCTAATCTACATATGCAATTCGATCTAAAGCCACAAATACAGATGTCCAATGAAAATCGGCAATTTGATCATCTCTACACATAGGATCCAACAGACACCTTTCTCTACTACCTCTCCACTGCTGCATCACAGCGTGGGAGGTGGTTGGCATGCAAAGTGTGGCCACACTCATAGTCAGAACCGCAAGGAATGCTCGTCACCGACGATAGGGATCATACCGAACTGTGCCATCGGTGAGTTTCTTGGGACAATGAATATTATTCTGACGATGGGTAACAACCCGTGAAGCAGCTGGTAGCGACGTCGAGGGAGGCGCGGCGTGATCCGCAAATGGCGCGGACTCGCCGGAGCGAGCAGGCAATGGTGGCGAAGGAGCAGCCTGCTCGTGGGCCACAGCATCATCATCGGGCTGTGGGCCGAAGCTGGGCTTGGGGGCCAGGCGGCGAAGAAGGGCGCGGTCCAGGAGGAGAGACGTCTGGACGGAGGGGGACACAGGCTCGCTCGACTAGGCATGCATGGGCGCATGCACGTCGGAGGCCTCGACCTGCTCAGGTACGTCGATCACGGGCGCGATGGTGGAGTCCTGCACAGGTAAATCACGAGAACTACCAGGGAAATCAAATGGCAACAAAGTCATGTCATATATACGCATATTAGGACCCTGAATAGTTGGTTCTTGTGCAGGAAAAGATACCGGATGCAAGTGAGAAACATCAATGACGACACCCGGTGTAGCAAAGGGAAAAACAGTTTCATCGAAAATGACATCGCGAGAGATGTAGATACGACCAGTGGTACGATCCAGACACTTGTAGCCCTTATGCATAGGAATATACCCAAGGAACACACACATCTTGGAGCGAAACTCTAACTTACGCGAATTATACTTGCGAAGACTAGGCCAACACGCGCATCCAAAAGTGCGGAGAAACGAATACTCAGGGGACTGGTTTAGTAACCTAGTGATGGGTGACTGATTATTAAGAACAGGGGAGGGCATCCGATTAATGAGGTAACAGGCGGTGAGAAAAGCTTCATCCCAATATCGTAAAGGGAGAGAGGAGTGGGCTAGGAGGGCTAATCCTGTCTCGACGAGATGTCGGTGTTTACGCTCAACAATGCCATTTTGTTGGGATGTATGCGGGCATGACACACGATGGAGAATGCCCGTGCGACGGAAATAAGCGTTAAGGCGATGATACTCACCACCCCAATCGGATTGCACAGCACGAATTTTAGTGTTAAGGAAACGCTCAACATGAGTTTGGAAAAGATAAAAGATGGCCTCAACATCAGATTTGTGTTTAAGTAAATAGATCCAACAATGGCGGCTGTTGTCATCAACAAAACTAACATAATATTTGTATCCACCAGAAGAGGGCAAAGCAGGACCCCAAACATCTGTATGAACAAGTTCAAGAGGTGCAGTGGAAACACGATGCGAATGAGAATAAGGTAACTGATGACTCTTAGCACGCTGACAAGCATCACACACTGATGACTCAAAATTCGAAGAACATGACAAGGAATTATTCTTAACAATACTTAGAACTACATTATTTGAAGGATGACCAAGCCGTTGATGCCATTGCCTAGGGGAGAGCTTAACACTAGCGGCAGCATGCCGAGAAGAAGACGCTCGATGAAACGGAACCGGATATAGACCCCCCTGGCTTCTACCTTGAAGAACGATTTTCTTCGTGGCCTTGTCCTTAACACAGAAAAAATCACGATGAAATTCGATAAAGACATCATTATCACTCACGATTCGATGAACAGAAAGAAGATTTTTGCTAATAGTAGGAACATGGAGAATATTTCTAAGATTAAGGGAATGCATAGGACCAGCGAAACGAGAGTGACCAATGTGCGAAATAGACAGACCTGCACCGTTGGCGACCTGAACTTGATCCCGCCCGTGGGATGGTTCATGAACGTGAAGCCGCTCCATGTCATGCGTGAGGTGATCGGTGGCGCCGGTGTCCATCAACCAATGAGGTTGGTACTCAGGGTGGTTCTGGCTAGTGGATGCGGCATTGCCGGAGCGAGGAGCATCGCCGTTATGATACTTGCGACAGGCGGGTGCCTCATGCCCCCATATGCCGCAGAATTGACAGCGCGGGCGAAAGCGACGCCCGCCACCACGGTCACCTCCACGGCCGCCGTTCTGGCCACCTCCACGGCCGCCGTTCTGGCAACCATTGCGGCCGTAGTAGCCACCACCATCATTGCCACCGCCTTGTCCTGGATAGCCACCACCTTGGCCACCTTGGCCGTGGTAGCCACCACCTTGGCCGCCTTGGCCGTGGTAGCCACCATTGTTATAGTAGCCACCACGCCACCTCCTTGGCCTTGGTAGCCACTGCCTTGCGGGCCACCACCTCCTTGGCGGCCACCACCTTGATAGCCGCCGCCTTGCTGCGCGCCTCCACGGCCTTCACCGGTGTTGCGACCATAGTCACCGCGGCGCGCGGCGTTGGCCGAAGACGCGAAGTCCAGCTTGTTCCCCGGCTGATCCTGCATGGCCTCATGCGAAACAAGCATCGAATATAAATAAGAGAGGTGAATGGTGGCGGTGGGATTGGTGTTGGAGAAGACGTTGAGCGACGCCTGGAGAGGCGCAAAGGCGCTGCCGAGGCCAGCAAGGATGTAGTCGATCAGCTCTTCGTCGGGTAATGGACTTCCGACGGTTGCCATGGCTTCGGCGAAACCCTTCATCAGGTGGAAGTAGTCCGCCGCCTTCATGTCGTGCCGCTTCGTCGTCGCCAGCTTGCAACGGTAGGCACGCAGACTCGCCCGTCCTTGGGCGGAAAACATGGAGCAGAGGCAGCTCCACACAGAGGCGGATGTGTCGCGCCCGATCATCTGGGCGAGGATGTCCTCGGTCATGGACCCGAGCAGCACACTTAGAACGCGCTGATCCACGCGCTGCCACGCGATAATAGTCAGGATTGGCGTCGATCTTCGCATCCGCGCCGGTGCCGGTAGTGATAGTCTTCGGCGGCGCGGGCAGACTGACATCGATGTAGCCAAGCCTTCCCGATCCGATGAGATTGGGGATGACCTGGGTCTTCCAAAGCAAGAAGTTGTTGCGATCAAGGCGAACCGTGATGGTGTTGCTCTCGCCGGTCGCAAGGGGGCCGACGGCGGAGGAGGAAGAAGCGGAAGAAGTCGTCAACGCCATGGCGGCGGATGCGGCGGCGCGAGGGAACCCTAGAGCGTTGGCTCTCATACCAAGTTAAAGAGATTGGTTTGCCGTGATTAGCCCCACGGCTGGCTCTTGCATTTATATTAACAAAGACGTGCACAGCACGATTACAACAGGAAAACATACATGGATACGGAAACATACATGGATACGTATTCTATCTCTAATAGTCAGCAACATCCCTGAAGTTTTTAAACTCAGTATAGTTGCATTGTTCTTCAGAAACCTAGATGTCTGTACCTCTAACCTCTGTTCACTTTCACATAAAAAACAGTAAATGGTCTAAGTTTTCAGTGTCAAGTGTTGATAGCAGTAAAGAAAAATCTCTGGGCCTGAATCTAGCAGTGGAGATCTTAGGAATCATGTCAAAGTTGTTGCATGAGATGTCACAAACAAACTACAACTATATTTGATCTGGTTAGTAAGAATAATTTTCAGAGTGAGCGGTAATAGCATAGCAAGAATGATACTTTTTAGATTTAATTGTCATAGCTGAATGTGAAATGCTAGATGATTTGCATATGTTTCCTGATTATTTAGTATAGGCATGAGAGTATTGCACTTTAGCTCGTCAGATCCACATGATATGACACTGAATTCCTCTTCACTAATCACTTATCCAATTTTTGTTATCTTATCAAGCACATTCCAACATAGTAGCAGTTTGCAAAACTGAATTACATATTCAGTGCCGTAATTTTCCATCTGCGTTTTTCTTTTTCAAAGATAAGCAAAAAAAAATAGAGATTTAGTAGTTCTTTGTTTTGAGCACCTACGGGAGATCACATCAGCACTTAGAGGCCGACATCGAAAAAATACCTCATGCCTCACAGGTCACAGCCTCAGCTCCATGAGCTCATTGTACAAACGACACCACTCTGCACATTCATACGTGTACTCTCCTTCAACCGTGGTGACCGGATAAGGCAATCATCTGCTTAATCTCCAAACTCCTGCAAGAACAAGAAATCTAGACAGTATTAACAAGTAGCAGAGTATGGCGACATCGACCCCATCTTCCACTTTTGTAAGTTTTTCTGCAGTCATGCTCTCCTTGATGTGCGTCTTCCCAACCTAACGCGGAAGGAGCAAAAGTCTGATATCGTGATCGTTATCAGTAAAGTAAGCTTGTTAAGGGAAGTATGCATACATATGAATGTCTTAGATCTATACCCAATCAATGAGACTGTTAGTCTTACTCGTCCTGCAATTACAGACGTCGATGAAGATGTACACCAATGGTCTCTCAGGAGGTGGTGGCGGCCCACGGACCGCACCCTGTTTGGAGGCGGCGGCACCGGCATCTGCAGCACGAAGCTCTGAAGCTCCGGATGATGAGAACCATTGACGAGAACGCCCGTCCCACCGCGCCGCGCACGGACTCGCCGGCGCAGTTGATCAGCCGCTCTGGTTGTTTCTCAGGTTCTTTGGAAACCTGGCGATTCACACTTCTGGGCAGGACTTATGTCTACAAAGAAGTTCTTTTTCCCACATGGATCTTTCACAATTAGGGATGGATCGGAAATTCGCTTCTGGAGGATAAATGGCTAGGCCAATCTACCTCAAAGAACAATATCCGGCTCTGTATTCTATTGTACGAAACAAAAGCGACACGCTCGCGAAGGTGTTAGGTTCTTACCCACCAGATGTTTCGTTCATAAGAAGTTTACTTGGATCAAGACAAGCATCCTGGAATGCTCTGCTCATTCGATTGGTTTCAGTCCAACTATCGGAAGGTCCAGATAAATTTCAATGGAATCTTACGACGAATGATAAATTCTCGGTTGATTCCATGTATAGAGCACTAATTCTACCTGAAGTTCCAGTCGATAGTAGAAATAATAATAAATTTGGAAGATGAAGATACCACTAAAAGCTAAAGTGTTTGCGTGGTATCTTCGTCGAGGAGTAATTCTTACAAAAGACAACCTTGCCAAGCGCAATTGGCACGGAAGTAAAAAGTGTGTCTTCTGTCATCATGACGAGACTATTACTCACTTATTCTTCCAATGCGAGTTCACCAGGTCTATATGGTCAGCCATCCAGATAGGTTCTACCTTACATCCCCCAATATCGGTTGCAAATATATTTGGCAGCTGGTTAAATGGGGTGGATCCTAGGTTTAAACTCTTCAGTAGGGTGGGAGCGATTGCTGTTATTTGGTCGCTATGACTATGTAGAAATGACAAGATTTTTAATGATAAAAATGCTTCTGTTATGCAGGTTATTTATCGGTGTACAGCTACGCTACGAGCATGGGCGGCCTTGCTGCGTGTGGAGCACCAGGATTTATTTCTGGAGGTGGCGTCAAGACTGGAGGCTGCGGTCAAGGAGTTATACTCCCGACATGGATGGCAACATAGATTCCGGATTGAGCTACCATCATCTTAGGCGGATCTACAATTTCTCATTATGATATGTAATTCGTCTTTTATTTTTCACGTCGAATTGAGTACTGGTGGATTTGTGGCTGTGTGCATCTTAGCTATGCAGAGGCCGGGTGTAATGTTTAAAACTCTTAAGTAATAAAATCCCTTTATCTAAAAAAAAGTTGATCAGCCGCTCGTCCCACCGGTCCCGCTGCTCCTGCTGCTGCTTCATCGGGCTTGAGGACAGCGACAGCGGCAAGCCGGCAACGCGACACTGCTTCCCGCGGTTCTCAGGCGCCCGAGTGTAGCGCGACGCGAGCTCCTGGACACTCCGCTGAAACTTCTCGTCGTCCCCACCGTGGATCCCGACGCTGTCGATGCTAGCGCCAAGGACGCTCGTCACCATCAGGTGCCCGCTGCAGCCTGCCAGCGACGACGACTGGGCTCTCGGCTGCCTCGTGCAGCCTCTGCGGCCAAGAACGACAGGACGCGACGAGGTGTCGAGATCGCGATGGCAGAGGACGAAAGCGACGCCGGGGAGGTGGAGGAGGGTGCGACCTGAATGCCCATGAGTCACCACTACACAACTCCACATCGGGCCACCACCGGACCGACGGTTGGGAAATGGCCCGCAACTACGGCAGAACACGAAATATGTGAGGCGGCCGCTGCGGCTAACATCTTTGGGCGATTTTTTAGGCGACGATCAGAAACATGCGCTCGGTGAGATAAGCGGAGAAGACAACGTGGGAACCAAATTTGGTGCCTTTTTTCGTGCGTGAAAGTAGAGAGAGGCGGGTGTGGGGTGGCACTTTGCTTGTAATATTTTAGACGTGTGACACCATACTCTGCTTTAATAGTAAAGATATGTTGTGCATTTGTATTTCAATGCAAACTACTTATATGCACACATTTAGGGGGAGCTTTTCTAATCTTTTGGAAACTTGATGATTGGTTTGGTTGCCTCATTGCAAATCTTAGTGTTGTCATCTAACACCAAAAAGGGGAGATTGAAAGGGCATTTCATAATCCTTCGATGTTTTGTGTGTTAGGCAACAACACTAGCGATAATTTAACCATGCTTAAGTGATGCAGGATTTAGGGCAAAATCTTATAAGCATCAAACTCCAAAAAGATGTGAGAAAAGAGCTCGTGTGTTGCTCTGGAAAAACCGGAATATTGGGGCCGGACATTTGGTTTCTGGGCCGGATATTCCGCCCCCCAGGAATTTATGCTAAGTACCAGCTGCCTGCCATTTGTGCGGGCGTCTGGAAAAACCGGAATATCGGGGCCGGCATATCCGGCCCCCAGGAAATTCTGCTAAGGACCAGCTGCCAGACTTTTGTGCGAGCGTCTGGCAAAACTGGACCTTTGGGCCGGATTATTCGAAGACTGGGCCGGATATTCCGGGGGGGGCGGATATTCCGGCCCCACTCAAGCCGGATATTCCGGCCTCCTGGAGTTTTGCAACGGCTCGTTTTGGGAGGGTATTATCCACCTACCTCCAGCCAAGTAGCTCGTCCAGAATTGTTTGCCCCCCATTGTTGCAAGACCAAAGCTGACCGATCTCCCAATCCCTCCACCCAAACTCGCTCATACTTGGAGGATTGAAGGACAAGGCTCGGATCTACAACTTCACCGAAGCGTTCTTCATTTCCCCCTCATTCACTTGAGGGATTTGAGCCTAGGGTTTCCACTAGAAAAATCTAGACATCTTGTTGTACTTACTTGCTTGCTACTTTTGTGTAGCAGATTCGTGGTGCTTGGGAACCAATCCTTTTGTGGGTTGAGCCTCAAGTTGTTGTAAGGGCTCCGGATGTGAACCGATTTTTTGGGCGAGGTTCATCGGAGAATAGGGTGAGGCCATTTGTGGCGCTTGAGTTTGAAACTCACACCCCTCCAACGAGACGTACTCACCTAAAAAGGAGGAACTCGGGAATACATCCTTGTCTCCGTGTGCTTCCCGTTCGGTTACTCCTTACTCTTTAGTTCTTACTTGTATCTTATCTTGTTTAGTCTTAACTTGTCATATAGGTAAATTCACCATAGTTGCATATCTAGAGAATTTACCCCCCCCCCCCCCCCACACACACACACACACACACACAGCCTAGTGGGTTATACTGATACTCCTTCGGGTACGTTTTACATCCATGCACGTTGTTTAAGAAACATTTTACATTAATTTGGTCAACAAAATATAAATTATTTACCAAATTTAGTGGTCAGAGTTTTTTTAAACCGTTTGCGTGGGCTGGAGTAAGATAGTTGGGTGAACCAATTAAACACGTGCATTATCACACAGCTTAGAGCTAAGCTAGGCGAAAACTCGTTTAAAGCATTTCAATTCGTATAGGAGTAGAACATTTCAATATCTAAAACATCCATGGCGTATTGGCATATATTGGCCCATGGCTTATTGTTGCTTTAACAAATTGATGGATGCAACACTGTGCAGTACAAGTCCTATAGCTGAGCGGAGCTCGTCGTCGTCGCCACGATCGGGCTCCTCACCGTGTACTTGCCGGCGTCGTCCACCCACGTCAACGACCCATGCAGCACCAAGTCGGAGTCGGGGGCCTTGTTCTTCAGCTGCCCCCGGACCACGACCGTGTACCTCTGCTTCTGGTGCTTCCCGCCGAACACCAGCCTGTTGGGCACGACGCTCACCGTCAGCCCTTTCGGGCCCTTCACCTTGGCGCTGTAGCTTGCCGGCCCGTCCCCCACGTTTGTAACCTCCCTAGCGAACTTCCTCTCGCCGGCGGCGCCGTCGGGGTCGAAGAACGCGATGAACGACGGGTAGTTGAGGTCGAGCGACGCGCCGGCGCAGTCCATGGGGGCCGACGACTGCGCCACGGTCTTGATCTGCGCCTTGGTGTAGTTCATGGCGCACATGAGCCTGACGTAGTCCGCCGGCCCGGCGTTGTAGACCAGGCCCGGGTCCACGGCGCGGTTTGGGTCGATGTGGCCGGCCCCAATCGCCAGCGGCGTCGCGGGTCCGTTTCCGTTCATGTCCTTGATGGGAGCGAAGGTGTTGTCGGCCGCGCTGGCCGTCGTCATCATCGCCGACCGGACCATCGCGGGGCTCCACTCCGGGTGCACGGCCCTCAGCAGCGCCGCGACCCCTGACGCGTGCGGGCACGACATCGACGTGCCGGAGATGATGTTGAACTTGCCGAACAGCTCCTGCGACCCAACGTTCTGGATGCTGACGTTCTCTGCCCACGAGGCGAGGATGAGCGAGCCCGGGGCGAGCAGGTCCGGCTTGAGCACCGTCGGGCAGCTCGCCGACGGGCCGCGCGAGGAGTACGTCGCTACCAGCGGCGCCGGCTTCGTGTCCACGACGGTGACCTGGAACTTGATCGACGCCTTGGGCGTGAGGCTCCTCTGGATGTAGTGCAACAGCGCGGGGGCGTCCTGCGGGCTCAGGATCACGCCCGGGAATTCGAAATGCTCCGCGAGCTCTCTGAACGGGTCGTTCGTCAGGAACAGTCCGGCCAGCACCTTTGCTTGTTGCGCCTCGTGTAACGCGGAACCGAGGGAGTCAGTGGACGAGGCGTCGCAGAGCACGACCTTGTCGCGGTTCATGGAGAGCAAGGTGGAGTTGTCGCACATGCCGAGGAACACGAGCCCGGCGTTCCCGATGCTGCTCGGGGTTCCTGGGTACAGAGACTCGCCGATCACCGTCGTGCCATCTCCGAGCCTGACGATGCCGGAGAACTCCCGGTCCACCGTTCCCGAGGCGACGGTGAGCACCCACGGCGTGCCGTTGTGGAGGTACCCAAGGTCCGGGCCGGCGTTGCCGGCCGAGGTCGACACGAACACTCCACGCTGCATCGCCGCGAACGCGCCGATGGCGATGGGGTCTTTGTACAACGGCTGGCCGTTCAGGCCAAGGGAGAGGGATAGAACGTCGACGCCGTCGGCGATGGCCTGGTCTATGGCGGCGAGTATGTCCGACGCGTACGTGCCTTCGTCCCACAGGGCCTTGTACATCGCGACCCTGGCGCGCGGCGCCATGCCGCGGGCGGTGCCTCTCGCGTAGCCGAAGAACGACGCGCCACTCACGGGCGATCCGGCAGCCGTGGACGACGTATGCGTGCCGTGGCCGTCGGTGTCCCGAGGAGAGTTGACGGCGATGGTGACGTTGGAGTGGGCGAAGACGCCCTTGTTGAACTTGCGCGCGCCGATCAGCTTCCGGTTGCACACCTTGGCGGCGTCGAACGCCGTGCCGGACTCGCAGAAGCCCTTCCACCGCGCCGGCACCGGCGGGAGCCCGTAGTCACGGTAGCTCGCGCTCTCGGGCCACACGCCGGTGTCCACCACGCCGACGATCACGTCCTCGCCGTACTCGGACGCCTCCCACAGGCCGCCGCCCGCCGCACTGAGGCCGAGGAACTCGGGCGTGTGCGTGGTGTCGCGCACCACCCTCGCGTCGTCGCTGTAGCTCGACACGAATCCCTGAGAGCGCCGGAGCGTGCCCAGCTCCTCTGCGGAGAGCCGCGCCGCGAAGCCGTGCATGGCGTGGTCGTAGACGTAGAACATGTCGGCGCCCGGGGCGGCCGCCGCGAGCGTGGACTCGTACCAGCTCTGGTGGCTCGTGAACCCCGTCGGCATGGCCGACTTGTCCATGTGCACAATGTAGGACGCGGCGGCCGGCGCGGTATCAGCCGAGGTGGCAGGCCACGCGCAGAGCGCGACCACGACCAGTGCCAGCCATGGCCACATCGTGCTAGATACGTCCGTAGAGCCCCGGCGACGAGGATGTACGACGACCGGCGACGTATCGGGATACTTGGCTCCGGCATTGGCGCGCAATTCGCTATTTAACCTGCATGGACGGTGCACATGCATTCGGTGGTTGCCGAGTCTCTGTTCGGGCCTCGTCCTCTGCTTCGGCCTCTGCGTTCGCGTGGTGCTGGACACTGTGTCGTGTACTGAAGGGAACGCGCATTTTGGCGAGTACCTTACATGCGTATGATAGGGTATCATGCAGCTACCATTTAATTATGTGCAGTCTCTATGCAACGATTTTGTTAGTTTAATGTTTAGTTGGTTCTGCTCCAAATGGTTACGTGTATCTAGAATGCACTGCTAGAACAGTTGAGTTCATCATTGGGAAGTGGAGTGTCCGGCGGATAAGTGGCTGGCTACTTCAATAAGAGAGAAAATCCAATGGACATGTTACTACAACAATTGATGAATCTTTTGTGCCTTAGCGCATTACACCATGTTCCTAAGCCCCGAGCGAGGAAATTCATAGTGATCGACCATGGGGAACAATAGATTCGCACACAATTATCCTTGCCGACTAGCTAGCTACGTGCCATGATCAGCTCGAGCAGAATACACGGATCTTCTTTTCCCCCCTGCCTCCCGTGTCGCTCTCGGGCGACACCGGGGGCGCAAACCCTAGCACCGCCACTTCCTCGCCCCTCTCCTCCTTCGTCTCGCCGCCGCCAGAGGTAGCCGGCGGGAAAACCCGCGCGGCCGCCGAGGAAGGTGGCGGCGGGGCTGTCACTGCTCCATCTCTCGCCTGGGTGGTGGGGAGCTTCTGGATCTGAGGCGGCGGCCTCGCGCGGAGAGGGCGGCGTCGACCTGGCGGCGGGTGACGCGCGTTGGTGCTGCAGGCCGCTCCCCTCGGCCGCGTGGGCAGCGAGGTGGCGGCGGACGTGGTTTCGCGGCGTGGAGGCTTCCCGGCGGTCTCCAAGCAAGATCTGAAGGTACTGCCCTCCCCTTTGCCTCTTGCTCCACCCCACCAGCCCTGGTACGCCTTGCTGTTGGTGGGGGTGGCCGGAGATGGGGCGCTGGACCAGGGGAAACCCTTGGCCACCGGTGGTGGCCGCGATGTTGACGGCGGCTCCGGTCGGCGTCTTACTTCCTGAAGGCAGCATCGAGGTCTTTTCCCCTCTCCCCTCCCTCTCTGTCACGGGTGAAAGCCCAAATCTTTCAGATTGGGCGCCGGCGGCGCTCCTGCGTCGCACCCTCCTTGGAGGCAGCGTCTTGGGACAGCGAGGGAGGTGGGCGAGTTCGGCGACAGGTGGTGTGCAGTTGTAGCGGTTTTTCTCCTCGGTGGCGCTGCTGGTAGTTGGCCCAGCTTAGTTGCTCCCTTCTCAGTGACCTTGCTCGCCTGCGGGTCGGTGCCCTCTGCGACAGCATTGTTTTCCTGACGATAGGTTGAGCCGAAGGCCTGGCCGTGTTCCGGTGTCGCCACTCATCTTCTCGCCGCACTTCTTTGGCGTTCCTGTCCAACAGTTTGCTTGTCCGGTGTTGTGCTATGTGCTGACGGCAATGCTCGTGCTGCTGCCTGGTGAGGCGGTGCTCATTGTCCTTCTTCTTTGCTTCCTGTCTGCCATGTCCATGCGTGCTCAGCGTACAATTTCCTCCATGCATGCATATGCAAGGTCGCGCGCTTACGTGAACGCTTTCTTCATTCTGCTGGGAGATGCTTAGCGGCGCCAAGTACTCCGGTAGGGCATCGCCGTCTGGAGATGTCTATAGCACCGTCGTCTACCCATCGCCGGCCGGCGCAGGGCACCTTCGGTTCTAGGCCTCGACGACGACGACGATGACGGGGTGTCCGCTCTTTGTTCTTTGGTATCCGATGTGGACCATGATTCCACAATCATGCAGAGACGGAGAGATCCATGCAAGGTCGAACTCTTACGTGAACGTTTTCTTCGTTCTGCCGGGAGATGCTTAGGCGCGCCAAGGACGTACTCCGGTAGGGCATCGCCGTCTGGAGATGTCTATAGCACCGTCGTCTACCCATCGCCGGCCGGCGCAGGGCATCTTCGGTTCTAGGCCTCGACGACGACGATGACGACGGGGTGTCCGCTCTTTGTTCTTTGGCATCCCTAGCTAGACATTTCGTTCTCAGGGCGCACCGGCTGGTACGTGGTGGCCACGTACGTACGTCTAGCTGTAACTCACGGTGCAAGCGGGACGGGCTGCGGGAGCCCGCGTGTACGCCACATACGGCCGCTTTGCGTACGCGGTACACCGCGTACTAGCCGCGTATGTGCTTTGCGGCGCCGCGCGCGCCGCGCATTGGCTGATCTGATCGCTAGGCTAGCTCGCTAGCTAGCTAGCTCCCGCCGCGTATGAATTCCTCTTGTAATCAGCCTGGAACAGAACTAACGATCCAAAACGATATCCTCACAAAACTTGATTGACTAATAAATGATGTACACAAACGAAATCAAGTGGAGCAAGAACTACAGTCTAGAACGGCACAGACGATGCATCAGACAATAGACTCTCTGATCTGTAGTTTGGATTTGCTGCTCCTATCCCTCTTATTTTGTATCAGGTACATCAGGTTTGTGAAGGACAATCTCAAAAAACTTGTGAAGGGTTGACAGAAGAAAAGTTTCACCCCATGATGGTTTCGTCAACTCGTTGACAGAATTAACTTTGTTCAAGGCACGATTCAAAGTAGATCCATCAGGAGAGCCAGCTGAAGATCCTGTCAAAGAAATGCTTTTCTTCAACATGGCAGCAGAGAAACCATCAGCCCAGACCTGAGTTTAGGGTACATATGAGAAACTCCAAGTATATATACAAGCTTGTCTGCATGCGAGAACTAAGTACAAACCATAGTAGTTTAACAAATGCAAATTACACACACCCTAAAATGGTGCAGAGTCTACAATGCATCCCTTATTCTCTCAATTATATCAAGCACCGGACCATAACTGAAAAGAAATTAAAAGCAGTAGACTTATTACACAGTAGCATCACATTTGTGTTCTAGGACAGCCAGAATATACAGGAACATTAGAATTGACAACAGGATACCGACTAGCAGAGTAAATGACAGGCAACTAGAGTAGTATCCAAGAGATTGCCAAAAGAAGTTCAGTAGATGGAGCAACAAAACAGCAAACAACAGCTTGGAAGATAGTCATATATAGATGCAAAAATTTCAAGGCCAGGTCTGCAGGAGAACAAACAGGAAATATTAAATTTTCCTTGCTATAGATACCCCATTTTAGTCCTGATCTTCAACTGCAATGTTTTGAGTACTGAATACTGCCAGAATACAGCAGTCACACTGACATCTTTCAGTAGTCAAACATATAGCAGGATTCGTGTCCATATATAACACTACAGTCCTCTAAATCCATAAGTTCAGAACCATTTCTAAACAGTGCTAGAAGTGAAGGCAGGCAGGAAATTTAGAAAGCTCTGAATGTACAAGCACACAAGTTCTAACCTACCAGAAAGAAGGTCTGTAATATTCAAGGCTCTGAATGTAAACCTGTAAAATCAGATATATATGCTAGCAGGTAATACACCTAAAGTGAATTTTCTTCAGGAACGTGTTTGTATAGCTAACGTGAATTTCTGCAGAGCATTGCTTAAGATATATCAGAGGTGTGCATCTGTTAAGTTCTACTATTTAAGAAATCTTGAACCCGACATACTGTTGTGAATAGATTATTACTTATAATATATGATGGCCTCACGGTTGCTGTACACATGACACTGATCGATGCTCTGAACCTACGCTGATATTAACACATAGCATTCCCTAGTAATAGAGTGAGAAATTGCAGAGAAACAGAGTGAGAAATTCAGAGAAGTTGGGGATGAGGTATCTTGATGATTTTGGGGACGAGGGAGCTGTTCTTGGACTGCGGCGTCTGCGGCTTCTTCCCGCCGCTGGCGTCTTTGCGCATCTTGGGATCACGCCGCCGTCCATGCCAAGATGTGGTTCGCCGCCGTTGGATCGAGGGAGAGGACCCCAGAGCCGGAGCCGGAGGAGGAAGGGCGGCCATGGCGGCGGGCGCGAGAGGAGCCCTCTCCTGCCGGCAGTCGGCGGTGGCTGGTGCCCTATCCTGCGGCGGCGGTCGTCGGTGGCCGGAGCCCTCTCCCGCGGTAGCTCCACGAGACCACGATGCGGCAAGCTGATATGCGGCACGATGCGGCAACCGTGGGCCGGCCCGCATACGCCGCTTTTATTTTTCCAATTCTGTGGATGCTCGCATGTATTGTTAAGTGGGCCGCAATTTGCGGCGCCGCGGACATCCCATTACCGCTTGCACCCTGCGCTGTAACGCTTGACGGTGACCCCCGATCGGCATTTGACGCGCACGCGACAGGAGCGCCCGCATTCACCGGCTCTGCATGCACGTACGTAGCTAGCGCGCCGTCGATCGGTGGCCTCTCGCCGGAAAGGATCGACACATCGTGGACTGGTACAGCGTCTCTATACTGTGGCAGCGCGGGTGCGAAAGCATGCGCCCCCCCAATTGTGACGCGTCGTACGTATTGACATCCAATCACACTGCTACTACTGCCACTCTACTGCTCTATATGTTTCCATTGGTGCATAGAGAAATGTAGGGCTGGCAGAGGACACCGACATCTTAACTCGTGCTTCTTGCGGAACCGGTTCTTCGCCTCCCTCTCCTCCTGCTCCTACTTGTAAAAGGCGTCCATCGTATAAGTCGAGTATCTTGCGTGTCAGCCAGCGACGAGAACGGTCTCTCCGGCTTGCCCAAACTCCACCACATTTTCGTTGGAGAAGAGATAAAGATTGACTCGTTTTTTTTCGATTGCATGGAAGGACCCCCTTTTTTTAGGGGTGGCGGGCGAGAGAAACCATGTTCAGGATCTCACCTGTCAGCGCAGTGATGGTCCCACATAGTGTGATTCAGAAGCGAGTCACAGTAGCGGTCGACGAGTTTGACCAGATGGAGACACCCTGTTTGGCCACTTGTGAGGCTCTATGAAGCGAAGTGGGACAAAAGTGAGAAAAATTCAGAAAGTGGGACAAAACTGAGAAGAACTAAGCAAAGTGGGGCACCAAACCAAAAAAAAACATTTTTTTTATGCAATCATGCACTAGAAGCTGCTATAATTTTTTAGAATGTACGCTTTGAAGATGTTCATTAAGATATTCCAGGATACAAAAATATGTGCGAAAACACATACATACACATATATATGTATGCATTACAGTTTGTAAAGTTTCAAAAAAAACATGGGCGAAGCTATGACATTTTATTCTATTTTAATTTTTTACGCTTTAAATTTTTTGAAAGGACTCTAGCTCATAAAAATCATAAATTTTAGTTACGAACATGGTTTTAATTTAGCAAAGCATGACTGTATTTCTGAGAGATAAAAGTGAGAACGGTATAAACAAATAACATCAAAATTTATATTTAGCATCTAAGGACATAGAAATATAGTAGTTAGAACTGTAATGAAGTATAAACATTCAGTACAAATATTATTTATTTTACCTTGGACCCCGCTATAGATAGAAAGCTAAGTCACTGTTATGGTGGGGTTACCAGCGAATAGAACAAGAGTAAAACATAATAAATGAGATTCCCAAAACTTGGTATGGTATGTGTCATGCTAGACATGGGTTGTCTATATTTGTATGTATTCATGCAAAAAATGAGAACAATATGTTATTTCGAATTAATTCAACATTTTATCACTTTATAAATTAAATGAGTATTTCAGACATTTTCTTCGCTTAGACAACACATTTTCTGAACTAAAAGGGTATTTCAAATACTTCATCAGTTACAGCCACATAGTTAGTCAAATTGTCGTACAACATTTATTAGCATAACAATTTTTACAACACATCCAATCCAAACAAACATGACCTGAGTATCAATAAAAATTACAAGGTTAGTTTATCTCATTTTGAAACATGGGAGTTCTCCTAAAATGCAAAGATCTATAAGCCAAACAAAAATGCATTCGTTTGTATAAATATTTATCACATCCACAAATCCTAGACATAAAGAGATGAGGCCGCTTTCTCCAGTAAGTGGGTCGCACATAAACGGTAAACCTTATTCACCACCCTTGGCAAAGTCTTCGGGAGCTTATTACCATGCAACAACATTTTTTCCAGTAATTTTCTATGGTTTATTGTTATCTTCTTTTCGGGCTTCCTTTGATCCTAGGTCCAGTTTTGTGCGGTGTTCTTTGTTTTCTTTTGGTTTGGTTTTCCTTCTTTATTTTCCCTTTTATTTTATTTTATTTTTTATTTTGTTTTTTCTAAATACATGCATTTTTAGTGATAAATTTTTTGCATTTTCATAGACTATGATTTTTCTGTTTTTTCATTTTCCTATATAAAATACATGCATTTTTTAGTAATCAAAGACTTTTTTTTTACTTTTTTATAGACTATGAACTTTTTTTTGTATGAACATGCTTTATTATATATAGTAGCAATTTTTCGAACTAATGAACATTTTATTTGGATACGTATGGACATTATATAGACACATTTATTCATATACGATATCAGAATTTATTTTGACATATGTGAACATTTTTACAATATTCTTGATTTATTAGTATAATTACACTGAATAGATATATTCTTTAATATTACAAAATAAAATAAAAATAAAATTCACAATGATCTCTGAATAATCGATTTGGATCCCGGGTGCCCCTTATCTAAAAAAAACTGATTTTGAGAACTTAAAAAATGCCGAATAAACATGTGAGTAGATATAGTTGCCTTGTATGTACGTACTAATTCAATAGACATGCCTTATAAGATGTGATCTATTTTTTGCGTACAACAAAATATAGCATATTATTTAATGAAGATTAGAAAATATGCATAATATATACATATAGGTATGGGAGAAAATTCATATAATTTCAAATTAAATAAAATGTTAGTTAGCGCTCGGGGCCATATTGCCGCTCTATGCCGACCTCCGCTCAAAACACTGGGCCATGCAAGAAGAACATCCTATCGCAGGAACATTTCATCCCTTCCTTCCTCCTCTACCCACTACTTCCCCGCGCAAATCCTATATGACGCCCGTTAGCGGCGCGAATCGGCCGCGCCGCTAACGGGGAGCTTCTGCCGAGCCGGCCCATTGTGCGGCTATCCCTTTTTTTTCTTTCGTTTTCGTTTTTTTCTTTTTCGTTTCTTTTCTGTTTCTGTTTTTCTTTTTCTGTTTTGTTTTCGTTTTCTTTTTTTCCTTTATTATTTTTTCGTTCTTTATTAAAAAAAATTGAAAATTTTGTTTAATTTTTTAAAATGGTTCCATTTTGAAAAATGGTTTCAAATTTAAGAATGGTTCCAAATTAAAAAATGGTTCCAAACGTGAAAATGGTTCATTTTTTAAAATGGTTCCATTTTGAAAATGGTTCCAAATTTAAGAATGGTTCCAAATTTAAAATGGTTCCAAATTTTAAAATTATTCATTTTTGAAAATGGTTCCAAATTTTGAAAATGTTCATTTTTTTAAATTGTTCCAACTTTAAAAATAGTTCCAATTTTGAAAATGGTTTTGAATTTAAAAATGGTTTCAATTTTAAAAATGTTTCAGATTTTGAAAATTATCATTTTTTGAAATGGTTCTGAATTTAAAAATTGTTTAACTTTTTGAAAATGTTCAATTTTTGAAAATGGTTCTAATTTGTAAATGGTTCCAAATTTGAAAATTGCTCATTTTTGAAAATGGTTCCATTTTGAAAATGGTTTCAATTTTAGAAATGGTTCCATTTTTGAAATGGTTTCAATTTTACATTATTTTCAGATTTTCTTTCGGATTTGGAAAGCGCACATACAATCGTAGCAGCTAAACGTTTTTCCGCGCGCGTAAATCATTGTGCCGCGGCCCACGTGAGGAAGCTGTAGGCGGCGCTGCGTTAAAGCGTCGCTAACTAGCGACATAAAGGACCTCCCCCTTCCCCGTACCCGTTCTTGGGCGATCGCGCTAGCTAGTGGTTAGCCTGTTGGTGCACTCCGGAGTCCTGACACCTCCTGCCCGGCCGACTGCTGATCTGCAGAATAACCTGTCCGGCTGTGTGCCTGTGTTCGCTCAATGCGTGACACCTCCGACACTGCAAATACATCAACACGTCGTCTGGAATCGAAGGCGGCAAGCCTGAATGGTGGAAGCGGCAGACCACGGCGGCCGGAACAGTAGTGGAACACGATCATGCTTCTATTCATGGTAACGGATAATTACAGTAGGTAGATCACCCTGCTTTTTCCATTTTGTTGACCTATTTAATTTATGCACTTAGCTATGTAAGCACGCCAGAAGATCGATCGAGCCACATGAGAGATGTTCCGGTGTCAAAACCCCGTGATGGGCACCTTCTTGTAGCAGTTGATGCCGTGATGATCCCATATCTTCCGGTGAACAAAGGCGAAGCCCTGCTCCGGCTCCTCGGCGACGGTGGCAGCGGCGGCAGGGCCGCCTGCGGCCTCCTTGACGGCGAGCTCCAGAGAGCCGATGCCGTAGGGCCACTTGCCACCCTTTGATCCCACAAGCTTGCTCCCTACTCCGTACTCCGGCCATCTCCCCTCGTCTATGACGCGGCCAGCGTGCGCCGCCGAGATGGCCAGTATGAACGCCAGGACGAAGGCCGCCGCAATGGGGAAGCGGCCCATGTTGCTGTTCTCAGTCGGTTCTGTGCTGAGTTCGACGTCCGGGTTCTTGGATGTATCATGTATGGGAGTTTCTCTTCTTCGATCGGGAGTTTATATATATAGGTGCAGAGCTGCAGATCGAGGTGTTGCTGTGTATGGCGGTATGGTAAATCCAGCTCGCGTAACAGCTCGACGCTTTTAAGTGGAAACTGCTCAACAGTAAGAGCTCCATTTAATTAAGCTGGAGTTTGCATCTTGATTTAGTGGTTCATCTTCTGTTTGCGAAATGTAATAATGCTACTACAGAGAATATTTTGCATCATTGCAGGTGCAAGTTGATCAGATGTGAGGAAAAAACTCAGTGACTGGATCACTGATTCCAGTGAGTCAACGACCATTGTGATTTTGGTAACAAACATGGGGGCATCACCGGTGGCTGTCACAACTCACAACATGCTTCCTGCATGATGAACAAAACCTGTTTCGGAAAAAACACAAGGCCGCAGAAGATTTTGACTGCCCGACATCCATCGATCGATCATACTACTACAGCAAATATCAGAGCTGAATTACGGTCCGAGTTTTTGCAGTGGGTGGAGACTGGAGACCACAGTCTATGTGCTTCCATTTCTTCCAAAGTTTGGAGGATTCCAAGCATGAACTCAAATTTCATGGTAAAAGAATTCATTGTGACTTGCAGCTAAATTTCTAGCCCTATCTCCCCTGGCTCTTTATCTAATTAAGTTTCATTTTCCATGCGATCCCAGTAAGGATAGAATTTCATTATCATGAGCTAACGAAATATTTGTCTAATTAAGTAGCACATAATTAATCTCAAACTTCATGTGCTTTTCTTGTGCATCTTCGAAGCAACCCTAAGATTTTTGTGTGTTTTAATTCATGTAGTGGTGGGCACAACATAACATTCAAACCTGCATTTTTTTTTCCTGTACCTACGTACGAAAGAGGCACTAATTAAGTGGGAATGATCTCAACCAAACACAACCCTATAAGGTTGTATACAGGAATCCCTTGGTTCTCACCTATTCCCTTTTTTCTCTTATAAAGATATTTAGCGATAGAGGAGGATGTGTGTGTACTTTGTATCCTCCAATTTAAGCAAGTGTAACATGACTTCTTTTTTTTTTTAATACAACCTGTGGGCTTTATTGATCTGTTGCAGCAGCCTCGCTAGCAACAATATGAGATACAAAATCTGGTACATGATCATGCCACAGCATAACACCACCCGAGGCTAATCTAGCACCTTCAGTAGCTAAGACATGAGCCACTGTGTTACACACACGCTTACAGTACAACACCTTGTAATCTATGAAATTGGTACATAACAGAAATTTTGCCTCCCTGAAAAGAACTCCATGGCGAGCTGAGTCAAATTCAGTGGACTGGAGAGCCAATTTTAGCAAGGATGCATCAGTTTCAATAATTATTCGGCCCATACCTACATCAGCTGCAAACTCGATGGCCTTTAGGCAGGCGATCGCTTCAGCATGAAGAGCATCAGCAACATGACTCAGTTGTCCCATCCCTGCACCGAAGAGCTCTCCGTTGCAATCTCTAATACAGAAACCCCACCCGCCAGAGCCGGAATCACTGCAAAACGATCCGTCAATATTGATTTTTAGGTAATCTACAGGGGGTTGGGTCCATCGAGAAGTAGCAGGAGCAGGAACACCAGGATTTTTGCATAGGTAGGAGCTGAATTCAGAGGTGTATTGAATTGCATTTGAAACTACAGCAGCGGGGTTAGGAGGCCTGTCCCCAGCATTAACTGAATTTCTAGCACTCCAGATCTTCCAGAGAAGTGTGATGGATAGCAGGCGGGAGTTCTCGTCCAACTTCAGTAGAGAATCAATGGTTTGCAAGGCATTTGTACATTGTAGCAGCTCTCCTCGGACAGTCTCCAGATTTGCTTCGCGCCACACTAATTTGGCAAATTTGCACTTGAGAAAAATGTGGCCGCAATCTTCATCAAATCTGTGACACATAGGGCAGAGGGTATCCAAGTCCAAACCTCTACGTTTCAGATTCATCTTGACAGGCAGACTGTTATGTCCCAATCGCCAAAGGAACATATTGATTTTCCTAGGAGTATTCAGGCTCCAGATCATCTGCCATTTGGTTGATGTTCCTGTTGACGGATTCACTACAGTGGATGAGGAAGGTTCACCTGCAGCAACATCCAGCAACTTGAGCCTGAGCTTGTACGCAGACCTGACGGAGAAGACCCCCTTCGGGTCAGGGTGCCAAGCTGGAAAATCATCAAATCCATCTTGGATTGGGATGGTGAGGATCTGTTCAGCATCATCATTGTTGAAAGTTTGCCTGACAAGATCTTGGTCCCATTGTCCGGTGACCGGGCAGATGAGATCACAGACTCGCTCTAGTAACTGATGACGGTCACGATGCGTACTTGGTCTTCTAGTAATACCTCTAGGAATCCAGGGGTCTTCCCATATGTTGATGCCAAGACCATCACCCACCGCCAGATTAAGCCTTGCTTGATCAGGTCCCGACCTTTTAGAATGCTACGCCATGTGTATGAGATTCCTTCTGCTGGAGAGATATTCAAAAAATCACCTGTGGGAAAATACCTAGCTTTTAGCAATTTTGTACACATAGAGTCCGGGTTAATAAGAATTCTCCAAGCCTGCTTTGCTAGCATAGCAATATTAAAGGAGTAAAGGTCTCTGAAACCTAAGCCCCCATCTTTTTTTGGTCTTGATAAATTTTCCCAAGAGAGCCAATGAAGCTTTGTTTCTTTATCCATTTGACTCCACCAGAACCTGCATATCATGGCAGAAATCTCATCACACAAATCTTTAGTCAAGTCGAAGCATGACATGGCAAAGGTAGGGATCGCTTGCGCCACTGCCTTGATAAGAATTTCCTTCCCGGCTTTAGATAGGATCTTTTCTTTCCATCCTTGGATCCTTGCCCAAATCTTACCTTTCAAGTACTGAAACATTTTTTTCCTCGCTCTCCCGATATAGATAGGAAGACCAAGATATTTCTCATTAGCTCCTTCACTTGTCATATTGAGGCAGTCAAGTATCTCAGATTTTCGAAGAGCATTGCAGTTCGGGCTGAAAAGGGCAGTGCTTTTATCTCTATTAATCACCTGACCTGAACAAGCTTCATATTGGTCTAAAATTCGCTGCAACTCTGTGGCATTGTCACAATCAGCCTTAAGCAAAAGTAAAGAATCATCAGCAAAGAGGAGATGTGATACAGTTGGAGCAGTGGGACAAATTTTAATGCCATCGATGAGGCCTTGTTGGACAGCTGTGTGGAGAAGTGAAGAAAAACCCTCGGCAACAATCAAGAAAAGGTAGGGGGATAAAGGATCTCCCTGTCTAAGCCCACGCTGCGGGTGAATGACATCAGTAAGCTCCCCATTGACTTTGATTCTATAGGTCACAGACCGGACACATTTCATAAGGAGAGAAACCCAGCTAGAGCGGAAACCAAGTTTAGAAAGCATGGCTTCAAGGAAATTCCACTCCACCCTGTCGTATGCTTTACTCATGTCTAGCTTGACTGCCATGTAAGCATCTCCACTTCGTTTGTTTTTTATAAAATGAGTCATTTCATAAGCAACCAAAACGTTGTCGGTGATGAGTCGACCAGGAACAAAAGCACTTTGGTTTTGGGAAATTATGTCACCAAGAAACACTTTAAGTCTATTTGCGAGGACTTTAGAAACAATTTTGTAGATTACATTGCAAAGACTAATTGGTCTCAAGTCCTTGATGTATTCTGGGTTCTTAACTTTGGGGATTAGAACCACGGTTGTATTGTTCCAATCAGCCGGCACAGTACCACCGATCACCGACTACCTCCCAGAAATGTTTATAGAAAATAGCAGGCATACCGTCTGGTCCCGGAGCTTTTAAGTCTCCAATGTTTTGCAAGGCCTCAAAGACTTCATCTTCAGTAAAAGGCGAACAGAGGGAGTCGTTGATATAATCTGAGACACGTGGCTGCACATGATTTAACAGTTCAGACAAATTATTTGCTGGCTGGGCAGTGAAGAGTGACCTGTAATAATCAGAAATGTATTTCTTTAATCCCTCCTGGTCCTCTATGATTTCACCGTTTTCTCTTTTTAGTTTTGTGATTCTGTTCCTTTTCTTCCTCTCAGAGCAACAACTATGGAAAAAGCGAGTATTCCGGTCTCCATGTTTCAGCCAGTCAACATGAGCACGTTGTCTCCAATAGATGTCTCGCTGGTCCTCAAGACGTTCCAGTTTAAATCTCAATATATGTTCATGGTGTACTGACTCCTTAGAAATTGTACCTTTTAGGCAGCGATTTAAGTCCTTTGTTTTCTTGATGCGCTTCTCAAGATCTCCCAGGACGTTACGACTCCAACTCTGAAGCTTCGTAGCAACTTTCTTAATTCTGTCAGCCGCTGGACAAGACCCATCAAAAATATCATTCCAGGCATCCTGTACAACCTGTGCGCAACTATCCTCCTGGAGCCATGCCGCCTCAAACCGAAAGACCTGCTCAAAGTTGGGGATAGGTGTCGGCGTACAGCTGGTGTCGAGGATTAGAGGACGATGGTCTGAATGTCGGGGTTCGCCGTTAATGATCTTCACAGCAGGGTAGATATACCGCCATTCCATATTAGCGATTGCTCGGTCCAGGCGCTCTTTAATATACCGGTCATGACGATGACTATGATTTCTCCATGTAAAGATATCGCCCATGAATCCAAGATCAGTCAGCTCACAGAACTCAATAGCTTCTCGAAACTGGTCCATTTGGACTTGAGGTTTTGGAGCACCGCCAACCTTCTCATGTTGGAATAAAATTTCATTGAAATCACCCATACAAAGCCAGGGGCCTGACCCTTCTTGTTTAAGATTCTGAAGAGTTCTCCAGGTCAATTGCTTGTCTTCAGGGTCACCATATACGCCAGTGAATCTCCATACAACATCACCATCCGAAATATTAGCATCAATATAGAGGCGTTTAGCATCACGGACCGAGACGTCCACATCGCGCTTCCACATGAGAGCTAGACCTCCACTTCTACCATCGCAGTTGTAGACAGCCATATTCGGCATATCCAGTAACCATCGGAATTTTTGCATACGTTTTTCATCAAGCTTTGTTTCAGAGAGGAATAAAACATCTGGATCCTCACGCTTTTTCACATCTAAAAGCCCTCGAACTGCTGGCCGATTTCCAAATCCTCGACCATTCCACGCCACAATCTTCATTGAATCAGGCAGAGCCGTAATCACAGCTCAATCTTCAGCAACTCCTCTTTCTTCCTCAACACGCCTCTGATTCGCTGCCACTTGAGGGACTAGGGGCTTCTTTCCTGCAATATTATTCCTGCTATCAGAGAGCAATAAGAGAAAATCGGAGCACCGCTATCCGACTGTAAGCACTCGCGGCGGCGGGAATCCGGCCACTGCGGCGCCAACCAGGGAGGAAACGCCTAGGTGGGGGGAAAGGAGCAGTGTGGAAAGTTCTAGACAGAGGTCAAAGCTAGGATTAGGGAAAGGCTTGCTGCTGGAACGGAGAGGGGCGAATCTTGTTGGATGGGCGGATCTTGCTGGATAAGAGCTGACCCTGATGAGGATTGGGAATTCAGAGAAGCTAGAGAAGAAATCAGGAGGAAGGGAAGATCGGCATCACGCCAGTCGCCACTCAGGGCAAGTCAAACACTGAACCTAGTAGTGTAACATGACTCAATCTAAGGAGTTGCTTTGTTAGAAGGATTAGAGATCTGTTCCAAGATAGTTATGAATCGACCACATTACATATATATAAAATACGACTTATTTGAGTGGAAAATTAACCTGTGGAGGTATGATTTATACATAAAGAGATAACTATGTAACTTTCATTGCAAAATAAATGTAAATTTAATAAATGCATGTTTATAATGATAAGCACGATAATTTATACATATAGTTTAGTATCTTAATATCTTGTAGTATTAAAATTCAGTTAAGTCATTGATTGATAAATTTAATTATACACAAGTATAAAATGTTAGTACAAAGGAGTGATAACATTTTATTTGAACATGCTTTAGGCCTGCAAATTTATTGAAACAGCTCTTAAAACTTGTCTAGTGAATATATGGTAAAACATTTGTGCTTGTCCCCCATCACAACAACAAAGTATATATGGTCAAGGGCCTCAAACTCCTGTCGGATATATATCTCATCTCATCCACCCAGCCACCGTCTCCCCACGCCCCTGCCGCCCGCGCTAGAAGTGCTACGCTTGGAGCACTTGGATGAACCGCCGAGAGGAGCTGTTCGTGGGAGCGACTGGATCGGAGAGGATTGTACGTCTACCCTGTCCCGACTCGCTTCACCGACTTCGGCACGGCACAACGCGTCTAGTGGTAATCCCGTGATCTATAACTGCAGCAGTTCCTTGGTTGATGCGGTAGAAAAAATTTATTTGCGCTAGTGTAGCCTACCCGTTCCCCAACAATCTTTACTTTTAGCCATCAAATTGTCCATAGCATCCTTTTTTTACCGTTCTATTAATAAGATCATATCATCACGCTATGTAATTACACATTTAAATCATGTGCAAGTGGAACAACAGAATTAGTTTCGTCAATAAAGTGAACTTTTTTTCAATTATCGATAAACTGTTATTTGAGATTATGTGTTTTTCTATATGTAACCGCTCAAAAAAGTTTCTAAAAATTATACGTGCGTGGCACCTTCATCCGAGTTATCCACGTCATACTTTTTTTTAACCCGTTGGTTTCCACTTATCCATATCAATCAGGTACATGTCTGGACCATAACGATCGATTTGTAAATTGTAAAACACACATATTAAATTTATCAGCTCAGCTGCTATGATCAACTATTTTACATGTTCCTATAGATAACTTCAAGTTTCAAATGTTTAATTAGATTTTTTAAATTGATTACCTACCGTAACGCGCGGGGTATCGTTCTAGTTCGTACATACGAAAGATGCACTAATTAAGTGGGAATGATCTCAACCAAACACAACCTATAAGGTTGTATACAGGAATCCGTGGTTTTCACCTATTCATTATTTTTCCCTTGTTACTCTATTTAGCGGTAAAGGAGGACGTGTGTGTAGTTTTTATTCTTCATTTTAAGCAAGTGTGCACTAGTAGGAAAAGCCTTATCAGTGGCGCACCAAAAATGGATTCTGTGGCGCACCCCCAGAATTGCTGGGTGCGCCACAGAATTCTCGCCACTAAAATATTTTTTCTGTGGCGCACCATGGGCGTGCGCCACAGAAATCCACTTTCTGTGGCGCACCTGGCCACATTTCTGTGGCGCACCTGCCTGGTGCGCCACAGAATTCTGAAAAAATTCAAAAATTTCAAAAACTACAAAAAAAATAAAAAGTTTTGAAAAAAATCAGAAAAATCAAAATATGAAATAATATGAAAAATCCTAATTATTGGAATTATTTTCAGATTTTTTGAATTTTTTGAAATGATACCTTCCCGCTAGGTCACCCATCCTGAAATTGCTCCAACCCTAGCACGCTTAACTTCTAAGTTCCACCCACTTCACCTACCCTTGTGCTACTCAAGTTCTTATTGATATATATATCATATGTATCCTCTTAAGTCTTGTATGTGTATATGTTATGTATATGTTATAAACGTGTGTTTTTAAATTTCAGATTTTTCAAAAACTTCTAAACTTTCAAAAGGAGATTCAAAAGATCCAAAAAAAATTCAAAAAACTTAAAAAAATTCAAAAAATCCAAAAAAAATCAAAAAATCTAAAAGATCCAAAAAAAATCCAAAAAAATAAAAAAGTCAAGAAAAGTCAACAATCTTCTTTGTTATACATTTCTGTGTCTTTTTGGAATTTTGGAATTTTTGAATTTTTTTGATTTTGCTGCCAAAAATCGTCTCTTTGGAATAACTTTTTTTTCTTTTGGAATTTGAGGAATCTGTGAATTACTGACCGGGTAAACCCTAGTGGATTCGAACTCGGATTTTCTCACGATTTTTTTGACATATTTTTTGCGTTATTTCGACGTCGTATGCAAAAGTTATGGCCGTTACAAGATTTCTTTTTCATTTGTTGCAGAAAAGGTCAAAATTCATATTTCAAAATTTGTATACCTACTAGACACTCATACCTAACTACATGTCAAAGGACTTGGTGCGCCACAGAATGTCAACTTTCTGTGGCGCACGTGCCAGGTGCGCCACAGAATTATTTTTTTCAAATTTTAACCCGCCCCCCGGATAACTTTCTGTGGCGCACCTGGCCACGTGCGCCACAGAAATGTGACTTTCTGTGGCGCACCAGGCTTGGGTGCGCGGCGCACATGGCCTGGTGCGCCACAGAAATATGACTTAGCAACCTACCTATAAGGGTTTTCCTAATAGTGGTGGCATGACTCATTCTAAGGAATTGCTCAATCTTTCATGCAAACGACTAACACTTTCTGTTGTATCGGAGACATGCTTCCAGGCATGAAGTTGAGAGTAAAACTAGAACTCACGGTTTTGTACACAACGATTCGAGTGAGAAATGATTTAGACACAAGGACGATTCACTATACAACAGTCCGGCTAGCTATGTCAATCACGGTAGGGAGTGTGGATGGGAATAATCTTTGGCTCATGCGGTAGGGCGCTCATGTGCAATCTGGACCGTCGGATTCAGCTGTCCGACGGCCAGGATTTAGCGTTGAAAATAACGCTAAATCATGACCGTCGGACAGCTGAATCCGACGGCCCAGATTGCGCATGGGCGCCCTACCGCATGAGCAAAATCCACGTTCGTGTGGATGCAACACCTACGAAGACTAGACACGCCAGGGGAAAGTTTTAACTGAAGATATGCTCACCTACACCATCGACAAACTAACCAGGGTTTCCACAAAACTCATGATGCATCACTGAGGCAGAAGAAGCAGAGTAAGAACCCCGTGGACTACAAAAACCAGTTACAAGGATAACACTTCCAAGCTGCCTAGAGCTGAACGCACCATTGCAGGCACGCACGTAGAAGCCCATCACGTTCGAGCGAACTAGCTCTCCTGCAACCTGGACGGCGTAGTAGCAGCGGTGCTGGTGTTGCCATCGTAGCAACTGCTGTGGCCTGATTCTGTAAAAGGCTTCCCGTGAACTCTTGCTTTCTCCAGAGGACTCCCTTGGCACGGTCGCAGAGTCCGACGATCCTGCGAGCAGATGGGCAAAGAAAGCGTGAGCTTAAGGGGGACAACTCAAATTTCAGACTGAAGTACTACTTCTGATAGTTCTGAAACTTCAGAGATGCAAACTGACAGTGTGGTAGCACAAACATATACTCATGTGTTAACCGTCAAGTGTTTTTATGGTGAAGTTGCCAAAAGAGCATACGGGCCAAATCACGAAACACTAGTGCAGGGTCCAGCATAATCAGAACAAAAATAATTGTGATCTCGAGGTCATCGATAGTCCTTTTTCGAGATAGCAGAGAAATTAACATCCCAAGGGTAGCTCAGAGCACGGTCAGGTCACATGGTGATAACTTAACTAATCTCGAGGAAGCTACAATAAAAGCTTGATGTAAGGTCAGACACAGAGCTAGTAATCAGAGCCAACATTGTGCTATTTTAATCCTCATGCACCTGCTCTGTCAATTTCTTCAGATGCAGAGAGTGCCCCAAGAGCGGCAAGCGGTACTACATGATTAATCGGTGCACATATTTTATGACAGTAACCCGGCAATTGCGTGGATTCCTCCATTTGTAACTGGGAATTGACTTGGTTAGCCGTACAATATGCTGTTATGAGCAAATGAGCAATGTGATTGACTTGATAATAAAGAGGTAAAGAAGAAACAGAAGGGCTCACATCTCGGTACGGGAAGTCGTCGACCTCGAGCATATGGATGGCATGCCCCATCTTGGGCCGTTTCTGCGAGTCGGGATCGACGCACCTCAGCGCGACCAGGAGAGCCTTCTTCAGCGCCTTGGAGCTAGGCTTCTCCGGCAGCTTCGGATCCAGGACAGCCTCGTAGTCCCTGTTGCTCACCATCTTCTTCAGCCACTCCACAAGATTAACCTGCAGATAAACGCACCAGCAGCAAGGCTAAGCTAACTCTGTATGGCACTCGACCAATCAGAGTACCAGATGCAGAGGATCTTACCTCTCCGGGAGGTCTGGCGTAGTCGACCGGGCATCGGCCGGAGATGATCTCCATTACGAGGACTCCGAAGCTGTACACGTCGCTCCTCTCCGTCAGCATGCCGGTGCTCGCGTATTCCGGCGCCACATAGCTGCCAAAAAAGGCAGAGAGGGTTTAGCATTCAGCATCGCCCAGATCAATGTTGTGGTGCTGAGGGAAATTAAACACGATCTTTTTACCCAAATGTGCCCATGACCCTGGTGGTGACGTAGTTGCTGTCGGAGCCGAGGAGCTTGGCGAGGCCGAAGTCGGAGACCTTGGGGTTCCACCGCTTGTCGAGCAGGATGTTGCTGGACTTGATGTCCCTGTGCACCACCTTCGGCTCCAGCCCCTCGTGCAGGTACGTGATCCTGGATTAACCAAATCAGATCACCACTAAATTCAGAATCCTAATAACCAACTAATAGTGCAAGATTCAGAGAATGAAATTGTAGATGAGTGAAACAGAGTAGGAATAAGTCACTGATGATGGTTCACCCACCCTTTGGCTGTCCCGAGCACGACGTTCATCCTGGTGTCCCAGGACAGCGGGCTGACAGGCCAACGTCGCCGTGAAGCCATTGCTCCAGGTTGCCATTGTCGACGTACTCGTACACCAGGATCCTGAGACCACAAGCAAGCGTCGTCAAGTGCGTGGTAGGTGAGCAGACTACGTACGGACAGGGAAATTACGGCACGAACGACGACGATGTTGAGGTCCATCAATCAATCAGTCGACGATCATGCATGTGGTGGGGAATCAGTCGATGGATCAGTACCGGTGCGCTCCCTCGGCGCAGAAGCCCAGCAGCCGGACGAGGTTCTTGTGGCGGACGCGCCCGATCGCCTCCACCTCCACCGTGAACTCCCGCTCCGCCTGCCCCCTGCAACATGCATGCGCCAAAAATGGAAATTTGTCACGGAGCAAGGCGACAACGGCAACGATCGAGATGCGCATGTGCGGCGGAGAGACGCGCTCTGACCTGTTGTTGAGGAGATTCTTGACGGCGACCTGGTGGCCGTCGGCGAAGACGCCGCAGTAGACGATGCCGTAGCCGCCCTCGCCGACGACGCGTCGGGGGCGAACCCCGCGGTGGCCTCCTCCAGCTCCCGGAGCGTGTACCAGTGGCCCCACCCGAGGTGCGACACCTCCGGCCCCGCCGCCGACGCCGCGCATCCGACTGCACGGCCACCTCCCCGCCGCCCTCGGCGCACGCGACCATGCGGCGGCCCTTGCCGGCCTCGATGTGCACGCGCTGCGAGCCGTGCGTCGTCGCCACGCTGCCGCACAGCGAGTCGCCGTCCCCGCCGCCCTCCTTCTCCTTGAGGTACGCGGCGCCCATCTCGAGGTAGTGCCGGAGGGAGCCGACGTGGACGGCCACCTCCTGGATCTCCTTCGACACCGGCGGGATGGTCGACGGCGACATCGGCGCCGGCGCCGCGGGGACGGCTTTGACGTCGGCTTCGGGTTCGGACGGCGCCGCCGCGCCGCGGCGGCGAAGTAGACCGCGATGAGCGCGAGGAGGAGCAGGAAGGCGGCGCCGACTGCCAGGCCGACCACCACCCAGAGCCGCAGCCCCAGCACCGGCGTCTTCCGCGACAGCTCGTTCGTCAGCATCGGCGGCGGCGGCGACATCGCGCTCGCGCGCGCCCTCCGTTCGCGCCCGGCCAGCTTCACACTACCTAGCTACCAGTCTAGCTACCACTGCATGGCAATCGTAGCAAACGAGCAATGCCGCTGCTGCAAGCTGCAATGCTCTGCATATAGCGGGAAGACAGAGTGAGTGTGCAGAGTGACTGTGAGAGCACGAGCGGAGACGAGAGTGTAGGTAGAGCTTCTTGGGTTGTTTTTCTGTGGGCCCGGGAGCGCTGGGCACGGAAGGTTGTCCGTTTCTGTGCCCGGGAGCCCACTGGCAGGTTAAACTGACACGGAGTTTTGTAACGAAGCTCCTCGCAAGTCAGAGCCGAAGGGGATCTGAGAGTAAATTAACTGGCCATAACACAGTTGATGCGTACAGTACTCTGCATTGCCTCATTGCCTGTACTACATCGTCTCTTTGCCTTGTTTCTGTGTGATCTGTTACACGAACACATGCGTTTCACCATCGTTGTCTCTAGATTTATCCGGACCGTCTATTTAGAGCATCTCCAGCGGTACCCAAACGGCCAGCGGGATGCCGGACACGAAAATCGATCACAGCGGCACCCAATTTGTCCGGTCTGTCAGTTTTGAGCGGGCCTCCAAACCTGGTGTCAGCCTGGGGCGGCCGACAGCTAGCGCACGGACAAGCCATCCGACATGATGGGCTGCTTGCCATAGACACGGGCTATATCAGCCATGGTTAATGGCGTCGTGCAATATGCCGTTCTAGTGTTATGGCGGCCACTACGCCGGGCGGTTCCCAAACCGACGCGACGACATGTACATTTTGCTTTTCACACGCGTCACATTTACGTCGTCACTAGCGCCAGTCCACGTGTACTATTAACGCTGGCATACCGCCCTCGGCCAACCCCCGGTGTATAGAAAGGACCTCGCCGTGGTGCGGCCTTCAACTTGATCACATGCTCTTCTCCATTCTCCTCCCTCGCCGGCCACACTTCAATCTCCCCACCGTGCCGGGTCTCGAGACGCCACCTCCATCTCCCATGTTGCCTCCTCCTCCACCATCGTCTACCTCGACGACGATGACGGCGGCGGCGACGAGAGCGTTGACTGCGACGCCCTCGTGGATGAGAGCGATGAGGAGTAGGGTTTAGGGCCGTCCGTTATAAATCTCGTTCAAACTATTTTGTAAAATATAAAAATGTTGAATGACATTTGGAACCGTTCACGCTACATTTTGTTTGGTACTCCAAATCGGCCACAATTTAGAAGGTGTTGGTCAAAATTTTGAGGTACCCGTGGAGATGCTTACACACTGAATGGATGGTAGCATCACGTGAGAGGACCCCGCCCTTGTTGCCAAACTAGAAAGCAGTTGTTGCAGGCTGCAGGGAACCTCTGCCCCTGCTTGGCCTGTACTTCCCTACTGGAGTAGGCTTCAGGATGGGAAAACCTGTCCCTGGTGTTTGCCACTACCAGAAAGTTTCACTGCGATGGCCCCCAAATCAGTCATCTCGCAGACAGTTTTTGCAGCAATGCTCTAGATTAGTCCCTGTCTGTCAGTCTCCTCTTTCTTTCTCCGATATCTGATCTCTAGCTGCATCTTCTCTCCGAGAGGCCCCTATAATTTTACAGCCCTCCATCGCCGCGACGAATGAAACGGGGTTTTCCGTGTGAGTGAGTAAACAAAACCAAAGTCAAACATACGAGGACCAGTTACACTCGTTGCAGAAAGTTGACCACCACTTTTTTTTCCCTCTGCAAGAGAACAAACCGGTGATAAACAACCAGCAAGCATCGGCTCTCCCCTATTATACAATTTGCTAATGTTTAATGTACTACTAATACAGAACGTGCGTGCGAGTGTGACTGTGCAATGCACCGGTAGCCAACAGCATGCAATGGAAAACAGGTTGGTGCCATTTGTCCGATAGCCTTTTCCCATATATATACACGGACAATCCCTTCCCACGATGCAAATCATTGAGATAGGCTAAAAGAAGAGCAAAAACGTACGAACGCACTCCATTTTCTACTCCTCTCATCTCCCTTTCTCCCTTGCCAAAAAACCCGGACCATTCATCCATCCATCTGCCAGCGAGCAAAGCGCGAGGCTGCGGCTACCGACAGTCGAGGGTAGTTGTGCATTTCGTTTGATGTCAAATGAGTAAGAGCAACTCCAGTCCGATAGATTACTCCATTTGGTTTTTAGGACATCAAACTGTTTCAGTGTTTGTTCTCGCACGGTAGATATGTAGTAAGATCATCTCCACTGGCACCCTTCAAATATGTGTCCGGCACCCCCAATTGAGACCTAATTGGGGTGCCGAACAAGTGTCCGGTCAAGTGAAGGTCCCACAGCGGCGCCCCTCAAAGTCCCGAGATTTCGACCAAACTACAAACAGCTTGTGGGCGTTAAATGAAAATAAAATTTTACATCAAATTCATACAAATTTTTCCTCACATTTTGCCTCAAATTCATACAAATTAAAATTTAAATGGAAATCTAATTAACATGGGTGCCGACGTTGTGTATATGACGGGTGGGTCAGACCTGCATGTCCGCCCCATGTCCGGCACCCCCGAGAGGGATTTCAAACTTAGGGGCCCTTTTGGGGATGCCAGACACGATTTCGCTCGGCCCTGACCTTAATTTGAGGGTGTCGCTGGGGCGTTTTTTGTTATCCGGACCCCCATTAGGCCTTTGAGAGGCATTTGGAGGGTGCCGATGGAGATGCTCTAAAATAGGGCATTTAGTGAACTAGATAATATTTAAACTATATAAAATTTAAACTAGAACATGTATATTCGAAACTAAAATTCAACACTACGCACACTCTACTAGCCACACTACACTACTACTCATCGCTAGTCCACTCAACCAAGGACGAATCGTTAGACTCCACCTTGATTACCGTTGAGGGGCCAGTCTCATCGCTCTTCTTATTCTTCTTCTTCTTCTTCTTCTTCTTCGTCTTCGCATGTGTATCCCTCGCCCAATATAACTTCAACTCCTCGTGTGCGTACTCCGGATGCTCCCGTCAAAGCCATAGCCATGGTTGCCCCATCGGACTCATGGGTTGCCAGTTGCCGCATGGTGAGGCAATTTTTCCTTTCCTCGTGGGACGCATGCCGCACTTTCGGAGCGAGCCACTCTGCCACTTGTCGGTTCTTCACCTCGGGAAAGTTTAGCTCGGACTTCGGACGACTGTACCTCCACGCGACGACATCGTACACGTGCGGCTTCCTTTGACAAGTCGAAAGTGCCGAGCCACACCTGATGGCCATCCCAGTTGATCTCGGCGTCATAGCACCCAGAAGACCACAGCCACACCCCGCGGAAGCCGGTGCAGATCTGTACGCGGTGGTGACGCGGCAACATCCCATTGCGTAGCTCGACCTCGGTGCGGTGAACGGGTGGTGGATTCGGCCGGAATCGGGTGGAATCGGTGGCGGCGAGGTGGATCCAGCGACGGTGAAGGCCCTATTTTAAGTAGTTGCTCTAACCTGCGCCCTAACAGGTCAGAAATCCATATCGGCTCATATGTCTGGATGCACACACCGCTAAAAAAAATCAAAATGTCAAAAAAATCCAAAAAAATTAGGGATATACCAGATGACATTTTATGTTAGCGTAAAAAGTTTCGCGGAGAAAAGATATTTTTTGTGGGCTGTGCACAAAAGACAAATACGGGTGTTTCAAAATGACTTTCTACGAGATTTGTTTTTGTCTTTTTTGTACCGGCCATAAAAAATGTCTTTTCTTCACGATTTTTTTTTGCTAACATAAAATGTCATAATGTATATCAATAAAAAAATTGAAATTTTCTGACATTTTAAAAAGTTTTTAAAAATGTTTTACGTAACGGGTGCATCCGCACCCGTGACCTGAAACGTGGTGTCCCAAAGCAAGTGCCCTTCTTTCCAGCGTGCCATTTATGCGTGACTCCTGAATTAATCCCTCACGAATCAATCGACAAGAAATGGAGGTCGCGTGTACGGTAAGATTGATCGGAGAGCCGCAGGCGAAGATGGGTCAGCAACGATCATTAGTCCAAAGTGGGCAATCACTAGCTAGCACTGATTAGTCTGATGCAATCATATATAATATGTGGGCTGCATATGCTTCGGTCGATCGACTCGATCATCAAAATGCAAATTTGTTCCCTGCCGTCGTGGACAAACATGTTGTTTATCTACGTAGGCAAGCATGCAGTTAAAGCCACGACGCCTGCATGCGTTTATCTCCAACGTAACGTAAGGCCCGATTGATTGATTACAGTTTTCTGTCCTTTTCGATCGGCTGCATGCAAAAGCAAAGCAGGCGAATCGCGACGCGGGTGCGGTCGCTGTTAAGATACAGAGATGCGATAGATCTGTAAAACGAACAGTAGTACCAGAGATGTGAAGTAATTATGAGCGTAGGACTCGATCGTCTCTCTAGTGTGTAGTGTAGAGTACTTCAGTTCAGTGCAACATGGAGTGGAGTCGAGGAGCACTGCACAGTTGGCACTTGGAAGCAGCTGGGCCAAAAGAGGCGAGCTGGCATGATAGCTAGCTAAGCTACTGGAATGAGAACTCGGATGCTTCACAGCTTCTAGTACTACTGCGGTGCCACTTACCACTGACACTTTAAAAAAAAAACAAGCCAAAAGATTTGCTATTTTCATAGATTAAGAAGAAGGTTTTTCTAGAAGTTTTACAAACCGGGGTCATGAAAGATCATGCCCTAAGATACAAAAGCCTACACTCGCGGCGTTACATTACTCAAATGCTTTGCCCCAGCAAGGTACCCACAAAGTGCCGTCTCATCTTTGATCTTGGCAGTAGGCATGGTTGCGGTAGAGTCATCTCTCTAAATACTAAGCTCCCTAGGATTTGTGCCTTCTCCTTCTCCCACATGTCAACATCATGGTAGATCCCACTTAGCTCACTTTATTTACTAATTTATAGTTCATAGTTTTAAATTGAGTTTGAAAAAAATTCTATTGGATATATATCCTTTCTTCCCACGTGTCCACATCATGATAGACCTCACTTAGCTCACTTTATTTATTAATTTATAGTTAATAGTTTTAAATTGAGTTTGAAAATATCCTTCTAATAACTAAGCTCTCTAAAAAATAGAGCTTATTGGTTGCTCCACGTGGCAACTTTCTATTGGTTACATCAGATCCAGCTAGAAATAATATTATTTGTCCGTTTAACTGAATACAAAATTTACTTTTCTATCTACTGTACACAACAGTGTCGCCCCTCTCTTATACTTCAATAGCTGCTCTATTTTACAACATAGATCATTTGGAGCAAAAAATATTGCTCTAATAGGTACTGCCCTGCATTTGATGTAAATTTAGCAACAAAAAAATTGTCAAACAGAAAACACCAAGTGCGGCAAATATAAAAAAACTTGGGTTGCTGCTATATAACAGAAAGGCCAAAACACGCGCGCTAACTGCCAATCGGAATTTTCATGACGCTCTCATGACTCTTCTCCGGTGACCATTGTCGCCTCTTCTCCCATCGATGGCCTCGGATCGGGTAGTTCCGTCACAACTCTAACCGATTCGGTAACAAATTCAATACCACTGGTCCACTGCTCAAGGGCACCACATACCGGGAGGGATGCCGGCCGTCGCTTTCCTACCGCGCGCGGCCACCATCGACTCCCGTCCGTATTAAGTCATTTGGGGCAAAACAAATGTTGCTCGAATAACTAACCGGTCTTGATGAAAATTCTGTCAATTTTTTTGTCAAAAAGAAAAAGGCAAGTGCTGCAAAAATAAAACACTTGGGTTGTTGCTATAAAACAGAAAGGCCAACACCTGCACGACAACTAAAAATCGGAATTTTCATGCCGGCCTCACGCCTCTCCTACGGTGACCACTACCGCCTCTTCTCTCATCGATTCAGTTTCGAATCCGGCAGCTCCGCCAAAACTCTAACCGATTCGGCCGCGAATCTACCATCACATCTCAAGGACACCATGGATCATGAGAGATTTGGCCTTGAATAATGTCGTCTCTCTCCTCCCGTGCGCGGTCACCAATGACTCCCTTTTGTAACTCCGGCTGACGAGCCACCCGAAAGGCCCTCTCGCTTCTTGCCTCCTCCTTCCCTGGAAGCACGAGCACGGGCGACATACGGCAGCTCTGCCTCTGGCTGCACCTCGACTAGCACCAGTTGTCGGGCTCGCCTCGTTAAGAGATTAACAAATTCAAATTTGTTATTTTTGTATTATACAGTTTATACCGCAGTTTGCTAGAGCAATACATGCAATATTTTTCTGAATATGGTATGAATTTGTACCTGATGATGTATCAGACACTACTCTTTACTCAGATCATCATGTCATGTATTGATAACCGCAATAATCACATCGGGCGCAGCAAAGCGCGCCAACCTCTTCTAGTGGTTTCTAAAGACGCGAGCATTTCACTCCATCCAAAACTCCCACGCCACAAGCATGGCAAGTGAGGTCATTGCCTTCCTATGGGCACTCCTTTTATGGATAACGCCAGCCCACCAATCTTTAACGGTGCGGAAGGCTTGCCAATCTCCCCACACAAAGTCATGTATCCCAAGCCAATTCTTCATTGAAATCCAAACGCGGGTGGTGAAGCGGTGGTGAAGCGACATTGGAAAATAAGGTGTGCATGCAGCCGGCTGCAGTCCTACATATATACTCCCTCCGTTTATAAATATAAGATGTTTTAGCTTTTGTCCACATTCACATGTGTCAACACGTATGAATACATGTTTTAATATACATGTATACTTATTTGGGTGTGCACCTAGCCAACATGTGAGCTAGCTAAAACATCTTATATTAAAAAATAGAGGGAGTACAAGTTGCCCTAAGACAATCTCTGAAAAATCAGCATGTGATTAGTAATATTCGTTTTGATTGCAGCTCCCATGGCATTGAACTTGTTCCTGTCAACTTCAGCAAAATTTCTACTAGAAATTTCTAAAGCAGACCATTTGGGTCCTCCAGCGGAGGAGCTAGGCAATCCGCTCATGCATGCATAGACACGCTGTAGAAACAGGTACGGCGATCCGCGGGATTGCTTGGCATCAAAGGCAGATCGACCGTTCCTGTTCTCCATTAAACCGATGATCAAAGGTGCGAGCCTGATGCTGCCGCCTCGAGTACTTAGCGCACTGCAGCCCAGTGCAGCTGCCCATGGATCTCAATTATATGGTCCCGTTCGCGACACCACCACTTGTCTCGTCCTCCGGGCTCCGGCCAGCGTCCTCTACATTTACGGTGAAACGAATGGCGTATCGGGAGAAGCTTCTTTGCTGCGCCTTGTTGACTTGTACGCTGTCCATTAATCGGCTTGCTCCCCCGGCGCCCCACCCCACGGCCACCGGGTAGGTGGCGCCGTCCATATATGGCGGTGGATTCACTGCCTAGTCGTCGATCGATCTACCTTGCAGCATAACTACTAGACTCCATTTTGCATTGCATCATCGATCTCGATCGGCTGATCGATGGAGCGATCTCATGCATGCATGCATGCCACCAAACCGGCGGTACAGCAGCTACAGCCTGTTTTGTTTGTTCTCTCTCCCTGATGAAGATGAAGTAGCAGCACGTACAGCAGAGCACGGAGATGTGCGCGGATACGCGTCGCCCTCACGCCGCCCTGTTGTTCTCCTCTGCCCTTCTCGAGGCTCTGGATTGAGAGTGATCTATCTATCCATGTGTACTGACTGCACTGTACTACGTGCCGATGCATTATTGGTTAGCCAGATCCACCCGTCGCGGCGAGGAGGGGTCGTGTTGATCAGCTCACTGTCCCGGTGAGAGTGGTAAGACGATGAACAGTGTGGTAGCAGCTCTGGATCAGCTGGAGATTCCCTGAACTATCTATGGTTGCTTCCGGCGGCGCTGTCCAAGGTTGGAAGCACGCTTGTGCATGGGCAAGAAGAAGGAGCCGATCGAGCGGGGCGAACAGTAGCCGGAGCAGAGACAGGAGTAGCATACTAGTTAAAACGGGCGACGAAATGTAGGTGATCTCTTTGTCTGGGTGGTAGCAACGGCATTGATTGATCGATAGGGGACGTAGTGGTAGTGGCATTGACCGGGGGCGTGGAGGAGCTCGCCGTCGTTGTCGTCGCCGCGGCCATCATCAATTCATCTCATCATCATTCCTTCTCTCGTGGGCTGAGGGCCGGGCACGGGCGCTCATATGCGTAATGGGTGGGAAGCGGGATCGCGGAGGAGAGGAACTGGCCGCGACTAGCCCGTGCGTCTGCGCCGCGCGCTGGCTCCCACTTTTCTGATCGAGGTCGAAATAGTGGAGAGGTGGCCGGGAGAAGGCAAGTTGTACAATGATTTAGGGCAATGGTGGTGTGTGGCGGGAGCTGTGGAGCGCCATGCCGCGCGATGGCAACGGCGGAGCCACCGACGGGGAAGCCGGTTCTGTTACTCCGTATTATTTTTCTGTTGGGAGGATTGGGGACTTTTGGGTGGCACTACTTATTGGGCCGGAACCGGAATGGGATGAACCGCATATTGGAGAGAATTGTTGGCTCGTTAGGGGACTGGATTGGCCTGGCCCATCGGAAATTCTGGATCGCTGATTTATGCCTTAGCCTGGCCTGGCCTGGCCTTCGAAACCACACTGAGGACGTAGACCTGGTCGACGGCCCGTGGGCTGACCCATAAGTCTGACGGTACCGTCGTCGTGCCCGCGCGTTCCGCTCTCGACTCCCACACAACCGCACGCCGAGGAGGTACGGGCAGAGCTGGTGCTGGACTGATGGGGACGCTATGCCACGACGAATTCCGCGGAAACCCAGCGCCACCTACCCGCCCGCTGTGACGTGCGGCGCGTGAGGGTAGGGTTTTTACTCCGTCGCCGTCCCCCGTGACAGTCCTCGTCTTCAGATCCGGCTTGATGCAGAATCTGTTCACATGGATGGGGTTTCCGGATCACCACCAAAAGGTTGAGGGATTGGAACGAGGCCGAGAAGCCCAACCAAAATTTGGGAATTGTTTCCCTGTTGTTCCTTGCTGAATTTGGGTTGTGAAATGGGTAAAATTGAAAGGAAGAAATCATATCATCGCCTGAATGTGAAGCTAAAGGGGGAGTGCTCTGGGGAATGTTATGCCATGGATGCGACAATTGGTTGTATAGAGGAGGATATGCAGCCAACAGAAAACGTGGGAGGTGAGGTGAAGTATATAGCCATGGCTCAGGGTGCAAGTGGGACGACATGCGGGCTCCCACGAAACGCCCGCACATACCCGCATAATATATGTGGGATTATGTGGGTGGCCCACGTAATTTTCGTGGGCGCCCGCGGGGCCCGCATTGCCCACATAAGTTACACAGGAAAGCAAATTCTGCTTCAACAGAGGAGCCAACAACCTGCTATAAGTTTCCAGCTAGCCGATCCATCTCATGGATCAACCATCTCATGCCTAGCAAACAAAATTAATACTGCAGACCAATACTACTTCATAAATAGCTTCAGGCATAATGCAGTACTGCCTCACTGTATACTGCAGAACAATACATAGAATAGAGTCTCAAATCGCTTCATAACTAGAACAATACATAGAACAAAGTATCAAATCGCTTGCATACTACAGTGTAGTGCTTCACTCGATCAAAAAATCATTGCTTAGAATATAGTGCACTTCAGCTTCGGAGAATCCTTGATTTTTTCTTCGGCTCCATTGAGAACAATCTAGTGACAAAAAATACACGAGTACTAGTTCAGACCATACTGTTCTATTCTCTATCAATTCCATACTTCTGAACATAAAGTTCTGGCACCATGTTTTTCAGAACTACAACATTTGGCAAGAAGATAAACTTTTCACAACTAGCAGCAGCAGGCTATAACATTCAGCAAATACACTTGGTAGCCAACAGATACAAAAATTCAGAAAGAACACTTAAACCTTGAGTGTTGAAAGTTTAAGTGTACTCAGCAATATTACTAGCAGCTAGAAAGCAAGCATGTTTATTGGTAAGAATGCATCACAACATCGGATATAATTACATAGACAGAAATGAGCATTCAAATATAAAGGCAAGAGGCATGAAATTCATAGCTACAGGCTACAACATTTAGCAAATGCACTAGGCAGGAAGTTACCTGTAGAGATGCAAGGAAGCTCCAGGAGTTGTTGTCCTACTCATCATCTGAATCATCTGAAAGAGTAAGAGAAAATTTTCTTAGTCACAAGATAAATTAGAAGACAAAGGAGAACTTGAATACAGAAAACATTACATACCAGCTAACTTAAGCCAGTCCTGGAGACATATCAAGACTTCCACGGTGGAGGGCGTGAGGCTGCTCCTGTAGTCGCTGACGACCCGTCCTCCGGTGCTAAAAGCTGACTCGGAAGGTACGGTTGATGCTGGGATGGCCAAAATGTCACGGGCCATTTTAGAGAGTATAGGATATTTTGAAACGTTTGCTTTCCACCATTCTAGAATATCCACCTCTTCCTTTCGAGGGAGCAACTCCTCCTTCAAGTACCGATCTAGTTCATTGCTTGACTGTCTTCTTTTCGACACCATGTATCGATCAAACTCTGCAAGTGGGTCAGCTTCATCCTCAACTCCATTATCGGTAGCAGTTTCTATCTGTGGCTCAGCTGAAAGCTCTTCACTGTATTCATTGAAGAGCTTTTGCATTCTTTTCTTTACTTTGCCCATCCAACTTCCCGCCTCCACTTCATTTCCGAAGTCAATCACTAGGAATTCCAAGAGGTCATACTTGAATCTCGGATCAAATATGACAGGAATGCAAGCAGAGATGTATGACTCTTTCCAATACTGATTAAACTTCACTTGCATTTGCTTCAACATACGTGAAATGGTGATGTCCTGGGCTGACACCTCTTTACTCAAGATTTTCTTGTCATAACTTGCTTCTTCTTTATTCAGCATCTTCTTGATAATCCAAAGTTGATGGAAGTAAAGATGTGATGTTGGATAATGTGAACCAGAGAGTTGTTGTTGCAGTGTAGAAAACCTTCAACAACTTGCACAGAGTCTCAGCCATTTTCCATTCAGCTGGTGGAGGAGCATAGGTGAAGTATTTCAGTCAAAGAACTACTTGCATAGGCATTTTAAATCTGTACTGAAGTAGCTAATTCACATTTAGAAGCACTACTGGTAATTCAGAACACACTCTGCGGTTGTAAGTATTTTATTTTATTTTGAAATGAGGCGGTCATATGTATCGAGAGGATGAATGCAGCTTGAGAAAAATGTACAGATATAGGACCATACTTTTCAGGTTTGGTCTTCCACATTGTTCAGGCTCGATCTTTCTCGTCTGTATGTTATGGACTAATGGTTCAGTTCGACTAATGGTTCAGTTCAAATAGGTTGGATTAGAGAGAAGGTGCCAGATGAGTCATGCAGCATGGCAGCTTGAGGAACAGATCGAACCTTACAAATAAGATACTAGCATTATCATGATTAGACTCAAACATCCATACTGTTGTGCACGGACACAGAACTAGCTCAAGTCCCAGCATTAATTCAACCAGAATTGAGAATCTAATTACAGTAATTTTGTTCCTGATATATCAATCCCTGAACATTACTCATGGTCCTGAGAATGCTAAGTAGCTGTAGTGTCCCAGTTTAGTTACCCCGGTTAGATCAAAAGGCATCATCAACAAACCAAACCACCCGGATATGCACTAATTGATCTAAGAACCGACAAAGTGCTTGGACCATTCATACTAGAATCCAGGTAGAAGTAACAACGGATCATAGTTGAATCACAGTCCCAAACTCTGAACACGCAAGAACATGCAGGTAGTATACGTGCGTCGGACACATCGTCTCGGGCGCCAGGGAGAAGAAACGAATTCTTACCTTATGCTGCCGTTTCTTGGAGTTTGGGGCTGCACCGGATCTCTCCTTCTCGATTTTGATAGCAACTAGCTGCTCCACCAGGGCATCGTCGATTTCCGACCGATTTTGATCACCGTACGGCAGCCGCTGCTTCCATACCTCGGCAGACCCCTCCATGGATTCCTCGTCGGCGTCTTCATTCTCACCGCCGCCATGGATTCGATCCAGGGACGGATCTGAGAGAGAGGGGGGACGAGCGGGTGGGGGGAGACCTCCGTCCCCCGGAGCATGAGGAGGCGGCGACGGCCTGGCCATGGGAAGGTGCCCGGCGGCGGTCGGTCTGGCCATGGCACGAGCGGCGCAGTGGGGAACGACAAGGGGATCGATGTGGGGAAGGTGGGCTCGAGGTGGGCCACGTGGGGAGTCCCACGAACCCCACATCTTTTTCTTCTTAACCGTGGGCGTCCACGTACGATATAATGTGGGCTTTGGCCGTGGGCTCCGTGGGCGGCCCACTCCCACCTGCACCCTGAGCCATGGCTGTTGCAAATAATGCTTCTGTTGATGGCAGCAATGAGTTCAGGCTGAAGGACGGGGTTTCACAGTATTCAACTGCCATTTTGTTTGGAAAGGTGAGATCGTTCAGCTGTGCTGCAATGGCATCATGGAGTTCTGGTGCATTTTTTTAACTGGCTAATGAATATGTCTGAAGCCATGATATGTAACTTATTATGTGATGTTCTGTTTTCCAGGTTGTACGGAGATCAGGATACGCTGGCTGCTCCGCAACAGAATGTTGATGCAGTTAGTTAAGTAAGTAATTTTCACTCAGCAGTAACTAGTAGTACTTCTTGGTGTTTGGACCCGGTTTCTCTTATAAACTAGGTAAACTCTATTCTATCTAACCGTGCGGTGGATATCGACCACCTTAAGCTCAAAAACTAGTAGTACTTCAGACTTTCAGGAATGTCCATTTGCAACTTTTTGGTGCACTACAGTTTCATTTCCTTTAGTAAGGAATATGAATTTTGCAAACTTTTAAGGCTCCGTTTGACATTGTGGTTTCTTATGATAAATTGCAAATAAATATTGTATTGCGTTTCAAAACACATGAGATGAGATTTGTGACGGCAATGCTAGTGTTATCTGAAAATTGGATCACCAAACAAAATATTTCTTCCAATCTTATTTCCGAAGCAGCTTTAGAGAGCACAACATAAGACAGGAGAGAAACCTACCAGACAATAATTTACCTGGCATTGTACATTTGTACTACGTATTCTATTCTATTATATGCGAGTATAGCTCGAAGAGCTTGATATCCTTTGAACCTGAAAAGAGAGCTTGGACAACTGCATGATTGACATCGACTATTGCCTGTCAAAGCAGGTTCCCCTATGCCTCAGTTTTCACACATGAATTGAAAACACATGTCTGTACTCCTATATTTCATATAACTACAAAACAGTCCTTCAAAACTGTACCAGTCCAGTCAGTCACCAAGTGGAAATTGATACAGAAATTCTTCAAAGAAAGACATAGGTTCAGTGGGATTTCTTGGACATATTTCGTGGGAACTTGACAGGTCACAGCAGAGATGTTTGCAACACTTTATTTTCTTTACTTTGTTTTGAAAAGTAACAGAACTTATTGTTTAGTTCAGGTCGACTCTGTAAGTTCATGTACTGATTGCCTTTACAATCCTAGATGCCTTGATATGGTTGCATCAATCCTTCAGTGCTGATATGTTATCCATTTCATATGGAAAATTGAAATAGTTGTTATATTTTTTTTATGTAACACTTGAAATATTTGCTGAAACCTACATAATTCAGGCCAAAGCTTTGAACAAATTATTGTCGTACTGAACTGCTGATCTGTTGATTCACTGCATGTCATAGATTCTGTAACCTGTGCACACGCCAACCCTGTATCACTCGTCTGTCAGATGATTGACAAGAGCATATAGGTCATGTGCCTGTGGAGTGCAAGGTTTTGGTTCCCGATTGAAACAAATCCCGAGGGGTGTCGGTATTACCGGTTACCGCGGTAACCGAAAAATTCAGACCAGTTACCGGATGAATTTGAAAGCTAAAATTTTTAATTTCAAAAAAAATTGGTTCCCAATTTGACCATTTGCCGTGGGATTTTGTTCAAATTTAAAATTTTCAAAATTTTTGGAATTTTTTATCCGGGATGACCATTTCCCGGGGGTGGTCGGGATATCCGGTTACCGGGCGGTAACCGGATTTACGGACCGGTAACCAAGACCTTGGTGGAGTGTCCACTGTGATTTTCATTTCTGCGACATTGATGCTTTTCCTTACTTTCCAGGCATCGTTGATCTCAAAAGATGGAAAAGAGTCTGAAGGAAAGCCACAAATCAAAAGGGCTGGTTCCAGGTATTCTTCAGGTGTGCAGGCACTTCGCCTTTGGGTAAGATCTTACTCTCTATGTTTTAAAGTTGTTTGATGGGACTAACTCCTCTTCACAACACTACATAACATTGGGTATAGCAACCTGCCTTTCTTTTTTTGGGTCCCTTGCATGATCCGTTTCATTATCCTGCACAAATCTGGATTCCGGACCACGGAAATAAGGCATTGATGCTACCAACCCATAGAATCGCAAGAAGTTAGCGTTCTTCTTTATCGCCATTTATTTCTTTTACGCTTTTGCTCTATTTCTGAACAGAGCGAGTTTTCTGTTTCTGGAAGCCGTGATGAGAGCAATTTTCCAGAATGTAATACAATGGTCCCATCTCGCCACCATTCGGATAGAAAAAATGTGTTGGTCCATGGGCATAATGTGGCTTTGTTTTCTCTGATTTGCGGACCACTGTCGCTAAGAGTGCACAAAAACTAGCATATGGACAGAGGAAAGAAAACCTAGAATGGCATGCGTAGTTGAAACACCACAAAAACACCACATGAGTTGTTTTTTTTTACGACCCAGGGCAGGGAGTTCCCGCATTGCATTATATAAAAAGAATTGATCCAGTTAATTAGGAAAACCGGATCCAAAAACCATACAAAACGTGGTTAGAAAACCGCACACTCTACCTCATGGAACATCGTCCGTGCCTGAAACAAGGAACCTAAACCCAAGCTAACAGGCCACACCTCATATCCAACTAAAAGGACCTCTCCAAACACACACAAACTCTCACCGCTAGAGATGCACCGGTGTGCACCCTCCACACAGAAGAGATCAAGTATTACTCACAACTAACTCTCGAAAAGCCTCCATCACCTGCGGTGTGCGCTGCTTCTTGTACATCTGCAAATAAAATGTGACTTTCTCTTTGCTCTTGAGTTTCGGGATTTCCCAAAAGTCTCCGCCCGCCTAAACTCGGAGCGCTTGGCTACTGGAATGCCACAATCTTTGTTCTTCTTGTCCAACAGGATGCTTCGTCTCTCGGCTAAAGAGGGAGCATCCACCCGAAGCTGATTGTCCTTGGGCATGTCGGCAATCTCTCGGCAGAGCTCCTCCATCAAGAAAGGCAAGGTCTTCTCCTGTGGCTCAATCGCGTCAAACTGAGCCATCACCTTCGCGATCTTCTCCTCCGGGCTAGGGGCATCATAACCCCTCAACTCCTCCGATGCCAAAGGCATCTCCACTCGAAGATCCTGCATCGGGGGCCCCTACACCACCGGGTAGACATGCTCCGAGGCACCAATAGGGCAAGCGCCGACGCTGAAGAGCTCACCCTTGGGAGAGTAGCAACCAAAGCGCACGACCCCGCCGTCAGCGCAATCAGCATTAGCCCTGGTACACAGAGGTGGTGTTGGCTCCACCTGCACCACAGCCGGCGGCAAGGAGAGCCTCTCCAGAGCCCCCTCTGCCCGCTCCAACAGACTCTCTAGAGCCCCCTCGGCCCGCTCCAAACAACTCCCAAGTAGCTCCAGCAAACCCTGCATAGCCTCCGTCATCGCGACCTGAGGCGTGATCATCTCCTGGAGCTGAGACGCGACAACGCCTTGCGCCTCAACCCGCATCAACTCCGCCTGCTCCTCGACAAGGGATCTCATCAACGCTTCAGGAGGAGCAGACGATGAGCTTGCCGCTGGCTGCGCACGAACTGGGGGCCCTCGGTCCCCAAGCTTGCGAGAGGGCGCGGCAACAGCTGCCCATGAGCGGTCGAGAGGACGGCATGGACCGGAAGCCAGCGACTTGGAGCAGCGGGGCGCCTGGCTGGCCTTCTGTCGTTGCGGGCAGCCACGCTCCCGGTGGCCGGAGCAGTGGCAGGTAAGGCAACGAATGTCGGTGTGGCACACGGTGGCCGGGCGCAAGGCAGCGGAAGCATCGGCCCTGCACCCGACGTCTGAAGGCCATGACCCGGTCTTCACCCCCTCGAGGAGGAGAAGGCGGCGAGAGGCTCCGCTACGAGCTCTTCTTCTTGCAAACCAGCTGCCAACCAGGGGCATCACCTTCCACCTCCGACGCATCCAGCCGCGGTTTCTCCATCATATGAGTTGTTTCTTCCCTAGGATTCTAAACCATCTAGATTTTCTACTCTTTTTTCTTACGTAGTCTTTCCTTTATTTTTCTCCTACAAGCCAAATCGGTGCAGGATGATGACACAATGTTGGTCTCTGGTGAACGCAGTTTCTTCTTTGGTATGCTGATAGTCTCACCTGCTACTCCCTCCGTATTTTAATATAAGATGTTTTAAATGTTACACATATTGTCTAGATACATAGTAAAGTGAGTGAACATACACATTAAAACATGTCTACATACATTTATATACACATGAATGTGAACAAATACTAAAAAATCTTATACTATTAAAAAACGAAGGGAGTATCTCTTTACTCGTAATAGTAAGTTGCTTACTCTAAATCAGAGTGTTAAAATATATTTTCTGAACTGAAGCACGAGAAGTCAGTCAGTGTGGTCGTCCAAGCGTATGATTATTATTCCGTTCCCTGAAACGATATTATATTCCATGCTATATTACCACTTGTACTATGTGAATGGATTGGCAAACACAGACACGTGCGCACCGGTGCACGTAACAATAATCCAAGTCTTGAGCAAATGCAAATCATATCCTTGGAGTGGACTGAGATCCAGTGCCCCGCTCAAGGCGAGGCACGGCATGCCCTGAGGCCTCACATCCACCAACCAGCTCCCATCCAACGGTCACAGCAGGTCCAAATTTAGATTTCAAAACTAAAACTTCTCAGAAAAAATCGAAAAAATTCCCACGAGTTCTATATGTCACGTTGTGTATTGTGGTAAATTGTAGATTTTTTAGGATTACCGGTTTATGATTTAATAGCTTTTTAAGTTGAAAACACAGAAAATTTAGTTAATGGTAAACCATTTATCCAAAGAAATCCTAAAAATTTGCGAACACACAACGAAACATATAGAACTCGTGGGAATTTTTTCGATTTTTTCTGAGAAATTTTAATTTTAAGATCTAAATTTAGACCTGCTGTGACCGTTGGATGGGAGCTGGTTGGTGGATATGAGGCCTCAGGGCACGCCGTGCCTCGCCTTGAGCGGCCTTGGAGTAGGCTCAAGGAGGAAAGTACCCTGGCTGGTAGGCTCATCTGGTGTCTATCCTTGTGGCCTCACTTCGCTGCTCCCAGCAGGGGACGCTTCGCTGGCTGGGCCAGGTCCACGGCGCAACCAGAAACGTAGCTGGATGGTTGACCGTCCGTGGACCCCGGGCTGACCTGGCAATGTCCGTTGTAGACCCGGTGCAGGGATTTAGCTAGTCGCTGCTGCCTTCTGTTGGCTCACACAGTGGCATGGCTCTCTTTGCACACAGGCCCTCACATGATCATCATTTTATGGTTGGCGCTGAATAAGGGCGGACTTAGAACTGGGTTGGAGTGGGGGCACAATATTTCAATGTGGTAGGATTTCAAAAATCGAGCGAGGTCCGAGGCCCACGCGACAGCCATAAAAAGTCCATTATGTAAAAATGTTTCACAAAAATATGAGGGTGACACAAGCTGTTAAAAAAAGTGGTGTGTCACTACTATGAGTGACGGAGGAAATCATTATCATGAATAGTTCTGGCATGCGTGGTAAAGTTTCAAAAATCGAACTCATGTTTTACTGCGCGGATTAATGGGAATACACGAATGTCATCCCTTCATGAAAGTGAAGTCGCCTTGAGAGTTATTCGTATGCTTTAGTTTCGTTTAGATGCTTGTGCTAGATGTAAAAGTTTTGTGCTTTGGTGGGGTTTTCCTTTATACCGGACTTGATGTTTTTTTTTTCATTAGACATCGGTGCCTTGTGCTTAACATAAATGAAAAGTTGATTGTGCGCATCGCACTGTACGTACACCCGAGGAGAATCATCCATGACGTCTAGGAAAATGGATGAGTTCGATTGGGTCTAGGAAAACCACAAGATATTCTAAGATCCTAGATTGGTAAAACCATTTATGTGAAACAAATATAGTTAAATACACGACCATGTGACAAACATGGTAATTTGTTCTAAACAAGAATGAACAAATATGTAAGGAAATACGCAAGAATTCAGTCGTCGAGATATGCTAGCTGTCTCTTACACTCGTGAGTTGTTTCTATGGATCACAAGATATTCAAAGATCTGAGGTGGATGAAGCATTTATGAGAATTGTTCTAAACAAGAATGAACAAATATGTAAGAAAATACGCAAAAAAAAATTAGTCATCGGGATATGCTAGCTGTCTCTTACACTCGTGAGTTATTTCTACATGTCACAAGATATTCCAAGATCTGAGGTGGATAAAAGCATCTATGTGAAATAGGGCCAACTATGCCATAGAAATATGATCATAAAAACCAAATAAATAAATATTGAAATATACGACCCGCGTGACATGCATGGTAGGCTGTTATAGACAACAATGAACTAGTATAGGAAAATACACAAGGATTTCCGTGGTCACAAATTTATGAATTTTACGACCCTTGGTATTGCATGGCTATACCAGCTGTCCCTTATACTCGTGAGTTGTTTCTACAGATCACACGATATTCCAAGATATGAGATGGATAAAAACATTTATGGGAAACAAAGGCCAAATATGCCCAAACATTATAATGATAAAATCCAAATAAACAAATATAGAATAATACACAACTGCGTGACAAGCATGATAGGCTATTCTAAATAAGAATGAACGAGTATAGGAAAATACACAAGGATTCGGTGGTCTGAAATTTATGAGTTTTACAAATTTTTAGTACTGCATGGATATGCTAGCTGTCTTTGTACTCGTGAGTTGCTTCTAAAAAACCACAAGATATTCCAAGATCCGGGATGAATAAAAGTATTTATGCGAAATGGGGCCAAATTTGCTGACAGATTGTAACCATAAAAATCAAATAAACAAATATAGGCAACTAGACGACCACGTGGCAAGCATGGTAGGCTGTTCAGAACAGCAATGAACAAATATGGGAAGATACACAAGGGTTTGAGTCTTCTGAAATTTGTAAATTTTACAAGTTTTCACACTTGCAAGAAGTGTTTCTTGTACTCGTGAGTTTTTTCTCCAAAACCCAAGGAGCCATCTGCAAGAAGACCTCCTCTGCAGTTTTCCCTTTGCCAGCTTGTATCTCCCGATTTATTTATTGGCCTCAAATTCTAAGGAGGAAAAAGACACCTGTTTTACACCTCACCGCACCAGCACAAAGGCGACGCAAGCAAAGCAGCTTTCCTCGCTCACTATTGCCTCTCATCTCCCCCTCTCGCGCACCAACTCTTTCAAATCAACCTTTTTCGCGTGCCCGTGCCGATTCCTCCGTCGATTCTTGGATGAGGCGGCGGCACTGAGTCCGGGAGCCGAATCCGCCGCCGCCGCCCATGGGGCAACCGCAGCAGCGAGTCTACCAAGCTTGGAAAGGGAATAATGTAAAGATCCTCCCCGTTTCCCTCGCTCTCTCTTGTACTTCCAGTTCCTCAGCTGGGATTCTTGGTTTAACGATATTTTACTGTTTCTGCTCGGTTCTTGCCTGGGGAATTCCACTTCGTCGCTCTTAATTTTGGTAGTCTCGGCAGCGTCTGTATTATGTGCTTTACTCTTCTGGGCGCTTGTTCCAGGCATGAACAATAGATTAGTTTGGGTGATTTGGTTCGTTGTTTGTGTTGGAGATGTGAGATATGCAATGCGCGGTTTTGCTGCGGATGTTGACATGGTTTCTTGGCTATCTCTGCAGAGGTTCTTCCTTGGAGGGAGGCTGATATTCGGACCCGATGCCAAGTCCCTGTTCGTCTCTGTCGCGCTCATCGCGGTGCCGGTTTTTGTCTTCTGCGCATTCGTCGCGCCGCACCTCCTCCATCGATTCTCTGCGTACAACGCAGGATACGCGATTCCTGCCGTGGCCGTTGTGTTTATGATCTATGTGAGTACATCGTAGTGATTCTTGCAGGTAGTAACCACTGATCAGCGGGCATTTGGGGCACTCATCTGAGCATTACATGCCGGTTTCCTGTAGGTGCTTCTGTTGCTATTGATCACCTCGGCTCAGGATCCTGGTATCGTCCCTCGTGCATCGCATCCACCGGAGGAGGAGTTTGCTTACGGCAATCCATTATCCGGAGAAACGCCGGGCAGGCTGCAGTTCCCCCGTGTAAAGGAAGTGATGGTTAATGGGATGCTTGTGAAAATAAAGTATTGTGATACATGCATGATTTACCGGCCTCCTCGGTGTTCGCACTGTTCGATATGCAACAATTGTGTGGAGCGCTTTGATCATCACTGCCCCTGGGTTGGACAATGCATTGGTCAGGTAAGCTATCTTTTCTGCATTGCTGAAAGCTAGCACGAGTACACGACTATCATGGACTCTATACATTAAGAAGCTCAACAAGATCTTGAACTAATTACTTCCAGATGGATATTTGCCTTAAGCCGGAGGGAGGGAGAAATAACTTTGTATGGACTGTTAGATATGGTACTGGGATTGGGCCATTGACATGCCCATTTGATCTAGCATAATAATTATTGTAAGACATAACATAAGATGATCACAATATTATTGTTAACTTAGGCAACACAGCATCATATGATTAGCATGATTCTTGGTGTCTAGTTATTCAAGAACACTAGCTATCTTGTGGTTAATTGAGATAAAAAGATATATTCCAGGACAAGGAAATTTAAAAAGTACTGTTATACCTCTTCTAAAGAGTGTGCCCTCGTTAGAACTTTCATGCCATACAGTTGAGCAGAATTGCTTTGCTAATGTGATATTTCTGGACTGCCCTGATATTTATGTACCTATTCTTCAGTTAAGCAAACATGAAACCATTCTTCATTACAGTAATTGGTACTGCTCTGGGAACAAGTTTCTCTTTGAACTTCTATAATGCAGTTTAAACTTCACTCCGGTAGAATTTGGCCTTATTCCATCTGGACTAGTTTCATTTGACTGTTGGTATTTTTTCTCAAGGACTCACATGAGGGATGAGCATTTTACTTCACAAGATAGAAATCAATGCAGTAGGTAACAAACTACAATTTAATATTAACAAACTGATCTGTGCAGTAGGGACATTCCCTAGTTTTCCTTGAAAAAAGGGTTACAAAACTGCAATACAAACTAACTAAAGAATCAGCTGACAACAACGAAGGATTAGAATGATGATTTTTTTAGAAAAATAGGCTTTCTCCCTGTTCCATGTCAAATGAAACGAAACAACACAGCATCCTGGCACACGTTAGCATACATCAGGGTTCTAAGCACCCTCATTACAGAAAATAAGGAACGACAGGTTTTAACTTTTGTCCAGGCTACAGCCAGGCAGACTTATTTTCCACCGAGCCAGAAACAAATTTTTGAAGTCGGAAGCTGGACGCAGGCCTTCATATCATCATGCGCTTCTTGGTATCCAGCACTTCCGGAGTCCAGGTCCAGATGCGAGTACAGTGCGTAATTTCTTTAACGCCATCCGATCTGGGAAATCTCTGAAGCTTTTATTTCTATGAGTAGTAGGCAGTGGCGGAGCTTGGGCCAAAATTCTGGGGGGGCAATGGGCTGGGGGGGCTAAATATTGTGCTTTGGGCTGATTTTTCTTTGATATATGGGCCAAATACCTATACAAATTAGGCAACTTCTTCGTGGGCTGGGGGGGCGACGGCCCTTTTCGCCCCCACGAAGCTCCGCCACTGGTAGTAGGCATCTGTCGAGGAGAAAGGTTTTTTTCCTTTGGACACAGCAATCTCAGTTTTTTCAGCAGGTTCAGCATGCTCCTCCACGGCACCTACAAGCCAGACCATGTTTTTCGTCCAAAGCATAAGTCATTTCTTAGTTTCCACTTTCCAAGTTCACAACATAGCTGAAGTGATAATATTTTTTACAGAATTTTTCTCATTACTAACCCATAGCCTAGCCACTGATTCATAATCACAAAGGTCAGAGCATTCCAGCATATTATTTAACTCATTCCACCCAGCTTCACAATATCACATTGAAAGAATAGATGTTTGCATGTTTCGTCAGTCGAGCAAAACAAACAGAAAGGTCAGCGATGTGTTGTGTCCTATTCAAGTTATCTCTAGTGAGCACTTTATTATGCGATACAAGCCATAAGAAAACCTGCACCCTAGAGGTATCTTGAGATTCAAACGACGGTATAAACACAGGTGTAATCTCGGTAATTCAAACTGCATATAGTGATTGAGAGGTATAAATGCCAGAGCTATTCAATTCCTATACCAACTTGTCCTGGTAATTCAGAACTGCATATAATGATTACAATGACGATAGCCGTAAGGGATTTGAGTCCTCCATTTTCCACTGCCCGCACTTTCCAGAAACCACATATATTTTGCTATAGGAAAGTTTGTATAGGTTATGCACATGCAAGAAATCATTACTTCGGCTAGTTGAAAAATGTATGTGAAACTAAAGATACTCAGAACCTTGCTCGTGTTGTAAGTATTTTATGGAATGATTTCTTTCATCTGAAGGAAATTTTGATTCAGTTGATTATTAACACTTTCGCTCATGATCTAATTTTTTTCACCTCTACATTGTGCAGCGCAACTACCGATACTTTTTCCTATTTGTTGCTTCCTCGACTCTTCTTTGCATTTATGTCTTTGCCATGTCGGCATTGCACATCAAGTTTCTCATGGATGAGACTATCCTACAGTATGGAAGGCTTTGAAACACTCTCCAGCTTGCTTGGTGCTTATGATATATTGTTTCATTGCTCTCTGGTTTGTTGGCGGACTCACTGGATTTCATTCATATCTCATTAGCACTAACCAGGTTAGTTTGCTGACAAGAAATACTCTTTGGTAGTAATTCTTTTTCAGCATGAATGCAAGATTTGTTACTTGTTTACTACTCATTGACTATTGTTTTCAGCATAAGTAAATATAAATTTAGCTGAAATTGCTTTGCATGCTCATAGCTAATAGGCTTGTGATGTGTTATGCAACCTCTTCTATGAAAATGCAAAAGTCACTAGTCCATGAGTTTATCTGACAAATCCTATGTATTATTGGGTTTGACTGTTTATGGACTTATTATGAATTATGCTGAAAAGTTCAAAATAACTACCAATTCATCTGTCTATCTGTTTGTCAGTTCGTGTAATCACGGACTGATTAGGTCACAACTCACAATGCTTGTGAAGTATCAGGAAAGATTTGAATAATACTGTATTATGGTTGTACTAGCATGTGTATCTACTATCTAGTGAAAAAGATCAATTTATCATCAGTGCACACTTTAGTTTAGCAGCAGTCCTGGATAATGCAGTATGGTGGAAAGGAACAAAATTGCAGTTATGTGTCCTCAGTTAGAATTTAGAATGACTTAATGTTGTTTGCTCAAGGCCTCCTTTGCACCCAAAATTTGCTGAAGTCAGTGCATAACTCTGATACCCTGCTTTGCTTTTCCAGACGACATACGAGAATTTCCGCTACAGATCAGACAGCAGGCCTAATGTCTATGACCGAGGATGTCTGAATAACTTCCTAGAAGCCTTGTGCAGTAAGGGGAAACCTTCTAAACACAGATTCCGAGCCTATGTTCAAGAGGAAGTACGCGCTCCAGTAGTTAACTTCGGTAGGCAGATGGAAGAGGAACAAGCTGGTGGCCCTCGTGCAAAAGTAGAAGACGATCTTGAGATGGTAGCGATCTCCTGAAGATCTCTCAGCGGCGCAACTACGAGGATGTTGATGTTGAAATGGGAAGTCAGGACTACAGCGAGAGTGAAGGCGTGGCCAATGCCAAGCTCGGGGAGGGTTCAGGATCACAGATCCCTGCGATGGGAAGTGAGGTACGAGTACGGCACTCAGCTGGGACCGGAGAAGTGGGAACTGGGACATGTCATCGGATGTAATTGGAAGGAGTGCATCGGACGTACTTGGTAGAAGTGCTTCGCTCACTGAGGCTGCACCTCCATCTCAAAGAGAAACTCACTAGCCAATCTTTGAGAATTATGAACGTGTGTTTGGGGAATTGGATTCTGCGGTTGTTTACGGATGGTGACACACACCCGGGGAGACTGGAGAGCAAAGAAGAACAATGACCATAACGCATTTTGACTTTTGACTGCCGGTGTATTGGATCCTTTGTCATGTTATGAACACTCCTTGCAGTCAAAGGATCGGTGGTCGTCGTATATTGGTGTTTTTTTGCGCCGTTGCCATCTGAAGGTGTCTATATCATTCTTTATGTAAATTACTAATGCAGGATACTATCCACCTCTGAATTCCTCTCCAGCTCTTCTTGAGAATGTCTGTTGTGCTCATCATGCCAAATTAATCGGCATTGCTACTGGTTTTATGTTCAGTTAGGTCTGTGGGCCTGGAGCCCCTTTTCGAAAGAAGAAAAAAAATCACATACATGGCATCATAGTTTGGCAAGTGACATATAACTCTTTGTTCGTTCTGTTGTCGACCGTTCGAAGGTTGATAGTTGCTTTGTTTTGAGTTCTCACGGATGAGAGCATCTTTTTTGTTGGTTTCCGGGTTGCTGATTACTGCCGAAGACTTAACTGGAGGATTTGCCTGATAGTGACAAACCAGAAGACTTCGAGAATCCCCAGGTCCATCCATTCTTCAGACCAGAGACCAGCAAAGAAGTGCTTTTGGCTTTTGCAATCGCTCCATCGAACTACTACGAGTTTTTTGTGCAACTCAGTAGCATCTTGGCTTTTAATCATTTGTACACCTGCTGTATTTTTCTCTGAAAATGACTGCCACATTCAGTCCCCAAACTTGGAGATCTTCCTGAGCCACTTGTGTTGGACAGTCGTCGGACGGGCAAAGTCTATTGCTTTGATCGTGGACTGCCGCACATTTCTGAATATACTGAAATTGAATGGCAGAGAGACCACTTTTGATCTGTTTTGGTCGCTGGAAATATTTGAACCTATCCGTTCGTATGTGCTTGTTCTTTTGCATGGTTCTCTGCATTTAGGTATGGATCTTTGGTTCATTTCCCTTTTTTTTGTCTTGTCATGTTAATAGTATTCTTCGTGTATTAGAGCACATCCACGCCCACACATTAGGCGCTAAAGTGAACTTGATATGAGTTTTGTCTTCATTTATCTCTCTTGGCCTTTTAGCACATCTTAGCAACATCAATAGATGCCAAGGAGTTGATAACATTCAAAAGTGTATTATGTCCCTTAGAACCACTATTGTTGTTTAAGAGCACTTCAAAGTGCCTCAAACTGTATGAAAAATACCTCCAAATGCTATATCCATATATGCTAAGCAGACGCTAAAAGTGAGAGAACTCGACTACCACCGGTGCCCAGGGTTGTGGGGATCGAAGGAAGATGATTAGAAGAGAGAGAGAGTGGAGAGAAAGGTCATGTGTCTGAAGATGATTAGAAGATGTTACCTCACCATTATGATGAAAATCCCAGGCCCCCACCTAGTGTTAGAATCTTTCATGCGGCTCTTTCACTCATCTCAGCTGTAAGCATCTCTTTTTGCTTGAAAGGTACCCTCAGCCGTGTTTTTTTGCAGTGGATTTTCACCTTTCTTCACGCGCTTTCGTCAACCCCTTGTAGTGGTGATAATTCCATGAAAGCTGCATTCCTCAGTGAAGTATACCTCCAAAAGAACTTTCCGACCTCACTTGTTCCTCCATCCACTGCTCGCGCGACCAAGTCTCTGCCATTTTTTCACAAGTTGCTTCGTCGCCGTTGCACTGATCACATGGTCATTCAATTCAATGTGTCGATCACCTGACATTTGGCCATGTGACATTGTGCCCACATAACATTTGCACCACCCATGAAACTTCCGATATGTACCTTCCCTATGATGGCAGTATTACTAATTAATTTAGGTACTTTCTTAGTAGGGAATATGTATTTTCTAACTCAATGGAACAACTATTTTGTATTTCATCATCGATTCCCCCATACAGAACTAGCTGCAGAGAGAGGAGAAAAAAATAAAATTTCTTAACAACGAAGGTCAAGCTACAGATCTGTTTCTGACCGGAACACTCTTTTGTCCTGTTGAAGATGCACGTTTGTCTTCTTGTTTTGCAGATGCATCGGACAACGGGATGCGCTTATCCGTGTACATGAACTCCGTCGGATGTGGTTTGATCAACAGGTTGGCGTTGAACGCGCGCACTTGGCTATGTGCAAACGGCGGCGGCGGCGCCAGTCAATCTGACCTTCCCGCTGCCTCTTGGGACACACTCATCGTCAGCGGTTGGTTCTTGTTTTTGGACGGATAAATATTTTGGAGTATGAATAATGAGAACGTGTAATTGTTTTTCAAAGAGAAAACTAGTATGCAAGGTACTAATTGTTCTTTTTAGTCTTAAGTTCCAAACAGTCTACATCTTTGATCAATATTTCTATGTATATCCTAAATAAAAAGGAAATTGTAAAAAACATCACAAAAAAAATCCACCCGAAGTCTTCGACCAACAATATATAGAAACATAGATCGAACCACCGGAATTGCAAAAACAAAACACCACAATTTTGGCAAATATATCAATGCTTCATGAAAAAACCACCAAAAGTCTTAGTCTTAGGTGCTCCGAACCGGGATAAGACAACAAACTTTTTTTTTCAAAATGGGAAGTAGCACCCGGGGACTCTGCATCAACCGATTCACATAGACATTATATTTAGCAATGCATTATTAATTCAAGTCGTGACAACTTAAGACTAAACACTCGTAAGAGAGAAAACACGTTGTGACTATACCATAGAGATAGTACATCAGATACATATATGAACATATAGAGCTACAAAAAATTCACATTGACTCCCGAGCTCATATGCTTCCGTCTAAATAAAAAAGTCAAAAATAATAATAAAACACTCAAGAAATTCTGAATTTAGTGATGACCATATAGGTAAAATGATATTTGTGATGCTCTATACAAAACAAAAAATCAGTGACCAAAATGGGATTTAAAAAGATTTATTTAGAGCATTGATTTTATTTTTTTCACATGCCCCACACATATCATTTCACAAACTTGGCACATATGTATAACATTTGTACATATTCATCACCAAATGTTTTCAATTTTTAAATACTTTTTCAGATTTTTTTTAGTTGGTCCGGACTCCAGAGCATGTGAACCTGGAAGCCAAAATGGCAGTCTCCATACAGCTAAATAACTTGTATTAAAACATAGCTGCATGTGTAAATATGAACACTAGGATTTAGATCCCAATGAGTAGATCTTGCTTTACAACTCCATCCTTATCAATAGGTGGTCCTTGGTTGGATCAGTTTTCCGGTGCCATGAATTGTGATCAAGAAAACCACCACCCTTGGCAGCCGATCGAGCACGATCCAGATGATCCTGTGTCCATGCTCTAGTACACTGGCGGAGCCACGGCATGCTAGCCGGTGCACAGGACACCGGCTAGAAACAATTTTCTTTGCAAAATCATATTTTTCCACCATGTATGCACCCCCTAAAAATAATTTTTAGGTGCTGTGACACCCTTGGTACCCCTGGTTCATAAAGCTGTAGCTCCGCCTCTTAGTATGAACAGCATCTGTGCAGTCTCCGTTTAAATTCTCATGAAGAGGCCCCTCAGACTGAAGTCCTTTTGACCTTGGACTTGTGCTGCCGTGTGTGACAGGCCACACTGTACGACGAAGCATGGTGCCTTTGTCAGAGGCAGCGCATGCTTGCTTGGAGGATAGACCATGTGGTAGTATTGTCAAAAAAGGAATGTAAATTGAAGCTTTGATTTTTCATATTTATTTGTCGGTGCTAAAATTCAACCGGTCCGAGAGTCTGAACCTGACTTCAAAAGTATCAGCTAACCAGTGTACATTATGACAGACCAATCATAATAAACACTAGCAAGGCGTCTGCTTGTCTCCTCTTTACCTAAAGGTCCTAAATTTGCAATGCATTTGGTAGTCTTCGATTTGTTTTCTTCAGAAAAGTACATATATAGGGCATTATTTCTTTATTTTCAGGACTATATGTTGTTATATTTGACTGGAACTTCTGTTCTCCACCCGTTCAAAATATTGCAAACAATTGTATACAGTGTGAAATCAGTTGTCACACGTTAGGCACATATGAGATGTCCAGATTTCTAAAACTATCTAGACACCACATTTTTCCTTTTCATCATGGCCTGGGATCAAATGTCAGTGATGCGTCCTAACTCTGCATCGTCTTTTGAAGACAGATGTTATGTTTTTTCTGCATGGTCTCAAGTTCTCTAACCTGCTCCATGGATATCAGCTTATTTTAGAATCCTCCGTACGTGCAAATCGATTGATTAGACGAACCAAGAAACTGAAACCGTTTGGCAAAAATGCGGCTGCTTTGCTTCGCATGCAGGCCTCCTCGAGCAAACAAACTTGACTTCCCAATCCCCGTCTGCAACTTTGCACGCCCGGAAGACTAGGCGAGTAGGCATGCTCAGTCTCAACAAGAATTTTGATGCTTACTTGTCTAATTGTGAAAAAATACCACCTCCAATTGTAAATACATGATGACGTGGACTGTCAAGCCTATTTTTAATCTGAAGTTGCAACAGTGCAATTTTAGGTTTGGTAACAACACTCCTTAGTAATACATCCTCCAACCCAACATGCAAGTCTTATTTATTTCTTTCATGGTCAAAAAACATTAAGTTCGACGAAGTTTATATATTTTGACAACTATATAAACAATGGCAAATCGAAGACACTAAGAACTGGAGCTTCTCTATATCTAGAACTGGGAGTTTGAGACATAGATGATACTTCGGCAAACAAATATATGTCAGCAAATTCCACAGAATTTTTATATTTTGATCCACATTGTGCATATGCATGGTTTCACTTGTTCTACCGCTTGGTAATAAAACGAACAAATGACAGTCCTTAGATGCAAGCAGAGGCAGATCGAGAACATATTCTCAATTGTCCGGCGGCAGTGTGCATATATCCATGTCTGGTCGCCTAGTCTTCCTAATTACATAGCTAAAAATAATGTAGGTTATTGCCAAAAATTTAACAATAATAATCATGTAGAGGAAATACCAAAAAAAACATAAAACAGTTTTGATCCTACACGAAAAGGTGCATAAAATGTATTAGAGTGGATGCTGAATTCATATGGAATTGAGATGTGAGAATGCAATTCATTGGAATCTCGGAGTAGTCTTTCCTTTGCCAAAGGGCTTGCATAGAAAAAAATCTACGGAATAAACTATTCAAAATTACGAATGAAAATCATTATTCCATAAGACACTTGGATTTATAGAAGCACAATATACTTTTTTAAATATATATGTATATAGTTTTAGTAGTAGACACGTAAAATAGTATTGTCGGGAGTCGGGACCTCCTTGCACCAAAAGAATACTGGAGAGAGAAAATTCACAGCTTATTATCCTACAAAAAAACTCATATTTCAAGCCTTTGGATCATCATGTTGTACCATATAAATCATTTTGTAGGATATGTAAAGAATTATCTTGCAATTTTTGCATGAAACCAATTACACTGCAAAGTCTTAATGCATCTTTCCTCTCCCTTCTCTCTACCATCTAACCCTTGATCTAAAAGGTTGCATTTTTCTATATAGTATCTAGGTGTTTCTTCTAAGCAATTATTATGGTTTTAATTCATGTCGGATTCCATAAACAAGCAGTGAGGTCTCAATCAGGTGTTCTCCATATAATTGTATTTTCAGGTTCTAGACATGTGTTTGTAAAACCTTAGTGATGACAAAAAGATAGTCTATATATTCACAGCGGAGGGAGTACCACAAACATTGACATAATGTGAAAATTCATGAACCCGGGTTTTCTACCTTCACAGTACATATCATGCATGTATCAACCGTTGATTTGGTGCTTCCCTGTTGAAAAGTAAAGTTTCGTCGTGTTTATAAAAACTACATTAATCTTAGCGTGTGAAACACGGTGGATCCATGCAAGGTATCTACGGTGCACGTAGAAAGTCATTTCTCGAAAATGCATGAATCTATTATACGAAACCAATGATGTTGCTATTGTATCTTCCAAAATGCTTTCATGATATTTTTCAGACTACCTTTACGTTTTGTTCCCTCATGAAATTTATTAATTTGACTCGTGGTAGTATACGCTCATGCTACCAGAAAAAACATTAGAAATATCAATTTTGGATAAAAATTTGGCACTACATATTGACATTCTATGTGTGCACGCCTTTTTTGTAGGCTTTGTAAAAAACATAAGAATGTCTGGCGAATTTTTATTTTTATACACGACACAGAAATGTTGATGTTTTGAAAAAATTATATAGAATGTTGGGAAGTACACGCATATTTTTTTGTCAGACTTTTTGACATTTCAAAATTCATTTAAGGCATATTGTAAAAATCGGGAGCATGCGCCGGGTGCCAAAACGCCCTCCCCTATTTTATTTGTTTTTCCTGCGATGTTGCCAGTGGAAGTCATAGCCAACATCCTGCGTCGGAGACCAGAAATACAAATAAAAAAAGGCATGCGTTTTGCAGACAAGGGGTACTTAAATATGCTCAGTTACTGTAGCGTGATCTGACAGGAGTTCTTGTGTGACATGATGTCAATCGTTAGCCTGCTTTGGGTCAACCTCAGTGTCGGGTGGGATCGGATCTGAAATTAGGGATGCGCCCGTGGTCATCTGATTCATAGGATAGGAAAAGTATCTCTACTATATAATACGATTAGTGTTTCTTCCTCCGAAATTTTGGTACGTTTCGTCCGTACGTTTTCGTACGTCGTTCTTTGATCGATGGATTTGTTTCGTACGTAAAGCACCACGCGCGCTCTGATCATCTCCACAGTTAGTCGAGGTGGTACTAACACTTCCGTGTCAAGCACCATGTGTGCTCTGATCACCTGCGTTGTGGCTAGGCCTATTTATACGCGGGCCGCTGGCTATACACTATTGGGCCATAATTCGTGTACCAAGTCTGTATAGCTGCGCAAAAAACAAAGCTATTCACGAGGGAAGCCGTGTCAACCAAACGAGGATAGTGGGTGGTAGACTCCACGTAGGCTTCAAAAGCCACCTGAACTGTACATGCATGCAGTTTTTTCATTTTTGAGAACTACTACATGGTAAAAATGCATAAAATTTAATATCCGCCAAGTCCTAAAATTAAAATCATTAATATTGCCTGGCTTCAGGAGATACAGTATCAAGCTGAATTTTAAGACCCAACAAAGATACAGACTAATGCGCCGCCGTCTGGTTAAGTGAGACTTGAGATGGAAATGTTTAAAAAAAAAGGAGAACCAGGGTTAATTGAATTATCGTACACTATTTTGTCAAAGGAGAAAGGTCAGTACCTGACTACGATCAGGCCTATTCTCCACCATGTAACGTAGGGAATGGAAGCATACTTTACTACGCATCGTATTAGCATCATATTAGCATATCAATATATTATCGTACCAAGCACACACAAAATAGTATCGTCCTACTGGAATGATAGGAAAATTCTATTTATACATACCTACCAACATGAAAAGATAATTATGTTTCTTTGCACAGACAAACGAGACGTGTAATTGTATTAAGGTGAACATGCATGAAAGTATTTGCAGACATGAAATTGCACTAGGTGAAGAATGTGACCATTGCAATTCCTTGCACAATGATAAATAATATCACCCTAAATGAAAAAGGATAGCTGCAATTTGAGTTTCTGGTACCAGCAATGGGTGTGTTCAGATTTTTTCGCACGCCGATGCGGAGCGCATCATGGTATATTTTTCTCCAGTTGCAACACATGGGCACTTTTGCTATAACATTTAATGACGTGCACAAAACAAGTGCAAAGCAGTGGCGGATATGGCCAAGCGAGTGGATCGGAATGTTCATAACATAGCACCATTATATGTGTTCCAAATTATTCTTTCCCCGTTGCAACGCACGGGCATACTTCCTAGTAAGAATAGAAAAGTTAAAGGATTGGATTGGCATGTCTAGGAATAGAGATTGTCTTTAATTGTGTGAATGAATTTTTCCAAGATGTTGAACCTCATGCTTTTTTTATACGATTTGTACTACAAGATTTATATGGGAATAATTCCTATGAGATTGGATCCTATAAATCAAACAACAACAATAGGAAAATTTTCTATAGGAATCAATCTTACAAAAATTCTACCATATTCTTTTGAATCAAAGGGGCCCCAATGGCAACTCCCATTGTTTTCTACTGAGTTAGTACGAGTAATATTATCTGGCCAAGTTAACACATTTACGTAGTACTCTACGGAGTACTATATACTGCTACAACAGCGTCCGTTGAGTGTTGACCGGACCAGTCCACCACCGACCACCGTCACTGTACGTGCTTAGAACAAGCACATGGTGGGATTCAGTAGAGCCCATTAAACTGGAAAGTGTTTTTAACTCTCTCCTTTTAAAAAAGAAATTAAAATAATAATTATGAGTTCAAAAAAAGAAAAGTATCCAGATTTAGCCAATGGTGCATGCCAGAAACATGAAAATGTCGATTTTAAGTAATTTGTATGACGTTCTACACAAAAATAACAAAATATGATAAAATTTAGGGACACGGTGTTTTGGGTTGTAGATCTACATGCACCAGCTATGTAAAATATTTTAAAATACATTTAAAAATGTCAAAAATCTATAAACAATCAGATGAACATCCATACATTTTTTGTTCGTAACCAAAATTTCGCGAAAAAATACATTTATTTGTGGCATGTATAAAAAGACAAAAAAAAAATCGTGTACAAAGTCAGTTTGAAACACCGGGATTTGTCTGTTTTACACAGGCTACAAAAATGTATTTTTTTTCACAAAACTTTATGTGCGAATATAGAATGTCCGGATGTATAACCAAAAAAAAATTGTTTGGAACTTTTTGACATTTTAAAATACGAATTTTGCGCGGTGGGAGAAAATGCTTCAAAGACCCCAAAGACATTTCAAAAAAATTAGATATTTGAAACTATGCATACTCAGATTCACACTTTGACATTTTGGTTTAGCTCAGATACAAAACGTATTTGAAGTTGATATATTCCACCTTTGTGGAATATACCATTGGCTACAACGGTGGTTTTTCAAAATATTTTAAAACTCATAAATATGATTTTCAAACTTTTTTAATTGAGTTAACACAAGAACTCGGGAGCCAACTTGACTACTTACTACTCTATTTGTCTAAATTATAATATACTATAAATATTTCGATGTGGACTACGTTCTGAAGGGACCAACACATTAAAACGTGTCTATAATCTAGATACATAAAATTTAAACAAAACTAAGAAGAAAATTAGGAACAAAAACAGTGATATTCCAGTGTCACTTCAGCAAGACTACACAAACTGAGTTCAGTAACTACAGAGATCAGTAGAGCATCTCCACCGGCACCTCCAAGTATAATTTGGGTGTGTTGGACAATTTTTTTTTGGTGTGTTCGGTTTGAGAATAGAGTGGAGTGGAATGGAACCGTTCCACACCCAGACCTCATTCTTGTGTTCGGTTTTGGAATGGAATGGAACGAGGTGATTCCCAGGAAGGGAATATTCCCTCCAGATGCGGAATGCACTCGTCTGGCTAAATCGGCCGGACCAAGTGGAACGGCTATCTGTCTCTCTAATTTAATCAAGATTAGGAATAATTAATCAAGTTTAGGAATAATTAATCGACATTAGGAATAATTCCATTCTCACCCATTCCATTTCATCCTCACCCCATTCCAAAATCGAACACAAGAATGTAACGGTTTCATTACAGTTTTTTGTCCAAACCGAACACAAGAATGAAACGGTTCCATTCTGGTAGAACCATTCCACCATATTCTCAAACCGAACACACTCTTAGAGATGTTCTTCCACGGATCTTGATGTCTAGCCAGTCCATCCAAAACATTCCGGGTAGGGTTGGTATGCGCGCGTGCGTGCCCCATCGACCAGGAAGAGAAGGATGTGGCGCCCCGGCCGGGACGTGCGTGGAAAAATGGTTGAACGACACGTCGGCTAGAGTACGTGGAAACTAGTAGTAGGAGGGACGAATCTGGACGGTAGTGTCCGTAGAACATTAATTCGAACGTTTTTCAAAACGAAAAAGTTACGTCGCAGGGGCACTGCTGAAGCAGCCGGCCGGAGAACATTCGAATTTGGAACGTGTGCCAAGACGGAGAACTTACGGGCAATGCTGAAGCAGCCAGCAGCCGGAGAAGGAAGATTTGCTTGAGCCACATGGACTCGCAGCAGGCCGCAGGGGCGGGGCGTGCTTGACCGGATAAGCTAGCAGCGAGGAAACACTTCGATCGGGTGCATGAACGCACGCCTGCAGGGACGGAGCTGCCTTGTGGGCAATGGTGTCAGCTGACACCAGTGAAGACTATCAAATCCTTCAGTAATTAGTGCATATCAATATTTATTTATAGAGATGACCCCACTATTATAGAAAGATGACCCCAGTGGCAAAGATTTCTAGCTTCGTCCCTGCACGCCTGCGCTGTACCACGTGAGCTGGTCTAGCAAGTCTCGCCAGCCGCATGCAGGGCCACGCGCTAGCTCGCTCGTGTTGATCCTTCTATAGTTGTAATTAAGTGAGAAATGCTAATGCACAATCAACTGAGAATTTTTAGTACTCCCTCTATTCCTAGTTTTGCCAGAACGGCCTATAACATTCATAGTCCGCACATGCAGATGCAGGCAGAGGCAGCGAGTGCATCGGTCTCTGTTCGATCGCCAAGTTTGCCTAATCACGCCGCTAAAACTATAATGCAGCTAGCTTCTTGCCGGACCACCGCCTGATTAAGCCAGTGTCGATCCCGGCCGAGCTGATGGGTCGTTACCAACTTGCTTCCAAGGAGCAGCGGTCAGCGCGGACTCGGTCCAAGCTGATCGATCGAGCTGTACCCCCACTTTCTTTTTGGCGGCTGGCTGCAGAGGCTCAGCTGATCTTTAGCTCGCCACCTCCGCTTGTCCTTTGCCTCGTCATCTCCGATCTTCTAAAGTAACGTGTGTGCGCGCGCACTATATATAGCCGCAAGTCTCCCTCCTCAAGTAGAACGGATCGAAGGTGAGAGTCACTAGATCAATCGTCCAGTTCCAGCCTACTCCGACGGTCGCTGCATTCGACCAGCAGCGGCATTAGCGCCTCCGGTCTTGCTTTCGTGGTAGCGAAATGGCGGCAGACCCGCATCGGATTCGCGACGGCTACGAAGAGTGCGACGGTGGAGAGGCCGGGACGGCGGCGGAGGGCGTGCTTTCCGGGGAGTACCAGGCGCAGGAGATGTCGACCATGGTGTCGGCGCTCGCACGGGTCGTGTCCGGCGACGACGGTTGGGATGGTCCGGCGGCAATGGGAGGAGGCTACGTGCATGCGCAGGGAAGCTATCCTGGCGAAGCGCCGACACCGGGTCATCAGCTCGCCGCAGCAGGTGAGGGTCGATTAATTAGCTGTTCGTTGTTTAGCATTTTCACAAGAGAAGGTTTGCGTTTGCGGGTCGGTGTCATATTGCTTTTCGTATTTTTTATCTCCTCTTTTTCTTTGTTTTTTGGTGAAGTATGTGTTTCTTAATGTTTAGCATGTGTTATTCATGCAGAATCTAAAGGTTGGTTGCTGCCTGGTGTTAAACTGTTGACGTTAGTGACGTGTTCCCGACTTGTTATTAGCGATATACTAAATATTCGGAGTACCGCGAATACTTTGATTCCAACAGGACGAATGCTGCTAGCTACTCCCTCCGTAACATGTTTAGATATATCCACATATGTGCAAATAGAAGTCAATTAATTTGGAACGGAGGGAGTACATACTCCACGTCAGAACTAACCATACGCATGCATTACACGCTTGGATCGATCAGCCGTTACAGATCAATGTTTTCCAAAACACTTTTATGTACTATTTCATGAAAATATAGTGGGAAAATACCAGACAATGCACTCGTGCAACACAACAAATATACCAACCTTCCCATTATCCCATACTCCTATATCTCAGCAGACGAGACGAATGGTAGCAACGCAGTCCACGTGCTCGCAGCTGGTCGATAGTTCAGTGGAAAAATACCAGACTATAGTTCAGTGCACTCGTGCAACACAACAAATACACCAACCTTCCCATATTTCTGAGCACGCGAGGCGAATGGCAGCAATGCAGGACACGTGCTCGCAGCTGGTCGATACATATGAACGCATCTTTCGTGGTCGTACGTACATACTCCACATGGCAACAAAAGATGCGTACGTATCTGCAACCGTATACGGTATAGGAGGCGTATAGCTAGCGCGACCGATCGAAACAATGGAGAAGTCAAATTTAGCGAGCTGCCCTTTCGCGCTTATATAGGAGCATCACCTTACCCATCATCGTCATTGTACGTACGCAGGGCAGCAGGAGCGGACCAGCCCGGACGTGCAGCGGAGCTCGGCCATGGGGGAGCAGTACTCGCCCACGTACGCCGGCCAGGCGGCGATGGCGGCGGTGGAGCAGGCGGCGCCGGGGCGGCGGTACCGCGGCGTGCGGCAGAGGCCGTGGGGCAAGTGGGCGGCGGAGATCCGGGACCCGCACAAGGCCGCCCGCGTGTGGCTCGGCACCTTCGAGACCGCCGAGGCCGCCGCGCGAGCCTACGACGAGGCCGCGCTCCGCTTCCGCGGCAGCCGCGCCAAGCTCAACTTCCCCGAGGACGCGCGCCTCACTACCGCACCGCCCGCCGCCACCGCCAACTCGTCAACGTCCACGGTGGCTTCTTCGGCGGCCGCCTACCCGGCCGGCGCCGTGTCGGACTACCTGCAGTACCAGATGCTTCTGCACGGTGGAGGCGCCGGTTATCCACAGTACTACGGTGGCGGCGGCATCAGCAGTTCTTCTTCTTCTTCTTCTTCTTCAGGGGCCTACTCGTTCCCGGACTCCTCTGTCACCGTGGCCTCCGTGCCGTCCTCTGCTTCCTCTGCTTCGGGTTACGGCAGCGGCGCGGCGGCAGAGCTCGGTGACGCGGGGCAGTGGACATGGCCGGCGGAGACTGCGTGGACCTACCCAGCGACGACGGGTTCTTGGTCCGGTAGTTCGAGCCAGTACCCGCTGCCACCTCGTCCTCAACAGTAGCACTTGTTTTCTCGTTTTTCTTTTTTCGTTTTCTTTTCCTTCAAGAAAGAGAGCGGAGTGTGTACCGATGGTATGGTGCTTGTTCACCATGCACCGATCAGGAAACCAGAGAAGGGGTGCACCAGGGTATTGTAATGTTTGTTCTTTTGCTTCGTTGATGATGCTATCATGTGACGATCATCATGGTTCCTTTTAAATGAAAAGGAAAATGAAGGCTTTCACACCTGCAGAAAATAAATCGATCTGTTGATCAGTTTTTTTTTCCGGATAGTTGATCAGATGGTTATTGGATAGTTGATCAGATGGTTATTGTAATGTTCGTTCTTTCGCTTCGTTGATGTTAATCGTGTGATGACCATCGTGTTTCCTTTTAAATGAAAAGGAAAATGAAGGTTTTTCACACCGGCAGAAAAATAAATCGAGATGTTGGTCAGTCTTTTTTCTTTTTTGGCGAATAGTTGATCAGATGGCTAATGGATCAAACTTAGGAATTGGCTCTCGATGCGCGTTGCATATTTCGGTGTGGTTATGCCTCGCCAAGGAATATTTTTGTTGGACAAATATATATGGATTTTTACTGCTGACCAGTTGACCGTTATTTCAAAACCGAGTTTGACCGAGAGCTAAAATGTGCGACTGTTATATATTTAAAGAGCATCAGATCAAACGAAGTTCGAAAATCCAAAACATATATAAGTAAAAATTTAATATAGTTGTAGCTTACAAATAAAACATTTGCATTTTTTTAAACATGTAACCGGTGTTAAAAGCACAACTGTAGATTAAATAGAAAAAATTGAGTACATTAAGAAAAACCTAGTTGACTGACAACAAAATCACTCAACTGGTCAGAAATAACCCTGTAAATACATTTGTTGTAATATTTGCTATGAATATTGTCGGCTGTACTATTTCCCCCGGTTGGGAGTCTGTTGAGGTAATGATACCGAGGAGGCAAAAATACTTGCTTGCCCCCAAGGTTTATGTCATATGATTAATCCGGGTGTTCATAATTCTAGAGACGGGTGGCTTGATAGTTGTGAGGCACTGCCGTCTGATTTGGCATCTAATTAAGAGAAAAGATCAATGTTTGTTGGAGGTGAGGGGAATAATGACATGCCTATCACGTATTTTCAGTTGTTGAGATAGTCGCAAAAAATTAATGATTACTTACAAGTTGGCTCAATCTGGAAGGGAAAAGACAAGTGTTTATTCTGTGTTTTGTGGTGTCACATGTGATGAAGTTTAATCATGCATGTTTAATGACTCTTTAAATTAAAATATCATTATAGTTTGTGGATATGACAATGCACACACATCTAGAGGTACTTGTTGAGTTCCAGTTTCTTTTTGCTGCACAAATAATGAGCAGTAATTTTTTATTTGAATAGTGAACTCATGTACTTGTAAAACTCAAAAAAAAACTCATGTACTTGTCACCAAGCAATATGTAGGGTAATTGGTTCGTGAGACCTCCTACAAACACACATTGTAGATATAAGATGGTATAGTGAAACAAAACCGAAGGAGATACCCTCGTGTTTTAAAGTTTCCCACAAGGATATATAAGTTTCCCACAAGGATATTTGAGAGTTCATTCTTTGATGAACCCTCGACCAACATCGAGATAATACAAAGAAGATTATGGCTCTATTTTCCTACGCACGATTGGCAAATCAATGGAAGAGAAATCCCCCAACATGGTGAACAACATATAAATGTTAACTATCGTAACTAGTTGTGGGCATTTATGACTCGGTTTAACACCTTTTTTTTCTCTCATGGTGATGCTTTTCTATGTACTTGGCTTACGGAAACTCCGAAGTGAGCCGGAGCACGTTTGCTCCGCTTAGACTAGTCACAATGGGAAGTAACATAGGAGTAACATTAGTGCCACATAGGCAAAAAATCTGATGTGGCAGGTAATTAATGAGGAGAGAGATGGTGGTGGTAACTAGCTATGTTACCATAACATCACACATTTCAAGGCAAGATGAGTGTATAACCTATTAAATATGACACTACACACATGTTACTCCCCACTATGTAGGTAGTAACTTAGAGTAGTAACATATGCATGTTACTAGTCTAAGTTACTCCCCATTGTGACTAGTCTTATCCCTTTCCAATCTAGCCTCTCGTTTCTCTAACTGACGTCATATAAAGATTTGTATAAGCCATTGTAAACGAGCCGGCGAATACGTCCCCAACCACCTTCGTTGTATGTATCAAACGGGATGCATCCTGCATCGAGTGGGACAGGGAGATGCGCAGCTGCCCGGGACGGTTGGGGGGATGGATTTTAATGCACGGACCTGTACCACGGTTCGGCAAGCAATGGAAACCCCGACTGGTGACCTCAGGTCCAAGGTCAAGCCCGCCCTTGTTCTCCACCATGGATGCATCTTCGAGCTCCCATGCGGCAAACTCCTTTACTACCAGGCCGGATGCATCCGTCCATGCCGCGCGGCTGCAGCCGCGTCGAGAGCGAGAGTGCCTCGCGTTCTTGGCTCTTGGCTCTGCATGCCGAGCACCACCAATTTCTCCGAGGGCCTTCTCGCTAGCTGGATCACGCCCGTAGGCACGCCGTGCCGCGACGCCCGCACGGCCAACATCTCCTTCCTTCTAGGTTCTTAACGGCACCGCTGTAGATTGATTGAATCGTTTGTATTGATTGATTGATACACAAGGGATTACATGGTTTATATACTACATGAGCCAACCGACATAGGGTTTAGGGTTTGGTATCCTAACCGAACACGTATTACTAACATCCCCCCGCAGTCTCGACGTCCGGTGTAACAATGTTGAGACTGGATCGAATGTCGGTGAATGGAGCAGTAGGTAGTCCCTTGGTGAAGATATCTGCAAACTGTGCACTTGTCGGAACATGGAGAACACGCACCTCTCCGAGAGCAACCTTCTCGCGGACAAAATGAATGTCAATCTCAATATGCTTCGTGCGCCGATGATGAACAGGATTTGCAGCCATGTAGACTGCAGAAATGTTGTCACAGTAGACAATAGTGGCGCGATCAATAGGCCGATGTAGCTCGGTAAGCAGTTGCCGTAACCAAATGGATTCAGCAACAGCATGCGCAACCGATCTGTACTCCGCTTCAGCTGATGACCTGGAGACTGTGACCTGCCTTTTAGAAGACCATGAAACAAGATTGTCACCCAAATAAACACAGTAACCGGATGTAGATCGTCGAGTATCCGGGCAACCTGCCCAATCCGCATCAGAATAAGCTGTCAAACTTGTTGGAGAAGAGGAGTTAATGCGCAAACCGTGATCAAGAGTACCCTGGAGATAGCGGAGTATGCGTTTGACATGATTTAAATGAGGTAGACGGGGATCATGCATGTAGAGACATGCTTGTTGAACGGAGTAGGATATGTCAGGACGTGTAAGAGTGGCATATTGAAGGGCACCGGTGAGACTACGATAGAAAGCGGGATCAGAGACAGGATCACCAGTGGCAGAAAGTTTTGCGCCT